>CM036941.2:45076410-45669627 GCA_020352615.2 Yoshiicerus persimilis
GACAAACGAAGACAATAAAAGAGAGCAGAGCTTTGGCTTCAGCTTGAGCCAAATGCAGTCGAGTGAGCATAAACGCTCAAGTTGAACGTGCGAGAGGAATTCCACATTTTATGTCCAATGCGTAGAGAAAGAACCAATATGGACCATATTAATACATGGAATATAGCATATATAAAGCAAGGCTGACAGACAGATCCATTTATACAACAACATCAAGCCATGTCAGGGCCAAGGGTTCATTTATGTTCGAATAACCATGGCTTTGGTTATCGCTTCCATATTTTACTGTTTTCCTAGCTTTCTTTCTGAGGAACTTGGGAAATGACTGGGGTTTAGTCCGCTCCTTTTATGGCGAGCTTTCTCCGATTCTCCACGCGATAGCAGTATTATTACAATCGTCTTAATAGAAACTAACGTAGATGTCTTAAGTAAAGTTTATCGATAGACCCATTCTAATAAATACGTTGACGAAAATTTCTCACTACAATAATATACTCACAGAAGGAGATTTCCTACAGAACCATAAATGATGTACATAATAAGATATATCCAAAGTTCTTAATATTACTATCTTGCACACAGTATGCTGTAAAAGTATTTATGTGGAGTGTCAAGTGAGCAATAAACATTGGCACGCACACTTTTCAGAAAGTCTTGCGTATAAAACAATCCTTTGTGTAATTTCTTTATGCAGAATGCATAATTTGTGATGACTTTTATTCAAAATCAAAGGAATTGTTGTGATAAAACACTTTGTAAGAGAATGTGGCAATTTAGTAAGGTATGTACATCATTGCAGCAAGGTATAGGTTACTGCATAAGTATGTGTTACCAGAACAATGTCTACTGTGTATCCAAAACGCGATTTGTTGGGTTTTGTGTATTAGTAGGTTGTTGAAGAAAAAGAATAAAACAAGTCTGTAAGAATGCATATTGTTATACAGATTAAATAAGTGTACACAACGATACTGAATTTTTGTTGCAGTGTACCTTACATTGAGTGAAAGATATTTTCCCCTTCCCCTTTTTGTCATTTAGGTTTCTTCCGCACTACGTGATTTTATAGGGATTCTTTCTTTTCTTATGTACTTTTACGTCTTTATATAATAAGTGCATCACGGACGTATGTTTCTTGTGCAGTTGTGTTGTTTAGCAGAGCGAGGTTCATTTTGCCATCTAGTAAGAAGCCAGAGTGAAAGGATACGTATACGTAAAATATAATGTTGATAAGAAAAAGTAGATTCGGTTGATATGCGTTGTGTAGTGTCGTATGGTAGTGGAGATAATATGGAACACAGCACTTAGAAACTACACGTCTAGTATTTATTCTTCTCCTCTGGGAGAAGGTCTGGGATGAAAGAGACGGAAGTGAAATGAGAGAAAGTGGAGAAAGGGAGTCGGCTAGACGGGGTGAAAATGCCTATTTTCCATTTCTGTTGTGTGTCTTGCACTTGATGCATTAAGCGTTAGCATAGCATTATTGCTTACATACACTTATCCTTCACTGCTTTTCCACCTTTTCCTGCATTCAATTCGCCTCGCTCTGCGCTAATGTGGAAATTTCTTCATGCTTTCTTTTCTTCAGCTTTGCAGATTTACAGCCGACAAGTCATCCCAACCTAACGTAACGTAACAACGTAAGTCAAGTCAAGACGCCATAAAATTCTGAGTTAAATGACAGGGGTAAGCCTAATGTTTGGTTAGGGAGGCTTTCTCTGCTTCACTTCCGCATTCCCAGACAGCAACCTCTCGTATTTAACTACTTTTCCTCTAAACAGATTAAAAATAACGGAGATTCTTCTAAATCAGATTCACTTTGCTTATCTATATGGATTTTTACGTTCCTTTGTCGTTTTCCTTGGCATCTGTCAATAAAAATTGACAACGAAAATTTCAGAACGCAATATCCCTGGATTTTACTGGAACGTATGCTAAATTACCCAACTTGATGCGATACCCATAGCTTTCGGGTGATATTTTCTTTGAAAACAAAGAATAGGAATTTATTGTTATTGCTAATGTTAAATGGAATGAGTTGTCGTTTGTTTTGTTTGCTTCAACCAAAATTTTCCCCATCCCAGGACATCCAATCGAATGTGGCGCCATTTTTAATGCATTTCTTTTGTTTTCCTCCGGTCGTTCTCCGTCTATTATTCATTCTTCCTTTGTTTAAATCAAATTGGATGCCAGAAAGGGCTTTGTTGTGGAAAACGTGAGCGTCTCGAGAAAATACAAAGATTAGTTCATTTTCTTTCAGTTAGTTTGACAACAATAGAGAAAGATTTATTATTAAAAGCATTTTAAGTTATGTATTATTTATTTAATATATGATTGCCTTTGTGAAAATCCTTTTCAAGCACAGAATCACTCCATTTCGTATACTGTATCCTGCTTTCTTGAGGAAGAATTGTCAAGACTAACTTTTCCAAATTTTAGTGCAGTTGGTTTTGTGATTGCGTAACTTGTTTGCGATAGAATAATAAAGGAAATAAGGGAGCTCCGAAATATTCTTACCGTTTTCAGTCGTTGAATTATAGAACTGCACAACAGTTAAGTAAAACCAACATGAAAGTTGTTTTCTGCTTGTGGAAGGAGGGAAATAGAGCTTCTAAGCAAACAGATGAGAAGAAAGGCTTGGCGTTGCACTGTGCACGTCGTGGAATTGGAGTGATCGATGATATTCGTTTGTTCAACGGTAGCAGTGATGGTAATGTGATGAAGAGTGAAGTGGAGTTCGTTACAAGTTTCATTTTCAACTAAAATAAACACAAGTGCATCTTGTCTGACAGTTCGGTTTGTTATCTCCCTTCTTTTCTTGTCTCCTAGTCTCACAATTCCTTTCGAATGAAAGCAACTACTATACTGTTAGTGTAAACTGTTAACAGTTCCCCATCAAGGGTTTCTATTGCTTCCTTTGCATTACCTTAATTACCGTCTACTCTCATTTCCTTAATTTTATCACACAATTAAAAATGACTTGCGACTCCTTTTATATGCTTCATTTAATGAATAGTGTTACGGTTTACATTAAAATGTAATTTAGGAGAATCTGTTCACAGGGCATTTCTACTATTTATTTACTGCTATTAGTGGGATTTAGTTATGTAGCTGCTTTCTAATTATATTGGCACAAAATACAAGTAAAACGGCATAATTTTTTGTGTTAAATGCGGTTTACCTTCTTAGAAAGACATTTAGAATGATGAATTCCTAAATACGTGTACACTTGGAGAAAGTAACAAAAGTCCATTATTTCACCCAAAACTTTGTTTATGAATGCGAAAGTGATTTATAGTAGACTTTTGGCATCTGCACATATCTCTTTTACGACTGCTTAAGTAATGCATACGACTCAACTGCTGCTGTGGTGAAAGATGCTCAGGGAATTTTGATGTTAACCTTTCTCCAATACTACATACTTTCATGAATCTGTATGGAATGTCATAGACTGTAACATTTCCCATGAAGACGAAAGGGGGAGGGGGCATTCCCGGAGTCGAATGGGAATGGAGTGTATTTTACGCATTAGAATGTGTGCAAGTCAACTTAGAAGCATTCGATGATAAATGAATGAATTTGGGTTGTAGAGATATGCTTTCAGATAATACAAGTAGCTTTGTGAATGTCTAATGCGTATATTGTATGTTGTCTAGACTGTGTATAAAGGTGTTTGTGAGCATAAGAGTCTGAAGACCATTTATGAGTGCGTTCGGCTTTCTTTCCCCATTTTGTTATTTTATCGGGAAGCGTGCATTACAAATGGAATACAAAAGCGTTTGCCTTGGCTTTCCATAGTTGAAAGTTTAAGTCGATTTAATGGCTCGTAGATTATTTGTATCTGTAGTGGAGTACATATTTGAAATATCGTCTGCAAAATGTCATTTGAATGAAATTCATACGTGTCTATACTCTTCCTAATGTATTTCTGCATTTTGCGGAGAGGAAACATGCTTTCCGATTTACTCTGCTCCATTTATATTTTACTCCATAAAGCATTCTTTGAGTATAGCTGCTGAAAGGGGCATACGTATTTTGCTAAGCCATCCATCCATACAGGATCTACTAGGCTATAGTAAATACATAGCTTACGGCTTACTGTTTACGGAAGTTTTTTCCAAAGTGCACTGTTCAGCAATAATATAGCCATAGCTTACCTACAGTACATATATATATCCAAAAAGGGCTGTGTACTCATGTAAAAAAATTGTTTTCGTACCATTCAATGATGCCATGATACTTTTAGGTAATGTTTTCTATGTGAATTTAAAAGAACTCCACCCTGTCACGTAATAAATACGAATGTACGTAGCAGAAGCTACCTTAATCTTAAAATAGCAGTTGTTGCAATATACTCGTATATGACCATAAATAATGGGATTAAGTGATAAGGAAAGCTCTACGATGTATTTATTATCTGTGATGTATTTCTCTTCTAAAATATATTACTTCACAGCATTACACAGTGTGCATTGCGATCTATGCCTACAGTAAATGTACCAAAGAAGGTTAATGCAATGCATATTATCGTAAGTAATGTTATAGCTGTATACCGTTTCGAGAACAAAGGTAGATAGTTCGGTTGAGTTTTCGTGCATCTTGCTATTATTTTTTGTAGGTTTTTTGTGCAATATAAATGTGTCTATTTGGAAATGAATTGTAGTAATATTGAGGAACGGAAACTACGTTTTAGTTTTAGTACTAATTGAATTGGAGAGAATAGGTTTTTGTTTCTTTCATAAATAAGGGCTATCTGAAGATGACACACTTAGTTAACAACTAATATTGGCAAACATTATTGAAGCTTGTTCACCAAAGCGGGGGCTCCCTAATTCGATGAATGGATTTCGATGAAAATGAATGAAAAACGATGAATGACTGTAGCGCCATCTGTATCTTAAAAAATTAACACCGAATTCAATTAATAAAAACTCGGAACCGATGAAAGATAATAATGCGGCATGTATTCAAATCGTAACTTATCATTATCATTACAAAATATATACAGTAAGATTAACTCGATTGGATCAATTGAATTGTGTGATCAGTAGGATTTCCCATTATGAAAATATTATTAGCTTTTAATTGAAGTGATCGGAAGAAGTATCACTTTCGGAAATTTAATTACCAATACTAAATATAGTTTGGAGGGTCATCCAAGAATTTTGTAGTATGAAATTAATTTTCGGTATTCCAAATCGACCTAAAATCCTTACTCCATACCATATATTGTGCTTCACCCAAGGTGATTAGAATTGCCCTGAGAATAATGATTGAACATTATTGATCATTGACAGATCGGTCAATTCGAGTGATGAGTGATCGGCAAAGACACTTTTCCATGTTTTCTTCTTTCTGTAATTTCAGTACAGCATACATCTCCATTAAACGATCCGCCAATCGAATTTTTCATGTGTTGTTTTACAATGATATCAAAATGGCAATCTCCAAATACAATGTTCCGTTGGCATAATTGAAGGTTTTTTTGGAGAAGTCATTAGGAACATGATCAGCACACTTAGACCCAACGTCACGGTCAACTACGTGGGTTAATACATAACATCCATCCGCCATACAACGTCATACAATAAGGCTTCTATTTGCAAATGCAAGTCAGGTTGCCAAACAAATATATGTATGTATAAGACAAACACTAAACCTTGTAAAACCAAGTGTCACACTGGAATTTCCTCTACAAATAATGATCAATCGGTATCTTAAATGTAACATTACGCTTCAATCTGCGATTACTACTTATAAAATCTTTTGAGTTGAATTCTCTTTGAATTCAAGTCATAAAAGATTTGACTCTTTGACTTTGAATTCTCAGAAATATAGGAGTTTTTAATTGCACACCAAAGTGGAATAATTGAATGCATTGAATGCAAAATGTGCTCCATTTACAGTTCTCACCAGCATTCTGTGCACTTTGCCTGGCAGAAGTCGTCATGGAAGCAGCAGGTGACTGGTCGAAAATGATTCATTTATTTGAATTTTGATTGGTCGATTTTTATTTTTGAACTAAACTGTTTCCGACTGGGGTGTATTTTATATTTCCACAATGTTATTGTCTACTCATTGTCTTGGAACGCCATATATGCAGAGCTGGGTGATTAATTCAATTTGAGGTTGGTATTACGGATTATGGATTAAAATTTTTAGATTCGGGATTAGAATTACGGATTACGGATTAAAATTATTAAATTTCTGGATTAGAATTAGGGATTACGGATTAAAAGGGTTACATTCCTGGATTAGATTACGGATTATTCTATTGCTGGGATTAAAATTGGATTAGGATTATTAATCCAGATTACTTGGGTGATTATGGATTAAAGTGGAAAGAAAGCCGTGCAATTTAATTCTATAAATTCAATTGAAAATGGAAATAAATCGGTAAAGCGATGTTGCAAAGTGGACAATTGGTAACAATGACAGTTTGGTTACTAATAGTGTACAAAATGCGTATGATATTGTACATATGTTAGCGGCAAATCGCGAAATCAGGCAATTTCGAAAATGCCTAGGCAAATTGAGAAATTTGTACTGAGTTTTGGTTTCTGTGGTCAATTTTGAAGAAGACAAGTTAGCAGGCCTTTTTAGACCAACTGGCATAATTCAAAATTTACGGATGAATCAGAATCATCAAAAATGTAAAACCATCTTTCATTTTTCATTCGGTGGTCAAAGGTCAGACAGTGCTCATCTTTAGATTGAAGGATGGTATTTCAATGCTCGAATTATAAAAAATTAATTTGAAAGAATTATTTTAAAGCGTTATTGAGATATGATCTTATTAGGAATGTCTGAAAAACTGGGATCACTATTTTATAGTGTACTTATAGTATGTGAGCCCAGTTTATGAGACCAAAGGCTCAGTCAAATGTTGTGAGATAATATTTGAATGCTTACAATAACGCTAGGTTAGGAACCTCCTTAGTAAGTACGAATGAGATCCGCCCACTTTGGGGCCAGGGTGTTTCCCCCCAAAAGTAGATGGTAATTACGTTTTGAGTATACAGTGCTGTTCTACATTGCATTATGCGTCGAATGGCATATAAACCCTGTCTGTAGGCTCAATATACACATCGAAATGTCTAAAGAACTGAAAAAAATCGTGACTTTGGAGACCAGCAGGACCCACCTTAATTGACTTTTATGAAAAATGTTACTGAATATTGAGAAATAGTCTACAATGTATCGAAAAATTAACAATATTCACTGATGCCTCTCAACAATGGAACCTCCGGACCATGGTCTTTAATCCCTAATCATGATTAAGGATTACTTTACAAATTGATGAAATATGGGATTGTGGATTACGGATTACTTTACAAATTGATGAAATGTTGGATTATGGATTACGGATTATTTTATAAATTGATTAAATGTGGGATTATGGATTATGGATTAATTTTTAAGGGATTAAACTATTGGATTATGGATTACGGATTACTTAATCCGTAATCGGATTAATAATCCATTAATCCGTAATCTAGATTATCCCAGCTCTGCATATATGTGCAACATATATACTAAATACGCGTTTTCGAATAGAGAACAAAATCATGAGGTAATACACAATGTCAAATTGAATCAAGAGTTAAAACATTTTATTCCTATTTAAGCCATTAACAGACAAGCGTGTAGTTAAATTGATTAAATTCACCTCGACATAAAATAACGAATGGGAAGGAGTAAAACTAAACCGAGCAAACTGAAATTGGCAGACAGCCAATATAACATGCTTATCTATATTTATAAACCAAATTAGGGGAAGTTGCCAGCATCGGATTACTTTACTAGGATGATAAACAATTAATTACTAAATAGGTAAAACGCTTTGCCCGAACAATGTCTTCATTAAATATTAAATACTAAACATTTAAGGTTGCATCCTTTTAAGATTGCATGTCTCGTATGCACATGCCTTTCTTTATTAGTCTCCTTTGTTCTTCCTATCCATGTTTTCTCAAATAGCTGATTATGGTCAATCCAAATTTCATTTAAATATAATGGACCCCTGACCCCCAAAAGTTGCACCCCTGACCCCAGTTCTAAGTACCAAAGCACTTACTGTAATGTGTACATGTTAGAAAAGTTATATCCAAAGTAATTAACATTGCATAATGCAAAATTAAGAATTAACTATGCAGAAATAAAGCCAGTTAGCTCTTATACATAGGAAAAGGAAAGGCCCTGTTAGTGTATTTTGTGGTTATCATTTTTAAGATGTGTTAATACGAAAGAAGGTTTAACTCTTGATTCAATTTGACATTGTGTATTACCTCATGATTTTGTTCTCTATTCGAAAACGCGTATTTAGTATTTTGCACATATATGGCGTTCCAAGACAATGAGTAGACAATAACATTGTGGAAATATAAAATACACCCCAGTCGGAAACAGTTTAGTTCAAAAATAAAAATCGACCAATCAAAATTCAAATAAATGAATCATTTTCGACCAGTCACCTGCTGCTTCCATGACGACTTCTGCCAGGCAAAGTGCACAGAATGCTGGTGAGAACTGTAGTGTTTTCATTGTTGAGAATGAAAATATTGATATGAGTATGTTGTGATGTGAGACGACGTCAGATCCGCTCTCCCCATCGTCGTCTCTGTTGTTATATTTTGCGTAACCCCCCTCCCCCAAAACGGACGACATCGTTTATGGATAACCCCTAATATGTGCAGGGAAACTATTGGTAAATAAGAAATATAAATTTAATATTTTCAAAGTGAATTTGTGAATAATCTTGCTGCTGTGACCCTTAAATTTTGATACAAATTTTATAATTTTTATGGGGATTTTGGGAAGCCCTAACCTAATACTTTTTCACACCTTTTCAATTGGCAAAAGAACAACAATAGCAATAATGATTTTCTGAAAATAAATGTTATTCAATCAAAACTGTTATTCCAATTTAATTCAGAAAAAATGAAACAAGTTTGGAGACAGCCACTATGAATATTGTTCAAAATAGTTATAGAGCAAGCTAGCAAGCAGTTGTAAGCAGTTAGTGTTGTTACTATAATTGCTTTGATATTGTTGCTGTGATGTCGCTTAAAAACGAATTTTACTTGTAAAAGAACGGCTAATATTTCCATAATGGAAAACCCTACTGATCCAATCGAGTTAATCTTACTGTACATATTTTGTAATGATAATGATAAGTTACGATTTGAATTGCCGCATTATTATCTTTCATCGGTTCCGATTTTTTATTAATTGAATTCGGTGTTAATTTTTTAAGACATAGATGGCGCTACAGCTATTCATCGTTTTCCATTCATTTTCATCGAAATCCATTCATCGAATTAGGGAACCCCCCAAAGCGTAAGAAGTGAGATGAGACTAATCACAATGGTAAACAAGTTATCTAAATCAGTGTATACGTCAGAATGATGTTAGCAGAAAGAAGTAAAATATAATTTTGCAAAGAAAAACCGCAGTTCTAGAACTACAAAGTGAATAAGCAGAACTAATGATAAAAATGCCTGAAAATGGCACAAATTGCGTCTTGGATGTTTTTAATGAATTCAATAGTAATGTCATCCGTGGTTGTATTCATGGAGGTTTGTATTAAGAGAATACGAATATCATAATGTCTTTGATATTTACTTGTTTTGTTGACTGTGGTTTGTGGAGGTGGTTAATTGCGCATAATGAGAATGTGTGGTACTGACTGCTCCCCTGAAAGCATCTTTTAACGAAAACGTCAATAAATTACATGGCAATGTAGAAATTGACCTTTATAGGTGAAAGGTGGTGAAAGGACTGATGAAAGCAGCTTTCACCATATTTATGCAACTTGCTGAATATTACTTTCTTTTGCGACATACCCTTGTCAAACAAAACCAAACCACTTGAGAAATGGGCTTCATTATACTAATCATCGCCAAGTAAATAATAAACCTTGATTGTACTGTAACTAAACCACAAGTAATGTTATTGAATACCTAGTCATACAATTGCGCAAATTACTGTAAAGCTCTGATGTGGGCACATTGTCAACGGAGGTGCGTTACTATTTGCAGATAATGACATATGAAGACTTTTGAAAGGTTCTCTAAAACTGCAAAACCTCATACGTTACGTTACGTGTAATTTATTCTGTCAAGGCAGGCAAATCAGCTATTGGTTCACCCAACCAAACAAAAACTTACGGAAATAAGAGTTTTGCCTTCAAGTATTGCGCACTACATTTCAGTTTTCATCAGTAATAATGATTTTTGGTGTTTTATGTTGTTTTTGTTTCTAGTCGTAAACTAAATTGGGAGATAGTAGCAACTGTAGGTATAGGTAGAAAGGTGGGGTGAAAGTATTGAAAAGCGAGGAGAAAGTGTTTTTACATGTTGGACATAAGTACTAGTGAGCAGGGAAAAATGAAGGTGGTTGAACTTGGGCAGATTGAAAATCATGAATGAATGGACAGCGTTGCGTTTAAGTAATCGAAAGTTACATGGTACATGACATGGAGATACATCGATGAGTACGTCGGATACGTATGAGTGAGGTGACTTTCCTCAATTTTCTTTTTGCCCATTATGAAGTTCAGCTTTATCATATTGTGATTGAATGGTAACGTACCTACTGCCGACTGGAATGTATAGAATCATCATTTCTGATGTGCAGCTTTTTGTGCTGGGACTCGCAGCCTATAAATAAAACTAGGTGGATGACCCTTTTGTAGTCTTGTTTCATTTCTCCAACTTTTGCTTTACGTTAGAGTACTCTCAGCCAAAGGGAATTACATCCTCTCTTTATTTCCAATAGTTTATTTGCAGGGAAGATTTATTCCAAAAATAGACCATTGTGCTCCCTGGTTCCTTTGTAAGTGCCCACTCGTTCGAACACACATAAATAAATATAAAACCCGAGCCATACTGGACCACCTTCAAAGCACATCCTCTCCTACTTTTCTCCTTTGTGGGGGAATCAATTTTATCTTCTATTCTAAATTAGTACTGATCAGTTGCTATTTCTGTCTGTCTGCGCAATCAATTTTCCCAGAAAAGTCTCATGGAAATTATTACCTTGGCTTAATGGATGTCATTCCTTGATCATCCAAATCGCTTCCAAGTTCAATTATCTAAAGGACTTTTGCTAAATACCTGTTGTTGCAGAAATTCCTGTAAATTTGCATTTCCGTGATGTTGATGTTTAGTTGCATGAAAAAGGTTTGGCTTTAATTATGGCTTGGTTTTGGCAGTGTACTGTAAAATATACCTATATAATAAAGAAATGGCATTAAGGAAAGCAAACTATGTAGAATGAGTGTTATAAGCAGTACAGAGCGTGATTTTAGTGGGGGTTCAACGCTGAGCTGGGAGGCAGACCGGCAGACGGTTTGAGGTTGAAGGGTGCAGTGAAGTAGAGACAGCGCAACGGAAATGAGATTGAAGCTGGACTGGATAAAATAATGAAATTACTAATAAGGGTTCTGCATGGGATGGGGAAAGTCGTTTTCCCGAGATGAAATGCAATGAAAGCCGGCATCTCTCATTTTAGTATTGGAGGCTGTGGCCGTTAGCAATCTACTCCTATTGTTCCAATTAAACTTAAACAACTTCTGCAAAACGATTTCTACCGGCAGAGCTTCTAGAACAGATGAGAGTGGGAATATCAATGCTTGAGGTACGCTTCATATGCAGAAATGCTATTTAATCTCACCCCTTCTGCTCTACGTTTCCATTTCCATATTTTAATAATAGAGACCTTCATTTCAGAGGTATTGACTTACAATTAGTTTTCTCTCTTAAGGCTACGTGTTTTCCTTTTCCTTCAAATACATCGGCGGTGAAAGTTTTACAAAATCTGAATTTTGTAATGACCATTAAATACGGTTTGCATAAAAATAACTGCTTACATAACTGGTAGTATTATTGCTATAGGTTCATCAATTCTGGAAAATCCAATAGGATGATACAATTTTCATTTAAGAGGTTTCAGTCATGTTAAAATTGCATAGCACAGTTGGTGTACTTGTAAAATCACGGTTGCAGAAAATAGTACTATAATCAATTTTGTTTAAATTACAATTAAGGTGTTTTGCGCTAATTACTTATGCCATTTATTTTATTTCTTTGCAGTGATGTCGATCTCGATAGCCAGCGTCATTTATCTGATGCAAATAACTCAGGAAGTTCGTCCAATTCCAGTTTATCAGCCAGGTATGCAAAATAACTATTTATTTATTTTCCTTACAGTAGAAAAAATTGAAAATTTACCTTCTGGATATTGAGAAGCCTGTTTGCAAAGTGGAATCCCATATATTATCTGTATGTATACAATTTTAGAAGTAAACATCATAGTTTGAAAATTGTAAAGGATTTTTTAATGTTCTGTAAAAATACTGGGATAAAGTAAAAAAATTAAACCATGCATATTTTGTATGTTCGAAAGTGTTTTATTGTAATTTTGGCAATTTTAAAGCTATCACTTTAATTGTCAGTGAGTAATTGTAAGAAATTCGTGTAATGTAAAGACGTTAACTTGACAATTATTTACAGTGGCAGTTAGCAGTAAATAAATATTGGAGACAGGCCTTTTTAAGGGAGGACTGCGAACGTTTATAAAAGTAACGGCTACAGTGAAGTGAGTTTGTGTAGTGTGTCGTGTTTCCCATGCGTTAGAAAGAATTATCATTAGGGCCCAATTACTTGGTGTCAAGATGGAAATGGGATAAGGGTGTAAAATAAATGAGATGCGTAGATAGACGGAGAAGGAAGTAAAATGTGGAGGTGGAATTGACTAAAATGGAGGTGGAGATTATCTTTTATGGTGTAGCTTTTCTTAAGAGGTGTGCCATGCCAGGCGAAACAAGAGTATTTTGTAGGCCATTTGTTAGCGTCATTCGCTTCACTTTGATATACTGGGCTGAAATAACGAGAAAGGGGGAATCCTCATTTGTTAAGGTGAGGTTAAACAACAGGAGGGCAAAAACTTTATCAGATTAGAGAACATTTTATTTTCTCAGCGTCTCTATTCAATTTTTAACCGAATGTGTAATAAGACACTCTTTATTGACTACATGAAAGATTGGCGTTGTAGGTATTTGCAGTAGATGAGAATACACGTGTTAATAATTAATTGTATGATTTGTGACAGGAGTCTGGACAGCCCTAGTACCTCATTAGAATTGGTAGCCGCGTCCAACAATTCTTCGTCCTCTCTCCCCGGTCGGAATTCGGAAACGCCCGAGACGACTGTTGGTCATTCCGGTGTATCAGACTCTTACAAACCGTCTCCTGGCTGGGAAGGTGATAGTGATATTGAAATTGAGCAAGATCCACCAGACTGGACGAAAAATGTACCCGAAGAAACGCTCAGCCGGTTGGACCGACTGGAAAAGAAAAGACAGGAAGTTCTTAATGGTAAATGCATTTCAGTACTAATTGTTTCCTGTCTTAATCTTAATTAAATGAATTCTGTCGCCTGCTTTTAATGTACCGGAGAAAATTAGTTTTTCTCCAGAAATGCCTTTATGTACGGCTTTATGGGTGCATCAACTCATTAAATTAACACATGACTATGACAAAGGTAGCTGAAATCTAATAATATCAACGTGGTACAATTGCCACCAGTAATCCGGGAAAGAGTTACCTACTTCTCTAACTTTCTATGAGACACATTTCCATTTATGGCGAAATTAAGGCAACCTTTTGTTTGTTTTGAAGGTTAAAACTGTGTTGATGCGTAGTAAGATAGCGAAAGCAGTCCTGTCCTACCTAGTTTTCAACTGCATCTCTCGGTGTAATCAACTAGAACAATAACAAAAGACATTAAAGACACCCTTTTGATGGCCGAGTCTAGACACAATTTATAATAGGGACTCCTTGTGCTTTCGTCAAAGGCAATAAGTACTCTAGGACCTCATAGACTCTTTTATCACCGGCCAGGCCACTATATCTTCTGCGGAATGATTATCTTTAAACTTTTTCCATCTTATTTAGGTGAACAAAGTGTCCACATCTCCGCAGTGCTCTATAATCCTCTGAAATCTAGACCAAAATTATCTACCGGAACTTAGCAATTCTAGATGTTGGTTTATAAATAGAAATGAACTAAACATTTTTATGAAGAAATTACTATAAAATTAATTTAATTGGCTGAAGTAAAAACTTAATTATTAGGGGTGGGGAATGTTGTAAATTAGGTATATATTAGAGTCAGGATTTGCCAAAAGTTATACATTTCCCGGGATTTTATTGATTGGTAAGAAAAAAGAAGGTGGTTTTGCGTTGCTTTGCTAATGAAGACTAATGCGCGGAGTAATTGAATTTAAAAGCGTTCATTTAATCTCATGGTTGATGTTTGGTTTGCAGAACTTTTCCACACGGAGAGGTCTCACGTACGGAACTTGAAAGTGGTGGATCGACTGTTTCATCGGCCAATACGACAACAGCAACTCCTCCCCCCTGAGCTGATCCAGATGCTTTTTGCGAATCTGGAGGAAATGCTGGAAATCCATGGACAGTTCAATGCCGCACTGAAGAAGAAACGAGCTGAGAGTCCATTAGTTGGTGATATCGGTCCGGTGCTTTTAGAAATGGTAAGCAGAGTCACCAAGCAATCTGTATTCATTCATATCCATACCAAGTAGATGCAGACTCAAATGAAGCACCAGTCAACTCAAAGTCAAGCCAAATCCAGTTTAAATTGATTGAATGAATTCTTGTTTGCCAATGCTAAAAATAGAAGCCAACTCCTATTCCTGTCCTCAAGTCACCTCCACCTGAAAAGCACCGAGTTGCATTTCATTTTCATCTAACGAGTAGAATAGAAATGTATAAGTACATTAGAAACTTCCTTTTTATCCTAAACTTTTCCCTTGCTAAAAATACCCCAAGCGTCCCAATAGGTTTCTGCCAATTTTCCATTTCGCTGAAGGCAAGTTTTCTTTTGTACTATAAGTAGTTACCTACTTTTTTGCATTCTTCAACAATTTTTTCTGTAATCAATTTCAATTCGGTGATTCCTATTTTTAGACTGTAACATCATTAAATTAAAAGAACGTTTTCAAGGGAAAACGTTCTTTCACAAGTAACATCAATGTATAATCATAGAATGAACATAATTTATTTTCCTTTGATTCCTCAACTATAAATGTTCCCATTTTCCCTTCGTTATCTAAGGATTATGTGTATTTGTACACGTTTTTTATTCATACCATACTGATTGCTCAAGTGGAACCAGAATTTAGTTTTGTAATAGTAATTTTCCTTTGCTATCCACGAGTACGATAAAAGTATCCTTTAACAACTCAGTTTCAAGTGTCTGGGGAACATGTACATTTTGTACAGTGGTGTATTATACTACAGATATACATATTTATTTTCCACTTCATATCTTCCTGAACAAGTTCTACTATACCATATATCCGTCCCACAGCGCCTATAAGCGCTATAATGGTAATTTCAAAGTGAGAAAGTTTAATCGTCATAAATCACTTGGATTTGCATGTGGAATCCCCCTTTGGTTACGCAGTACATGGAACGTTATCTCCTCACTATGGCTTTCTCTTTGTCAGCTTTCCCCTTGTACCCCTTCTATTCATGCATTTGCAAACCAAACACACATTACACTGAGACTTTCCTCTTATGAGCATTTGTAGTTTTGAATGAAAGTAGTTTTGAAAAAGTTTATAATGTATACCGTTGAAAAGTTTCCTAAGTACTTTGAATTCAACCACTGTTCTGTTGTTTACGAAAATCTGTACTTCTAGTACGTGGGGAAAGTAAGAGAAAGCATTGGTGAAAGTAATATTAATTCTAAAGTTATTTCCTGTAAATAATTCGATTGACATAGAATGGGCAGCGGTTTTTGAAGCTTATTAATTCATTTTGGAACTGTTTTTGTTGTTTACAGTTTGACGGAGAGCGAGGTGAGAATTTTAAGAACGCTGCTGCGAATTTCTGCTCGAGACAGCAAATTGGACTGGAAGCTCTGCGAGAGCGACGGCGAAAAGATCCGAAGTTTAACGCATTCCTATCTGAGGCTGAGTCAGACCCTGTGTGTCGTCGGCTGGGAATCAAAGACATGATACCGATGGCCATGCAACGACTCACCAAGTACCCCCTCTTGTTCGACAACCTCTGCGATTGCACAACCCCTGACTCCGTCGAGTACAAAGGCATTCAAAGAGCAGTCGACATGAGCAAGGAAATCCTTTGCAGTGTCAACCTCGCCAAGAAGGAGGCGGAAGACTACGAACGCCTTGTCGAAATCCAAAGACGCCTCGACAAATCTTCCTTTGAGAAAGGTGCCGACAGAAATGATGCCAGTAGCCATGAACTCCGGGTAAATTAAATATCCAAACCATAAATTATTACTCATACCAATAATTGCTATATAAGATATATTTTTTGAGCTATTTATTTCAGTGTAATTCTTTTTGGCTAGTATTTTTTGTGAACTCTTCAGATTTTATGAATAAGATTGAGAAATGTAGACCTGACTGTTTCTATTGTTAAAAATTAAAATTGCTTATTATTTTTGTCACCGCTAAATAATTTCGTTAATGGATTTGTCGAACATCTTTTTAATCCTTACAGTGTTACAGTGGCCAATTTATTTATTTGTAATTATGTAAGCTTTCTAATCAACAGGGTTTTATATTTCTTGTTGTCTGCTGGAGAAAGCATAATGTTACGAATTTATTCTCTGATCCTGTGTACGACATGACCAATACTTAGAAATGCAATTAATTTCATTTGATCTCTTTGTTGGACAGAATTTGGATTTCACCCGACACAAACTAATTTATGAGGGGCCACTGATGTGGCGAATGACGAAGGCCAACCGTCAGAAATCTGATCAGCACGATGTTCACGCTGTCCTCCTACAAGATATGGTGGTGCTCCTTTTGAAACAGGACGATCGATTGGTTCTTAAGATTCACAATGTCGGATTTCCTGGGAAAACAGAAAAAATTAGTGCAAGACCTATCATCAAAATTACAAATCTAATCTCTCGACCGGTTGCTACAGGTAGGTCACATTCATTTCCTGTTCTTGATTCTATAGTTAAAAGTAGTATAGATGTAATCGATACAACATTAAAGATAATTGAAAGAATTTTTTTTCAAAGATGCATTATTATTATTAACTAACATTATTTGTTTTCCTAGATAAAAAGGCCTTTTTCCTCATTTCAACGACGTCATCGAATATGTACGAGCTCGTGTGTCCTACCGCTGAAGAGAGAAAAATGTAAGTAACATTTTTGTTTAAAAATGTAGGGCAAGCAATGCCTACTTGTTTTTCAACACATGCTCGAGACGCTCTAAAAAACTTTAATTGTAATGTTTTGCATTGAAAGCTACATTTTAACGTGCAGTATAGATAATTTTTTATTCATGAGAAGAAAGAGGACTGGCATATCATGTGTATTGTGAAGTAAATAGAATGAACTTTTTTAGTCTAACGGTGGTCTAACGTTTTCTCCCTTTCCTGTAAATATTATTGCACGTATAAACAATAAGATTCATATTGCTACAATGATAATTTACATAGGCAATCCTTTTGAAGAGTAGTGGCAGCTATAATAATATAGTAGTTATAAATGCAATTCAAATATAATGTATCCCTTTCAATTCAATTCAATTCAATTCCAATGTTCCAATTAATTATTTCCTAAAACATTTAACGCAATGTTGGAGTACATGTATAAAAGTAAACTGTTCCTGCAACTTTTTCCAAAATCATCGGGAGACTAACATCATCTATTTTCATTCACAATTGATAAAGGTAGGTAGTTAACTAACAAGTCGTTGCTTTAGATTTGTCATATAATAGGTATGTTATTGTCAGTAAAATAGGTAGGTAGTCTATTTAGCCTTGAGTTGATTAGCAGTGACACTGACACTGATGAAATGAGCACTGCCTTCTTGTTTTCTAGCCTCAAAAACTAATTGAGGGAACGTTAGGTTTGGGAAATCACCATTTCGGTCTGCCTATATCTCTCTGAGAAATATACATTTCATATACTGTGTGACTGCGAAGGCAGCGGAAAAAGCAATCGTAAATAACTGAACGGAATATTTGTGTTGTGTTGTTCTACGGCGGAAAACAAAGTGGATTTGTGTCTTATATTTGTTTTAAGCCGAGGCGACAGTGACAAGAATTTATTAGTTTGACTCCCACTCTTTTTCAATGTTCAAGTACTCTGTTGTTGCTTTCTGCGTATTGTTTCTTCTACCTTGTTACTCGTTAGGTTAAATTGCCTCCTACGTCTGTTTCTTTTCAGATGCAGTGAACTGCAGAGTAATGGATTATTAGTTTCTATTCTAGATATATTTTATTAATAGGTATTTATATACGAGCACTGTAGTAGACTGCACCATGGTTAAAAATCTATGTCAGTAGAATATATACGATATGAGTATTGTCAATGTCTACAAAATCTGTTGCCGTATCACATATTTTGTGTTAGTAGCATGTGGAGAGTCTGGAATCTATATTATTAGTAAACTGTAGTTATTTCATTACAGAGTAAAGTTTTAATTATAAGCGTTGCGTATAATAAGTGCAAGTGTCCTGACTAACTATCTCAGTGTTTGCCTATGAGGACACTCCCCAAGAAACATGTAACAGATTAATGATGAAATGTGTTCCTTGTCTGGAGGAAGGAAGACATGTCTGAAGTATACTTTATTTATGATCTCTGATCTGATTATATCTTTTAAAGCGAACTGGTTAGTTATGTGTGTGATATATAAATGTATTATTGCTGCACTTAAGTTTTGTGTCACAGGGTCATGAAGTATTAGAATTTACACGGTGCCAAAAGTTGAGGCATTAAGAAAATATGACATCTCTGGGAAATTAAGGGGAAAGAAAGTGTATTATGTCTGTGCAGAAACCCAGAGTGTATTCCAAGTGTTTTTAACTGATATATTCGTTTAATATGGTGATAGGTAAATGCAATATGATTTGTGAACCATCTTGACTTCCAAGAAACATGTCAGTAAGCATGTATTCATTTAGAATTACGTGAACCTCTTTCTATGCTTCCTCATTCAATTCACGCTAAATCAAATCACTATCCAGTGTGAGCTGTAAATTCTTCATTTGCAGCGTTACTTGGAACTTGGCTTGGTTTTGGTTTTCATTTGGCACCACACGAAACGGCAACCATTTCACGACGCTACCCATTAAATACTAGTTTTACAAACAGTATGCCTTATTTAATCGAATGTGAAAACTGAAACGATTAGATAGCTCCATTGCATTCGAAATATGTAATTTCCGTGTAAATGCCTCCTAAATCGCAATCACATTAATAATATATAGATTTCCCAAGCCTCCCTCCTAAGAATTTATTTCCCAGAAAGATACGTTTCTAATGTCAGACTCACTTTTTCCTTGTTCTGTCTTTCATTCTGACATAGTCATTCATGGCAGGACATGTTAGTCGTCGTGGGTGTCGTCTTTAGTGTCGTTTAGACCCGCTGCCAAAACTCATGTCTTAATTCATGCATTAACACATCTTACTTCACTTTAGATCAGATTTACTTCTCTGAAATCTTCTAATCCAAGAAAACCACAAATAAGGTTATCCTGTGGTATCAAATGGTAGGAATACTTAGAAATTCAATTGCATTGCCAAAAAATCTAAAAAAGCTTATTAGTATTTTTTTTCCTTGGATGTAATCTGTATTTAAAGTCTTTTAAGGTACTGTTGTTAATATTCTGAAATGGAGACGTGAATTACTTACTATTTGTTAAGAAAAATAGTACCTACTGCGAGCAATTTAGGTTAAAATATTTATCATGATATTTTACGGTGCAACACTTTGAGGTACTAATGGGTTATTTTTAAGGAATTCTGATCGTATCCTATTTCTGGTAGCAAGATAAATTAATGCTAGGCCAAATATGAAATTAGTGTTTAGAAAACAACTCTTGCGTATTCCTAAAAGTTTTAAAGTTAAAGAATAAATAAAAGTGACTCTACTAGTTAAGGAAAGCTAGATAATTTGTTTTACTCCTTTATTTTTATAGTAAAGATTAGCAATGTTGATAATAATTATTTGTAAGCGTTCTGTTCTTGTCACTGCATACTTGAATGGCGTACGTAAGTGTATTTGTAGGAAGTAACTGGTAATTGTGAGTCAATAATTCAGTGTTATCTATAGTTGGATTAGAAAATGTTGATTTGTTCCTGTCAGGCAGAATTAGAAATTATGTGCCACTTTGAGTAACGAGTTTGGCAAGAGAGCGAAAGACGGAAATGTACTAAGAAAATATTAGCTGTGGTTTTGAAGGTTGTTTGTGGAGATACAAGCATTTGTCCCCTGATATTTGACTGTTTTGACATGCATGGAGTGTATTCTCGGAGTGAGCCAGACTCAGGACAGGAAAAACAAAAAATATTGTTCATCCATTCCGATCTGAGAATAATGCGAAAGCGGACTAGATACTAGTACAAGATTACTTTTTAGTTTGTGAAAAACTTGTAGATGAATTATTAAGGACGTATTAAGGACGTAAGGATTTGTAGTCAAATTGAATCGGATTAGGGGCACAAAGACCTTGGTTTGTCGGTATCTGTGTAATGCGAGCGAGTCTTCAGGCTTCTCCTTCCTGTCATCAATTTCTTAACTTTTATCGGGTATACTGATTTCCTGTGAAAGCACTATACAGATATCTGCTGGAAAAATGATGACCATTTTAAGCCTCTTTTTTGTATAGGAAATCGCTATTTGCCTTGACCCATTTCTTTAACAATCTTATTCTAAGTAGGAGCGGAGTGGATGGCGGTACGTAATCCTTAAGTAACTTTCTATTTGGTTGCATTGAATCATTTGCTGTTGTGTTACCAGTAAATAAATTTTGTTCGCAATGCCACTTTTTTACTTGAATACTTGATAAGGGATTTTATTTATATAGTTTTCAATACAACACACGCTCTGTTTACTTTACTCCGTAATGTGTTTTGCAATAGAGTGAGTCAGGGTACACTTGTGTAACCTGATCTGGAATGAAATCTCATTGTAATTTGTATACACGGTTGGAAACTGGAGAAAATATTTTCATTGCACAGTAGAGAAAGCAGATGGAAATTCTGTGGAAAGTTTTATCTTGATGTAGTGTTGTGTGCTGCGTAGGAGTAACAGTAACTAGTGTCAATAAAGAAAAGATAGAGTACATTAGAAGAGGGCCTTGAAGCATTTTCCTCGTGATTTAAGTAAGGTTGAGGTTTTCGTCCTTAAGAAGCACTCTGGAGAAACTTATCTTGAGAGTCCAGTTTTGCAGTGGAAGGTTATTCAGGCAGTTAGCATATCACTAGGCCAGGGCAATGCGAAATGCTTCCTCCTATCTTCATCTGCAACAGAACACTGATACTCGTGACATTGAGTGATCTTAATATTTACACTTTGTACTTCTTTCACTACGACGTCCACGCCAATTCACATTCACAGCTCTCAAAGTTCAAAGAGCACGTTCTACTTGTACTGTTAAGTTCACAAACTTCTCCACTACTCTTTGTTCTAAACTCCAATCGTAAATCATGCTTAACCTCCTGTATGTGTAACTATGTCATTGTGACATTTATTAGGTAACACGCTTTCTAGACATCCAGTTTCGAAACTTTACTTTCATAAATGGTGCTCGAGTAAATAAATATTTTAATTACATTCCAAATATATCGCTCTTAATATTTCTACGCATAAAGTTTATGTATTTGAAGTTTACGTAATGTTTCGTTCAGTTATATTTGTAATATAGTTGTATAGGTATGTAAAGGCAAAACAGTTTTTATTGCATTTTTATGTTTTTCTCCAGGAATGTGTTTTTTTTGTTTGCCATTCCATAATGCGATTATTTATTCAGCAAATCCTTTTATTTTTGTAGCGCAGACTTGGGTCTGACTATCAGACGTTTATTATGGGTCAGGACTGACAAAGCACTCGTAGAGAACATTCCAGAAAAAGTAGTTTGTTTTTGACACGGCCACAAAGAAGTGATGTCAAGTCGTTATGCAAATGGAGTACCTATGTAAGAAAGTTCGGAAACGTATCATAAAGACAGTCAGTTGGTCGCTTAGAGAAATCGAGGGAGAAAAATGGTTGTTCTTGCAAAACTGACAACTTTTATGCGCCTACCTCCACTTTTAATTATGGAACAGATCTTTTCTTTAGGCTATTTGAACAATGGGTTGAGGAACGTTGTAATTCCAGGGATTGTGTACGTCTAAAACACTACTGGCAAGCATTCATCTGCAAAAATACTTTATTTTGCACTCTTGAGCGATTTATAATGACATCAGTTCTTAAATGCTCTGCCTAAATGCTCCTTTGTGTTTTTGACAATGTAGCACAATAATGAAATATGGCAAAGTGGTTTCTATTTATAGGTCGACTTGGGTTTAATTTACCTCTGTTAATGGAAAGACTTGTTTTACTTGGCTGACTATTTAGAAAGAAATTGAGAAATTGCTTATCAAGCCTTTCTCAATATGGAACATGGCTGACCCACATTTACTATTTATCCAAATGAGATTTTCTACTTTTATGAGCACCACTTACACTGCAGGGCTTATTTCTCTCTGGATTCACAATAACTTAATTAATGCTCAGAAATAGATGCCAATTATTGATAGAGGTTCTCTCCCAAATTATCTGGTCTACATTTATTCCTGCTTCTGGTTTTCACAATGACATTTTTCTATTGATTTTTAACATACCTAAGCAATTTTATTAAGTATCCACTGTTTGTGGAAAATCCTTGGAAATCAATTTACACTAATTTCGTATGCATCTCAAGTTCTTTTCTTTGGAATTTAATTCTTTAAGCATTGCGTTATTGGAATCCAAATGACATTATTGCTTAATTAAATGGCATTGCTAGCATATCCGTGCCTCGCCACTGTAAATTGAAATGGAGACGACAATCGAATTGAGATTCGTTATACATTCTACAATAATTGAAGAAGATGGTATTAAGAATGAACTTGAAAACCCATCGGAGTGCAGAATGAATGTTTTGAATAGCATGTTAAGAAAAACGGGAAGATTTTATTAGACGTTGTTTTAAATGTAGTTTTAGTAATGTTGATGGAGATATTGTGTTATGAATAGGATTTTAGTGGATATGCGTGTGTATGTGTAAGTGTAGCGTGTTTAGGTATGGATGGCTGTGGATTTGAGATAGGAGTGGTTTCCTGTGCACATTTCAAACGTGTCGACGAAAATAGGGAGATCTAATAATATCTGTCCTATGGGTGAGAGTAAATGAGTGAGTTTGGTTGGGAGTTGAATTTGGGATATTCATGCTATGCAGAAGAACAGTGCACAGAATGAATGTCTCCCTGTGTTAAGAATCTCATCTAAACATCTACCACGTACCTTTCTATAATAAAACGTTTAGTATGTACATCTATGCAATACTGCTTTTTTGCACAGAACTCTAAAGGAAATTCTATAAATAACGTACGAGTATATTTTGCCGAAGCACCCTTCCCCTCTGTTTTCATAGTTTTAAGTCTTGCTTAACCCAAGTCAGTGCAGTATCATCACAAAGGATTTTTAAATAGAAGAATAGATTTCCCTATCCTGGTTTCTGTAGTTTATGAAAAATCCCATTTGTTTAAGTTCTGTTTCAGTGTTTATGTCTAAATGATATTTTCCAGTTACTCATTGCATGCTTGTGTACATAGTATTCTCTATTCTGGTTTGTAACAGGAATGAATACCTCACTAATGTAATTTTTAAACTTGGACTGCATTATACTTGTGAGTTAATGTGAATGGTTTTATTAGGATAGCTAAATAAAAGTGTAATATCAGTTGTACTTGTTTATATCTTAAGGAGATGCATAATAATGAGTGTGGCTGTATGCCCAATGCTGTATGCGATGTACATACTCGAGTGGGGATGAGATTAGAGTAGGCAGTAAGTAACGAGACTCACTTCCAACATTCTTACACTAAAAGACAGTTGCGATTTTTGTCTCAGCAACTTTCCAACACTCTCTGTATTTTGTTAACCATTTTGCGTCTACAAAACAGTTAACGTTAAACTGTCTACGCGTTGTTAAAGAGGAGCGTAGGGTTCGAGTGTATTGCAGATCGGAGATAATGCTGCAGGAGTTGTGTTGATTACGATTTTTAAATTGTATCTTATCTTATCGTTTGTGACTGAACTCACTTACTTGTCTTGTCGTACATTTACATACACTAGTACATCTGCTCCTCATCCAATCATCACTTCACATCACCCAGCTTTTCCTTTTCCGGTTTATCTCTCTCCCTCTCCCGTCCCGTCAATTACCAAATTACTTCACAGTCTCAGAATATATTCCCCAAACTCACTTTTAACTTAGTTTACCTTTAGCCTGGAGAGCAACACTTCTCCCGGCATTCGATATTCAAGTTCCTTCGGTTTGTGTTCAGTTCAGTTCTTCTTTTTGCAACTATTATTATTATTTTACTACAAATTTACTTCGATTATTAACAAAGAAAAGTGTTTACGGAGAATTCATGTTTTGTGGAGCAAAAAATCATTCAAAGGATAATATTATAGAATGAGGTTCAATTTCTTAAGTACAAAAGAAAAAATAGATTTCTTATGAATGCTTTTGTAGTTTGTTGTGACTGGAAGAAGTCGATCGAGTTGAATGGTGAGGAATGAATAGAAATGTCGTCTGTGTGTCTGTCTCGCTCTGATTATTATGAAATCTCGCATCGTATAACAAACAGAAAGTAATGCGTGGGTGAACATACTTTATTTCAAATGAACAGTTCAATCCAGTACAAAAACAATTTCTATAAACTCAAGTTTTATTATGTTTTTATCTCAATGTGTTTTCAAATATCAGTTTCCTGCTCTTGTATTACTTTGCCTCAATATTGTCAGTGGGTGATGTTTTTTGTTTATTCTCCAGAGTTATGTTTCCAAAGTCCTAAATGCGCAGTTCTATGCTAAATTTGTTTTGAAAAACTCCAAAGAGGTTTTATCCTCAGTGTTTCTCCTATTTTGCAGTAGGGAAGTATAGTTTTACATTGACAAAAATCGATGACAGCTGAAGGTGAACAATTGCGTTGTTTAAGTGTGTAGATTGAAGAATTAAAGCTATGTCAAACAATCCGTTGAAAAACCTTCAAAATCAAGCTTCAAGGTGTGTCTTTGCTACTTAATGGTTTGTAATTGCCTGTAAAATTAAATGACTTGCCTTAAGCTCCAGTATTTATCCAGATTCCGTATTATTAGCATCTAAACCACTTACAGTTGTTTATCTGAAATCTAAAGCATCGGAAACAGTAAGGTATGATTACAAAGCATACAGGATTACTAGCTACGTGTTTCCATTGTATCATTTTACGTATATTTACAAATAATTGAGCTTTAGGAAGCATTTATCTTGAATGTCTATTTTAAGCAATTCGCTAGCTCAATTATTTGTAAAGCTGTAGTTTAAATCTGCATTCCGGTTAGTGTTGCTTGTCTGTGGGGAGGTCTCCAATGAATGGAACCGACGATATGGCCATAATTATCCGTTGATTCAGTTTAGTTAGGCAGTTAACGTCCTCTCGCTAATCGTGCTTTGCTCAACGCAAATCAAGCACAGGATTTCACCTTGAGTTTTATTGCTCCCTTCTCTGTCTCCTCCTGTCCTCCTCAGTCGCCTCTCTCCACTCAACGCACACAATCATCCAGTCACATTAATTAGTACCTTGCCCCGTTACTACTTACCTATTTCTCACTTTTCACTATCTATAGGAGCATTCTCCAGTATTCTCTAAATAGCACGCAGAAACACCATTTTTATTTATTATTGTACCTACGTATTTTTGAACTCATATCACAATCAAGACTACGTAAAAGATTATATGGGCATGTTCTATAGGAATAAGTTAAGCAATGCTAATGTTACATTTGAGTAAGTGTAGTCTGTACGGTGATTACCTACGTGTAACTGTTACACACGTACAGGAAACGTGTTACAAGCGCTTTTAGCAGTGAAAGTTTTATGTGCCTACTTTTATTGTCTTTTTTGCTTCATTCTTATCTTAGTCGTCTCTGAGGAATTTTTGCTAAAGGGATAATCGGCCATATAATATAAATGAGGTATTGTATGTATTCAATACAAATAGCTATCTGAAAAGTTTTAATTAAGTCGTTTTCGTCGTTTTATGTATCATTACACCCGGCTAACATTGTACTCTTCATGATTTACTTGACTTCATTGCAATTTAGAATTCTAACCAGGTTTTCACAAGATAGGTATGGAAAAGACTCTGAATCCAAAGAGCACTTATTTATGTGAAACTTAATGAAGGTATTTATAATAGGTTTTGGTTATTGGTTTTAAAAATCATTTTATCTGGTGCGAATTTAATTATCCGGAAAATTTGTATAATCTGTGAGTCGGTGTGTTGTGCAGCACTGTAATTATGAAAACGTTGGTTGAGGTTTTCGCATTAGTAGAAGTGAATGGGTATGTAGATAAGGAATGTTAGTGCTAGCAATTTACATGGTTCCAAGTGTATTTCCGTCTGCGTGTGCCGTTGGGAATGAAATTCTTACCATTTTCTTTGTTGCGGTGCATTAGACGGGAGAGGAGAGCACACAGTTCATGTCAAGTGTAAGGCAAAGGCAGAGGCTTTCTTCTACGTCAGCAGTTATTGTCAACGTGCCGAGAATTTCCAGCTGTACGCTCCTCTCAGCACAATCCCAACCAATAGTCAACCAGAGAATGAGTCACTCCACATTGCATAATGTAACAATCTAAGTAGTCGGTCGTTAGCTATCATTTACGGTTTAGACAAATAAACTACAGATGTGTCCCGTCTATAGCACTAATATTTTAATTACATTCGGTTACTAATTATTATTGTTACTACTGCTATGATATATTATATTGAAGTATTTGTGAACTAATAAAAATGAAAAATTGAACTCTTGTAGTTTACATTCCATTGCCGTGGAATTATAGTAATAGACTTGTGAATATGTATTTGACTGTATTATTAATAGTGGTATGCATATGGGGATTGCGGAATGTATCTCTTTCAATGCATTAGGCAAAGCGTTGAAGGTTTAAAGTAGAGGATTATTGCTAGGAGTACTTAGGTAGGTAATACGCTTGCTGACTGACTGATTACAGATTGCAGTTGCAGCGGGGAAGGAATTAGAGCGAAGGAAAGCTTAGAGAAATGTGTTTCCAACACTTTCCATTTCAATTCCTGCAATTTTGGGTTAGTAGCTAAGTTCCACACGTTCCTTTTCCTACTCAAATTGAGGGATTCTCGAGAACTTAATTTATGCATGTGAAAAGTAGGTACTGTGGACATTGAGTCTCTTTCTCATTCCTACAGAAGTAAGGTGCACAAGACTCCTCTCGTTAATTTTTCATACTTTGTACCTAATGCTCCTATTCGGGTCACTGTGCTCTTTTCCTTTCAACATGTGGATACTGAATGATGAGGGCATTACATACGGGAAGGTTAATTTCTCCAGCATGTACGTTTTGGACATCCCAGATTTATTTCAATTTAAAACCCTCAATATAGTATTCCAATCTCCGTTTAAAGCAATTTCTCAAATACATTTAGATTCTTCAGTGTCTTACATCCTTTGCGAAATGGCAATTAATTAAATCGACCTCATTAATCTAGTTTCCACCGTATTAATCCGTAGACGTACCACTGGTAAAAGTCGATATAAGCTATTAGTTAAATAAATAATGAATAAAATGTTAATGTAAAAGATTTTATTCTACCATATTTTTTGTAAGTATTGTAAGAAAGGGATAGAAGGGAAAAGAAAATGGTTGCGCATTGGAAAATGGAATTATTGCGGTTGACAGAGTATTTCACTTTTGATTTGCGTTTAGTGTTGCGTGAGAGATGGTGATTACATAATGCAGGTGGAGGAAGAGAAGAAAGTAAAGTTGAAATTGTGTTTTGTATTGCAGATGGCTACAGCATATCACGAAGGCGGCTGACGATTTCAAGAGCCGACAACAAGAATCTCGTCGCCCTGAACTTCATCAGAATACGAACATTCCAACTGCAGTTCCCGAGGCAGAAGACAGAACCAGAGAGTAAGTGTCAGCAGACACAACGCAGTCTGAATAACTCTGTCATTACCAAATATTTATAATGTCTAAAAGCACTCTGTAGTAAAAGTCACTCTTTCCTCTCGCACGTCACTCTCCTAATCTCTTTCCGATCCTCAACTCCCTTCTTCCTCCTTCTAAGTGCCTCTCCCCAAAACATGCATGCCAGTCTTGTCTAAACTATCACCTTTACAGCCACTATCAAGTCATTAAGCATTTCTGTCCCAGGTGAAAGTTCTCATAAACTCATCTAATGAGTTGTACAGTAATCGTACTACTTTTCTTTTTTCTCTATGTTGATCCTAGACATTTCCAGTTCACACTCAGTGTGTTTCACACAATGCGTTTTTAAATAAAAAAGTTCCACGAGATTTTTTTTTCTTTTCTGTTTATGTAAATGTGACTTCAAGAAACCTTAAAACTTTTATATTCATACTGTTTCGTCACAAAAGGGCAATATCTGTATTATGAAAGAATTTGAAAGAACGGTAGTATATGTCCCCAGTTCCGTTTTTGCACAATGTATGTTAAAAGCAGTAATGCTAGTACGTTTGTTTTGATTAAGAAAAGTAAACTTTTGGGATTTGGGGAACTAGTGTATGAGTTGAAAGTAATTTTTAATTGAAGTCCTAAAGAGTTGTTTTGCAGTAGTTTGATAAATGGTTTGTGAATGGAAACGTACAACCATTAATTAATTTTTTCTCTTTGTCTACAAAGATTCGTTTAATACGTAATGCTACCAAGAACTTTGTTTTGATTTACTTCGGTACTTACCTAGTTTCTTTTAAAACTTCAGGTCATTGTTTATGGTTTATTACCACAAGATTTATTACATACCAGGGAATCTTTTAGTAGTATCTGCTTATCAGGGATGCCGACCCAGGGTTTTTGGGTTATTGGGTTTTTGGGTTTTTGAGCAAAAACCCGACCCACTTTTTTATCAAAAACCCATGGGTTTTTGGGGTTTTTGGGTTTTTGCTAGGCGGGAATGTAAAACACACCGTAATTTTCATAACAAATTACCGTTTATCCTGCAAAATATGAATATATTTGACAATAATAGTTAAGAACTATCCTTCTTCATCATATTGTGACTCAAAAAGAATAAATATTAAGTAATATACACAGAGTATTACATTGTTTTGGTAGACCAAAAACCCAATAACCCAAAAACCCAAAAACCCCAAAAACCCACAAAAACCCATGGGTCGAGGGTTTTTGCTCAAAAACCCATGGGTTTTTGCATCCTTGCTGCTTATGCATCTGTTTTTGCATAAATATTTTGCAAAAGCTTTGTGCTTTGAAGTATAGATACCTTACGAATTTAGGAATTCCTTTCAGATTTTCCTTTCTACTTTTGAAGGGTCCTGCAGTTGAATAATTTATTACACGTTTTAATTATTGGGTGACTTGGTTTGTAGAAGTGAAGGTGGAGAAGGTGTGGTGTCCGGGGACGTGACTGCAGAAGGGGATTCGAACGCGACTCATGAGCCCTCAGGAGTTTCTCCACTTAGTCAAAATAAGGACGCGAGTCCCGCACCAGACAATGCCAATGCCAGTATTCCTCCAAATAGCAGCACAGAAGCGCCAACATCTCCAGAGTCACAACGAAATCCAGCCGGTAAATTCTCCTTCTCTCTTTCATGCTTTTCTACACCGCCAAAGTGGGTGAAATCACAAGATGTGTGTCTAGTCTCCTTTTCACTTCTTTTACATTGTTTGTCGATTTACTTTCGCTTTGTTGCCCTACTAAACCAACTCAGTTTAGTTTGAGTTTAGTTTGGCTACCTGGAAAATATTCAAGTTTTGTTTTGGCTTCTTAGTACTTAGTTTATTTGGAATAGTTTATTAGTCACTGCTGTGTTCTACGTATGCTCCTCATTTTATTTTGTGTTAATAAGTTTACTCTGGGTTTGCATATAGATATTTTATTTTTTATTATCTTATTATAACAGCAGTAATCTAAATCTAGGTAGTAATATAATTAAGCTTCAAGTTCTGACTTTTAATAGCCTTTTAAAAAACAAGAAATTTTGAACTGAATGCAGAGTACAGAGATTTTTTATTTACTTTTCCGTTTTATGAGTCTGAGGGGAGGAGCGTAGTACACTTTGAATTTACTATTCATCTGGAACTGAAGACATTAACGGAGTGAGTAGGTGGAGAGTTGATTTACTCGGCAATTGTAAAGGAAATTAAAGTGAGAAATGAGCTAACGATAACTGATACGTTAAGATGAACAAATCCGTTATCTTTATCGATGTCATTGCTCACTTTAGTTGAATTTCAGTTTTCAATATTTACGATTAGCGTGGATAAGAGTTTCGGTAATGTCGGGTCGGTAATGTTTCTTGAATAGCAATTCATTTTTTAGTTCAAGAGAAGGTTGTGTATCTACCCATATTAAAAAGTGATTCTCATCTTTCTTTGCTGCACAGTTAGACCAGATGGTTCTATTTTCTAACGCTTGCAATAATATTAAGTATTTATAACACAATTCTTAGTGCAGTCTGTACTTTTTGTGTAATAATAGAAATAAATTAGAATTATTAATTCGGTATTACTTCTAAAGGTATAACACTGCCTTTGGTTAACATGCGATGTAGCCACAAACTTACTTTTCAATATGCATTTGTATTTCACTATTATTTACTGTGGCCTCTCAGGTATGGAATGCTAGTAAATTTCATTTTGGGGTATTCGGATGAATACGCATTGAATGACAATGGTTAAGTTATCTTTTATTAGCAGGGAAAAGTTTTCATAATATGTGTTCATGTTCTAAGGCAAGGTTATAATATTATTTGTAGGAGGGTACTTTCACCTAGGAATAAAAAACGTTGTTGCTATTTCTCTTTTGATTGCCTGCCATGTGATGTCGTAAATGTTGTATAGCAGAGAGGTACATGTAAATGTGTGTAGTAGGTACCTGCAGATGCATTGTTAATTTTTGGTTAAGTATGTAAAGGAAGGACAGAGATAGTACAGATGTGATGTATTTGAACTAGATAGAGTTGTTGTAAGGTACTTTAGTGGAATTCTTTGAGTGCAGTTGTACAGGGCGCTTTCTCCTTGACTTAGTTCTGTTCATTTGTAGATGCATTATCTGTATATGGGTTATTTAGTGTGCATTGAGTTAGTTTTTGCTTAGAATAGTAGTATGTATCTGCAGAGATGATACAATTGGAACATTTCATGAGTGTGTCTTGTTTGGAGAGTGAGTGAGAGGAGGAGGAGTGGAAGAGTAGTATTTGCATACATTTATCTGGAAATGTTAGCCTACTTTTGTTGGAACATAGTTTCCTTTGTGCGCTCTGTATGGCATGCTATCGCAGATGTTTTTACTAGCCATAATTTAAAGTGACCTAAATACAAGTTGTAGTCAACACTCCAGTTCACAACTAGAAAGCGCTAAGTTTAGACAGATAGGTGAGGTGGAGATGGAATACTAGTCAAAGAACAACTGAGTAAATGAGAGAAGTGAGTCAAGCTACAAACTACAAAACAAAATTCACTCAAGTGTAGAAATGCAACCGAGTCTCAAAGGATTTATTCTGCTGGCTAATAAATAAAGAAATTCGCTTTAGCATTGCATGTCCATTGACTGCATTAAAATTTTCTGCCTTCTCACTCATTTTCAATTCCCGTGTGTTGTATGCAATGTAATGTACTACCTAAGTAAATGAAACTGTGCCAATTCGAGTGTGTGAATTTAAACGGTTGTTTCTTGTCTTTAGATTGGTATTTGATGATTTATGAGAGATTCTTGCTTATTTGTATTGTACATGTCTATGAAGAGTATTTGGGTTCTTGGTATTGATTTGAATGGCTGATTGGGAGCAGGTGATGGGAAACTTGGAGTTGGGATAAAGCGAGTCGCCTCCGCCTCTCCAAACCAAACTCGACGTCAACAAGGAGAATTCCTCCGGGTGACCGAGAGCTCTCCTCTCATTGATCCTTCTGAGGTGGTGGTAGCAACCCGAGATGTTCAATTTGCACAACCTGTCATTTCTCCACATGGTACTTTCACTACTTTCTCGTACTTTCTCTACTTTCTCTTTTATTTTGGTTACACTCTTTTGCATGGCTTCTTCGTCTGATCTGACCACAATAGGTCACGGGTAAATCAATTAAATAATCTAATAAGTGAGTGGGTCTCTATTAGATTATTTACGGGTGCACCTAAACATGGATATTTCTGGTCTCTAATTTGTATGCATGCTTTATTTGAGAATACTCTTGTAGTTTTCATTTTGACATTGGTTCGTCTGTATTTCGTAGATGAGAAGAGATTGTGATTGTGATGGGAGTGTAATTACATGATTAGAAGTAATGATAAGGCTGCACACTGACTTGACTTAGTTTGTAGAAGTACTAGGATAATGAGAATATAACTTAATGGATGGATGTGTGGAAATGGGGCTGATGTGGTCTGCTCTTAGGGTTGCCACCTCTTCATCCTATAATTACCAGAGCGACTTCCTCGGTCAGCGCCACCTCTTCCGACACACCTCTTCCCTCTACTAACACTAAGACTAAAGACTCACTAACCTCCCCTGGAGGGGATGAGGCTCCGGCGCCGCCTCTCGCTCTCCTCACCACCGCACCACAAACTCCACCCACCAACACACACACTTCTTCTCACACCCTCCCCACCAGTCACCAGACTCCGCCCCCTCACACCCCTGGAGCCAACAATCACACGCAGGGCCCCGGAGATAGTCCCACCAGTAAGTCACCACTGTCAACATTCACTTCACTGCATTGCACTGCTCACCATTTCACAATGCACACGTCACCACGCAAATTACAGCAATTGCAACCTGCACAGCTTCAAGCGCTTTCATCCACATAAATACCGACAGTCTTAGAATTTAGAACATAATGTAGAATAGGTACTATTTAATTATACTGATGTACGTTTCCTCGTAAGAGAAGAGTTCGTGGCAGCCCTAAATCATTTCAACTTTTTTAAACATATCTCCTTTTCATGTCTGTAAATTAATAGTTATTTCCCAGACTGTCCTTCGATTTTGCATTCTAAGCAGACCTCTTCAATATTAATATTAGCCAAAAAGTACTTTTGACGAGCATTTCCTTTCTCGCACAGCAAACAAGTTTTTTGGCCATTTACTGACATAACTAAGAAATTTGTCTGCAGAATCGAGGTCTGCTTACGACTGCTGCATTTGAATATGTTATATGCTTTTATTTTGCAAATTGTATTAATTAGCGTAATGATTATAAAATTCGCAAGGAAAGGTTCTTACTGAGTGGAATTTTATTTGTAGAGGAACTGAGAAGGGCAGACTCTTTGCTTCATAAAGCATTCGAAGATAAATTGAAAATTGTTTCCAAAATCTATCACATTCCTCCTGAAGACTCGGAACATTCTGGAGAAAATTTGGCAATCGATGCACCAAAGGATACAAAGAAACTTGTTGTTGCTTGCATGCACCAAGGTACAATCTTATTCAATTTCTAAGGATTTTCATTGCGTTTCCGTTGTTCCACAATAATAGATTCATTCAGTAATGATAAATAATTTCGGAAATCGAGGATGAGGAATGAAAAACAAAAATAATTTGTTATTCATGTGTTAAACATTTGGTAATGTCATTATGATCATTGCTGTAAATTGCAGTTAGTTAGTAAAGTGTGTAGGTGTGTCGTAAATAAAGATGCAAAAGTACTGCATGCACAACTAATATTTACAAGACGGTAAGAAAAGAGAGGATTTTGCAGAAAGTGTTGGTTTTTATGAGTTCCGTAAAGATTATGATCCCTAAGTTTATGCATGTTATGTGTTTGAGGAGAGGAACGAAAGCTATGAAGTAACGAGCGAGTAAATGTGGAAAGTTTTTGAAACAACCTTATTGAAATAAATATGAAGTCAAGGTTTTTCTTGACTTGGACTGAGCCTAGAAGGTTGTTTTTGTATTTGCGTCCTTGTTGGCCAGTGCTTGCAATGTGGACTGGAGTGAGTCATATCTCGGAGGATGATGTGACACGGAGAGATAAGATAGGAGAGAGGATATTAGCGTCGTGTCATTTGTAGTGCCTCGTAACTTTCGGAAATGGCGCTGTGCATGTTATGTAATGTGGAAAAGCATTAAGGAGGAACTCGTGTCTCTATTGCCATTTTTCCTTTGCAGTTGATCAACTCGGACGACTCTTTGCCAACCAGAAAATCACTAATGAGAACTTATCCTTGCACCGAGAGCAACTCAACATTCACAAGAGTCTCAACAATTTACTTACACAGCTGCTGGTAATAACTCAAACCCATTATTATTCCATCTATACCTAACATTTTTATTAAATATTCACTTACCCAATGTACTCTAGACCTACAAAGAACAAAACATTAGGAAATAAACCATTGCAAAACGTATGTAACACAATACAGTAGCTACGAAAGAAAAACAAAGAAATGGAAACTATAAAATCATGATAACATCAGTCGCATGAAAATAATGTATTTCATTTCTGAGGATTTTTTATTTCTATTCAGAGGCCATTGGTCACAAATGGCCCAGTTTTGAAAGGGAACCTATAATTAGTCTCCAGAAGACATACTTCTTGATTTGGATACTAACTACGTAACTACATACAGACAGACAACACATTTCTCAACAGTAACTTTCGCTACTGAATAAAAATAGTTCCGCGTCATTATTTTTTACAGCTGATTTTCCATGTTTTCATAGTAAATATTTGGTTAAGACAAGTTATGATTATGGGTTTTGTAATTTAGAGTGAAGTTCACCGACGAGATGACGACTTGGAGTTACGAAGGCAAGAGCTGCACAGAGTGCGCGAACAAAATCACGGATACCAGGAGAGACTACAGACTCGGGCGAAAGTGGAGCGGCAGCCTTCCCCTGGAAATCTGAGTAGTCCCACTTTGAGTCCCACACAATCTCGTCCTAATAGTTTCCTTTCTGTGTCATCGTCCTCGGATCATCACGAATGTCATCAGGATGACGAGCCTGGTAAATTATTACTTTCTTCCTATCCATACGCGATCCAACGGTCGCCAACCTCAGTTTCATCAATCAAATGCACTTTTCACTAAATCAGTTTATTTTGCATACTAAATCAGTTTATTGTAGGTTCCTATGTTGTCTCAAAATAGATTCCTGCATTTCGTATTCACTTTTTCAATAATAACTAGTACTTTAGGTAAACAACTGTAGCGTTTAGAAATCTTGCTTGAATTTTCCATTCACGTAAAATGCACTTTTGCTGAGTGAATTCGTTTTCTAAGTATTTTCCACCTTCATTGGGCTTTTATTTTCATCTGTAGTTAGTGTTTTAAATATTTTTTTAAGGAATTGCTTTGGGTTTCGTTTCGTGGTACTTTGAATTTCGGTAGCGTTGATTATTTTTCACACTTTGCCACTGATCACACGCACATGCAAGAAGAGTAAGAAGGCGACGGAGGCATTTTCCTCGAAGTTTTACGTTAATTGAATCCTTCCTGTTTGTGTAATTAGCTACATCATTGGGAAATTTTATATGTTTTGATTGTGTTTCGTGCTTTCGTTCACCATCGGATTGTTTGTATTGTTCTCGTTGGTACTGCATTGTACCTTCTGTCTGGTTCATGATTTTGACGATCATTTCTCGTTTTCTGTGTTCTCGTCCAGTGTAAGTTGATGGTCTTGACTTGTATTTGTCTGTGTTGTGGCTTTTATGTTGTCTTTCTAGCTTTTATGTCCCAACTCTTGCTTTTTGTCTTGTCTTTGTCTGCTGGTAGAATTGTTCCCTTTAAAACTCTTGTCTTTGTTTGTTTGACTTGTACTACTACTCTATTTGACTTTGAACTATTCCATTTCTTGTAGTTTAATAGTATACCATGATTAATTGATGTGATGTAGGTAAAATAATTTAGTTGAAGAGAAATGTTTATTAGAAAATTACTAAAGTTCTAGTTAGTGTATTTATGTGTCAGATACGGTACTAATAGAACATTGGCTAATAAATGTAAATAATGAAATAATACTAGATTTGCATGGCGTGATTTGAATTGAGTCAAATTTGACTTTTGATTCGATGTGGTTTGTTTTTTGTTATTTGTTTGTATAGTGATGATGAAAGCTCCCTTGAAGCCTCAATTATCCGCTCCTGTAGCTACCTCCAGTTTTAATAGCACCAGTCCTCAGCCTACCAATGAGACTTCCATCTCGTTTGAAAATTCAGTAACCTCAAAGACTGAAGGCAGTCAGAGTCACCATTACAATTCAGCAAGCGATTTGGCACAAGATGTGAGTACATCCTACTAATCTCTTTTAGAAGCGGTAAACTTCCGGGACATACATCCGGGGAATAGTTCCGGGGAATAGTTCCGGGGAATAGTTCCGGGGAATAGTTCCGGGGAATTGTTCCGGGGAATAGTTCCGGGGAATAGTTCCGGGGAATAGTTCCGGGGAAATGTTCCGGGGAATAGTTCCGGGGAAATGTTCCGGGGAAATGTTCCGGGGAATAGTTCCGGGGAATAGTTCCGGGGAAATGTTCCGGGGAATAGTTCCGGGGAATTGTTCCGGGGAATTGTTCCAAGGAATAGTTCCGGGGAAATGTTCCGGGGAAATGTTCCGGGGAATAGTTCCGGGGAAATGTTCCGGGGAATAGTTCCGGGGAAATGTTCCGGGGAATAGTTCCGGGGAATTGTTCCGGGGAATTGTTCCGAGGAATAGTTCCGAAGGATAGTTCCGGGGAATACTTCCGGGGGACACATTCGGGGAATATACTTCCGGGGGACACATTCGGGGAATATACTTCCGGGGGACACATTCGGGGAAAATACTTCCGGGGGACACATTCGGGGAAAATACTTCCGGGGGACACATTCGGGGAAAATACTTCCGGGGGAAACATTCGGGGAAAATACTAAACATAAATTCTATAAATCCAGATGCCAGGAGGAAAAGCGTTTTTTAATATTTACATACTACGAAGCGTAACAAAAATAATGATTTCGTAATTCTAATGCAACAACTAAACGTGTGTTGAATTTTGAATTTTTGTGATTAACATTGTATAATAGTATTTCAAAAGGAAGGAAACAAAAGTACAAGAAAATTGCAGAAATAGTATGTGTTGCTTTGTTACTTTTGGTATAAGTTGTGTCTTGTCATTTGCAGGAGTTTGCTGACGCCGTGGAAGAGTTGGTGACGACAGAGTCTGACTCATCAATAGAAACTAACCGGGAGTCGACCGAAACCGAAGTCTCAATGAAAAAGGAGCCGTTGACTTCCAGTCAAAAACCAGTCGGAAAGAATGGAGAAGAGGAGGACAAAGAGGATGACTTGAAAAGTTCAACAGCGACGTCTTCAACATCAACTCTGAATGAAAGCGACGTACCTGAGAGCCTCGTGGAAAAGAAGGAAACTGAGGAGGACACTTTGGTTGGGAAGGGAGAGCTGACGAACGGTCATCATCAGGCAACAGCAGCGAAATTGTCTCCGGAACTAATATCAGAGTGCAAAAATGGATTTGTGAAGGATGCGAACTGTTTGGAGGGCAAGGAGGAGAAAGGCGAAGGGGAGGAGTCAGCGGGTGCCAAGAAAATAGAAGTTGAAGTGGACTCCGCTCTTAGTGAGACTTCTCCAGGAAATAATTAACGCACGGACGGAAGAGTAGCCGTTAATTGCAGTTTTCAATTCACCATGTGGTGGCATTGAGTAAATTCATTGAAGTTCTGTTTTCGTTCACTTCTTCAGTGTTCGGTCATCAAGTGTTAGTTCTAATGATAAATAGGCATTCTTTACAACTGTTCAAGTATCATCTACCGATACTTTATGCTGTACCGTAGTCACTATAAACAATTTCCTTCTTCTACGTATAACCAAATAGAAATACAACCTAATGTGCAAATTGTAAACTTATGATACGCCAAACTATAAAATACAAATAACTTTAATATTATATCTATTACATAACATTTACGCAACCAAGACAAGGCCGGTAAATATTTAGAGCTAATGATAGCTTATGTAAGCCAATCGTATTGTTGTCAATTAGCCTAAGGAAATAGAACTAATAATTGAATAATATACGTACTTAATGGTTTACAAAATTTAGAATACAATGACTTTAACCTTGTTGAAAGTTGTTCGGGGAATCTGGCACCTTTCCGTGTAGACATAAACTTATTTAAATGCTAATTTTACCATTGCAGTAGTTTTTTGGTTCACTATGATAATCTTATGTGTTTTACGATGAATCTATACTGTATATGTAATTATTTTTCATTGCAAGTTTTCTTTACGAACACGTTTGGTAATTTTACATTGCAATAGCAATATGTAGTGGAAGACGTTCAAGTAATGTTAGACTTTATTAGATTTAGTATTTTTCTATATTGGGAAGGTGCCGGTTAACTGTGCTGTCATTAAAGAGGTTCAATGTCCCTACATTGCTTTTTGGTATAGAACTAAACGATATTGTTATTGTGACGTGCGGTGTCTATGAAGTAAACAAGATTTGAGTATAATATGTACAATTAAATGAATAAGAAAACTATTTAATAGATTTTACGGTCAATAGGAAATTAAAATATGTAATGCTCTGCTAATTGTCTACTATACACTGAAATTGACCAATGTTGATGGAACTAAAAGAAGTAAATTATTCCTGTACTGTATTGTATTATATTGAATGCTTACAGATTTACAAAGAAATGTTTGTATGCAGATAAAACTTCCAGTTGAGTGGAGTCTGATTATGTACTATTGTTGTGTCTGTCATGAGGCACTGCTTTTAATACACTTAAGATTTGTTTGATTTTGTGGCATTGCCTTAGCTGGTTAAGAGATATTGGAACTGGAAGCTGTATTAGTGAAATTAACTTTCTTGTATGTATGGAAAGCATACAAAAAATGTTTGGAAACCCTTTGCATGAGTACCAGACAGAAATCTTTGTAAACTGTAACTTCTGCGCTGAGTTCTACGTAATTTTAAATATTGTGTCTATAATACGAAATGCACAAAGGATTTGTAGTTTTAGATTGGTGTTTTCTCTTGCTGTTGCTGAAAGAAGGCGAAGGCTAGAGACAGTCTGAAATTGAAGATGCCTCTACTCTAAAGAAAGTGAATTCCACTTTAAATTTTTTACTCTATTGAAATTGTATTGCCCGAGGACAATGGGAATCTTAAATTGTATAATGCAGTTGCATTAATTGAATATAGCCAAGCCACGCATTGTGTCAGCGTCGGCGGTGTCTGGTTTCTAGTTTATATAATATTGTGACTACTATGGACTGTAAAAACGGAACTAAAATTATTCTAATTAAATTGTGAAGGTGTAGTGTACTCTGAAATCTACGTGGATACCTTCGGATATAATAGTAGAGCGTTATATACATTGTTGTTGTTAATGAATTTGGATATCTTTAAGAAAAAGCTTAAACCTAACAAAACTAAATTAGTAAACTAATTTACTGATAAGCCAAACTACTTATAAGGAACTGTTCATTGTCAATTGTTATGTGTTGACATTGAAACAAGTTTAATAATGGTATAGTATAGAAATAAAAACTATATTTGCTTTAGTAGTGAACTTAAATATATAATATTATTACAATACAGTACAGTCGCTTACTCCTATTTGTTAATGAAATTTTGTTAATTCTGATTGTTGCTTTATTATGTTATGGAGTATAATTAGATTATATTATTCGTATGCATCGGGCGTGTACAATATTTTTGCTGGCCGTCGGACGGGTACTAGAGCGTGGTAATTTAATATAGAAAATTACTAATAACCAGAATTACTTTACATATTACATTTACTTTATACATAATTTAAGTGGATAAAGTTGTAATGGTGATTGAAAGAGATTTTTGGGTGCAATTGAATATATACTATGAATTTCAACTTGAACCGAAGCAAATTAAGTTTATTATACATACATATATACAATTAAATATAAGTAATTCCTACATACGTGTCATGTGTCTAATATTACTATAAATTATCTATGTAAATTGTATAATGTAATATTATCTGTATTATTACGAATTGATTCCTGCATATGTTCTGTTTCTGTCGTCAACAATTAAATCAATGTTAGTTTGTACTTGAATATTGAATATATTATGAATGCTATTTATAAAAGTTAGAAAATGAATTGATTTCACGTTGGATAAAGACAAAGAGTAATAAAATAGGGAATGTTAGGATTGTAAGTATTTAATTGTGTAAAATACATAATATAAATAATTTCCATAAATACTACAATAAGTGACGTCACTTCCGCTACGATACGACGATGTATTGTTATGTTATTATCATTAGTAATTAAATTAGAGCGTTAATCAAGGTTTGGAGCGATCAGACGACTGAAATGGCTTTCGTTCGTTATTGCATTCTATAACGAAAGCGCTTTTTGTTATGTTAGACTACTAAGTGTAATACGGATGACAACTTTGTGTCATTTGACGTACATATTTAAGTTATAGTTTACTGCAGTTAAATGCAACAGGTAGATTTTAAGTATTATTACCCATACGTACAGTACACCTGAAAATGTAGCTTAAATAGTATTTGAATACAAAAAGCTATGTTATGTTGCGTTAATTTAGGGCCAGAGGCAGATCGGCTTGGAGTGACATTTCATGTTGTCATTCACGTCCGGTCTAATACAAAATACAAACTGAAGATTACGAAATGCCATTTCTAGTGTTTACATTATATAGATATAGAAAATCCATACAAATTAAATTATTAATTATGTAATTTTAAAGTACTACTACTAACTTAAGTATTAATTGATGTCGTATGAGATGATGATTGTATTTAGTTGTTCGTGTCGTAACTCTGAATCAAAACTCGTAGTCTGTTGTACATATTGAGAGTAGATATATTATAATTATTACAAAGAGGTCGGGGAGAGTGAGGAAGCAGTTACAATACAAACACAAATACCTGCACAGATGTACAATGTGCATAGGAAGAGTAATTACAATAAAATCTATCCAATCCAATATAAAGTATTGATAATGTAGTGGAAGGAAATGACGAAATGATAAGAAAAATAGAAAATTGCTTAAAGTACATAAATAAATAAATATTCAAGATTAATACAAACAAATACGAAAAACTGTGCTAGAGATACATACATTTTCCTTATGTTGTCTTTATCTGTAATGTACGTAATGTACTTGTATAACTTTAAATATATTTAAAATGTTATTTACTGTACTATTGAGCAATTAAGCTATTCTGTAGGTATAGGTACTCTGTGTAGGCCTAATATAAACATGTATTGCTAATCCTGGGCAAACCAACGCATAATAATCGATTCTATCTACTCTGAATGTATCTGTTAAGACATTAAATATATTATCAAGGCATACGCATGCTAATTACTATTCTCCTCTATACTATCGTGTCGTTCCTTACGTGCATTAGAAATAGCAAATTATCAACGTCATTTTCGGTGGATAAGGATAATTCGATTTGTAATTAGATTCTCTTAAATTGAGCTACTAATTTAGTGGGTATCGTTATCATCCTATCAAATTGTTTCAAATCAGAAATTGAATACTTGATGTGATGTGATGTAGAGAGATTGCTGAGGTCAATTCAATTCTGAACCGTACTGTACGGATGTAAGTTAATCAATAAATAAACTTCAATTAATTTAATTCTAACCTCCTTCCGTCTCATTTCATCACATTTTCTTGCCTCATACAGTAGCATGCATCAATCCACATTATAGACTTCATCGATTAAAAAACTGCACCTTTCGTCAGAAGTTAATTGGAAACCTACCATTGTGAGGTTCTAAACTACTAAGTTCTACTAGATTTATACAATCATTACAAATTGTCATTATCCAAGGGAAAGATTTATCATTCAAATACGCATTACAGTTTATTTACATGATTCTTTTTGCACTTATGCTTCATATTGTGCTACATTATTCGCATTTTATATTATAAATTTTTAAAGGCTAAACTTTTGCGCATGAACATGATGTATTTAACATTTTTTGAAGTTTCACATTTCTATGTAAAAAATGCATAGTACTTTTACATACTAACAATTTGCTTTGGATAATTTGCAACACAGTAAAAATGAGATGCATACTTTGTATTATAGGTAGGTATATGTACAGAAAACCTGCTGGAAAAGGTATTAAATGGAAAATTTTTGTGCACAAAAAGTTCTTCTAACAATTTAGTCTTTAAATATTGACTTGAAATTCATATTGACTCAATTGGTACTGTTATGAAATCATAGGTATATATAGTTATAATTAATAAGTATAGTTGGACAGGACATCTTTAAATCTATTTTGTTATATCAGTTTGGCATGCAATCACAGATACGTAAAAGTACTTCTTACGTAAGTACTCTCAAAAGTAATTCCATAATTTTTAACCTAACTGACTGGAGGAATTTCTGGAGACAACCATGCCAAGCTGAAAACTTTTGTACATCTGGAGTAATTGTTTCGCTGTGTTCCCTTTTACATGATTTTTGCTTTTGAGCTTTCATTTCCTTTCTTCGATGCTTTTGGAAGATTTAGATGGTTCTTTTGGTCCGTGAACCACTTTGACATGTCTTTGAAGGTTATCCTGTCTTTTAAACGCCCATTTACATAACAAGCACTTAAACTTCCTCTCGTCTAGAATATTTTTATGGAATTAAAAAACAGTCAATTTAACGTAATATGAAGTTAGGGATTAGGACCCACCAAAATGATTGGCCTGATGTCGACGAAGGTCCTGCGCTTTGAAAAATGTTCGATCGCATTGTTCACAGGCATGATACCTTTCTGAAGAATGTTTTCTCAAGTGATCATCCCGATTCCATTTGAAGTTAAATGATTTTCCACAGTTGTCGCAAGAAAACGGGCGCTGGCCTAAGTTTAAAATTAAAAGCATATTAGAAATCTTTGCTTTTTGAATAGGCACCCTAGGTATGTTTAAATACCCGAGTGAATGACGCAATGTTTTCTCAAATTGATCCTTCCTGTAAACCTTTTACCACAAGTCTCGCATTCAAAGGGCCTCTCGCCTTTGTGGATGACAATGTGCTCTTGCAACGCTTGTTTCGTTCGAAACCCTCGATTGCATATCTCGCACACATAGTAGGGTTTCTCTCTCGTATGCGATAGCATATGACGGGCCACTTTTCCTTCTTGAGAAAACCCCTTCCCACATACTGGACAAAGGAATGGACGCTCACCTATATAAACACGCAAATGAAAACGTGCCAAGAACTTCATCGAAATATTACATTCTCAAATGCTCATATTTATTTCTATCTTACACTTTCACATAAGAATATTTAACTTTAAGAATTAGAAAGAATTTATTAACAATTAAATATTTTAGAAAATAAATATAGTATACATTTTATACATAAGAGACATAAAGGTAAATATATTTATTCTGCAAGGAAAGTGCGCCTTATGTACCTGTGTGTCTCCGTAGGTGGTAATCAAATTGAGATTTGGCAATGAAGCCGAGTTTGCAAATATTACATCGGAAAGGTTTGCTCACATCTACACAAAACTTGTGATATTTAACATGGGATCTTGTTTTAAATCTCTTCTTGCAAATATTGCAGTTATACAGATTCCCTGAAAAATTACAATTACGTAGATTCATTATTGATATTCTAATTATAATTTTGAAAATTTGACTTGCATTTATGTGTTACCCTTTTCACTTGGAATTTCTGCTATGTGATCATAAATCTCATGGACTGGTTTCCGCAACGTTTTTCCTTTCGCATGTGTACTGCTCCGGGGAGATAATTTAAAGGTTTCTTTAGATGTTTTCACCTTTAGTGACCGCTTCCATTTAGACACACTCTGTAAAGACTCATTTGGATCTTTCAATTTATCTGCTGAATTGTAATCTTCTCTCAATTTGGTGCCAGCAGTACCAGAATTGCATGTGCTACCATTTGAGTCCACTTCAGCGTGTTCAACGTAGGATTTGTTATTCAGAAGCAAATAGCAAGATTGTGACGAAAGCGAAGATTCGCATTGATTTCCGAATTCATTTGATGGGTCATTATTCAAAACTAGTGGAGAGTGGACCTCATCAGCCGAACCGAATTCTGATTGCCAGTTTTCCTCTGTACAATAAATTACTTTACTTCGGTTTACTATTTTTATTTTGGGAACAGTTTTTCTGAATGGGATATTAAGTTGGCTAAGATCTACTGATGAGTGACATGAATTGTTGGAGACCTCAGAATTCTCCATTTTGGAAAAGAGACTCTTGAACTACTATCAAATTATTGTAAAATCAATGAAAAGAAAATTCTCTTTGATAAGACACAACCCAAAATTGGTGCTTAACACAATTTTAGCGTTCCTTTGTTTTAAGGGACATTATGATACTCGCCTACATCAAGGGTAGTATATAGGTACCTAAGTCTATTTACATTCATGTACGTTTTAAGCCACAATCAGTCAGAACTCAAATGCGTTCCACAAACCAAAATTGGAGATTTCGTTATTTTAAAATATTTCCCCACAACTAATAATCCGTAATCAAAATCACCGTAGTATTATTCATCAAAATAATTACTTAAATATTCTATAATCTATTGCTTTATATACACCAATACGCCTACGGTGGTAAGCTCTGGGTCCACATCCGCATCATATATGTGAAAGAATGATGTTGATGCAGAGGAAACGCGTATTATATCCAGATGGAGAAAACGATAGACGAGACCACTTGTAGACCGCCGGTGGGGTTTTAGTGTGTGGCTCTGAAAACCTTTCACTCTATTGAATCTATGCAATAATCACAAATATAGATTCTATTATTAGTTAGTATTACTTATGCAATAATTCCAGATGATCAAATTTATGCACACTCGAATACTACAGCTTGACGGAATCCCGGTGATTGATGATATTCAAAATAGTCTGCAGTGAAACTTTTGTCAAATGAGAAAAAACGTATTTTAGTACTTCTGTCAGATTAAACTCAAATCCGATTGTTCGATTTAGGTTGCCATTTTCAAAGGGACTGTAAACCTTTATTGTTAAGAGGCCCACTGCGAAGGCAGTGAACGGCCTCACGGCAATGGTTTTCAAGTCCCAACGAAAGTGGGCCACCGGCACGTTTAGATTCAAGATGTAGATAGTGATAGTGATAGGGTAATCGGAATTATGCAAAGACTTTCTGCATAATGTACCTATGCATTTGCAAGCAAACGTCAGTATGTAGTTTCAGCAATTAGCCTTCCTCCGATGACATTTTGCTCACATGATTACATACGTCATCCTCCCACAGTCCGCATCCACTCCGTGACTCCTACTGTCCTACTCATCCAGGTCCAGGTCCTCAGTTGCACACGAAATGCAAAAAGGTTTATTATAAAACCTTTCTTCTAACAAAGCAAAACAAAGATGCACAGTTGTATGAATGGCATGAATCGAGGCATTCCTGGTTTTGGGAGTCAATGGAAATGGAATGCATCGGAAATGTATCTAAAATCTAAATGCAAAAGGTACTTATTTGTGCCGATTTAATTTTACTATAAAATATGAGATTGGCATGAGGAATGCAATGGTAATGAATGAATGAATGAATGAATGTAAAGCTCCAATAAGAGATGCTTTGAGATTTTTGATAACTTAATCTGTGCAAAATGCAGAGGGCAAATAGATCTACAATCTAAATGAGAAAAGATAGAAAGAGTTGATGACACTGTCATGAAAAATTTAATAAAGGTTGTTTCACTTTTCTTGCAACCCCTTATAATCTGCTATTATTTCAATTATTTCTTGCGATGCCGTTTGAGCACGATCTGGATTATCCTCAACCCATTTGTGTACCACCCTTTTGAAGTATTCGCCCAATTCGTCAATATTGTTTCCACAACTTTCAAAATCAACATCCTTCATGGCCCCAATTGTTGACATGAAAGACAGTGCCATGAAAACTCCCATCAAACATTTCTTCTTATAATTTTCCACGAGGTCCTAAAATAGCAATTGAAAATTAATTTTTTCCTGGACACACATTATATGTAGACATATCAGAAAGAGCTTTTAAAAATAATCAGTACTAATAATTTTAAATTACATCAAAAGAAAAATTAATGGAGAATCCTAAACTGGTAACTGTTTTGCTTAAAGTATCAAAATACAATTTCAGCAGAGATTTCCAGTTTGTACGACGAACTTCAGATTTGACACTGGTAAAAAGGAAATACCCAAGATCCAAATTAGGAGATCCGTAACGAACAATCTAAAGGAAATGAAGAAAATGTCCAAATGAAAAAAAAATTAATATGTTAAAAAGTATTAAAGCAGATAAGAAGTATTCTTTATAGTATAGGACCTGTAAATCTACTAAGATATGATCAGTAATGAAATCATTTTTGTCTTTCAAAAACATCATGTTGTTGGTCCAGCAGTCTCCGTGATTAACAACCGAAAGCGATTCTTCAGGATTATGTATAACAAGGTCACACATTACATCGAAGCATTTTCCCATTTGGTTATTTAACCATTCCACAGCATCCTTTCCATGTTCCTTATCATTTGCCTGATGGAATGAAATCATTTACTCATAATCCTACAAATGAGTCTTAAATTAATTTTTACTTACCTCAATTATCCGTACACAAGTAGCCAACCCGTTATCAAAGAAAGGAGACATCAATTCTTTTAATGACGAAGTCAAATACGCCTCCTTAAATACATATGGATATTTCTGAGAAAATTCCTTGTGTCCTGCTTCTTGTATCATAGAATGGAAAACTCCATGAAATTTCGCAAGCTTTGTCATAACCATTCTGCTCAAAATCAAAATCAATATTTAGACGAATTTAAATACGTAGATTAAAATAATTGAAATCCTTACTCCGCCTGATGGAAATCTACTTTTTCCATTTTGTCCAGCATGAAGTAACCTCGCTTAGTAAGATTTTCCAGTACAATAAGTGATTCATCTCCGAAATAGCATTTTGGAAAGAAGCTGATAAGCTTATCATTTCTAAAGCAATATAAGTAAATAGTACCAAATAAGAAAATTGAAATTCAGATTACGGCAATATAATTTCATAAAATAAAAGTTAAATCTCACCCGGTTTTCTTCACACAAAACCCTTTTGCATCTGGCAACATGGAATTGAAGAACTCCGATTCTTTTTCAAATATTGACATTACTTTGGTGAAGCTGCTGTAAGTGGGGTTATTTACGTATCTCTTAGTGAATAATTCCAGATCTTCTGATCCATCTGCAAATTTGATTGTAACATAGTCACAGGCACTGGCCATGTGCTCTCCGCGTAATTCTGGCTCCACAATGATAATATCTTGGATAGTTTTGATGATGTAGTTACAAGCAAGGATCTTTTGGTATTTTTGCTTATCTCCTTCAGACCCCATTTCTGTCTTTCCCATTTTAACACGAGAAAAAATATAATGTAAAATGCACTTAGCGGGTAAACGAGTACTTTTAGCTATATTAATTTTCCGAACTTTATGAGTGACTCAATGCATCGAATACTTCTACTGAACTGTCTCTGTGCAAACCAATTCTATCAATTTTTATCTAATTCTTCTTGCATGCGTGATTGTGCCTTATTGGATGGCGAAACATCGGAGAATCAGGAGCATATTCCTAAATCTTTGTTTCAATTCAAGGACATGATGTAATGGTAATTTACCTACCTACTTCCAAACAGTAAGAGTAGTAATAAAGGTACTGCAGATGACATATATTTTAAATATTTATACGAATCAAAGCTGTCAAAATATTCAAGTTGAGTTGTTTCGTAATTTGTAGATAAGGACTTTTATTTTCCGCCGTGAATAAATGCATAATTATGTAAATCCCTTAGTTGGACAGTTTATAGACGAGTTATGACTTATGATTCTTTGAAGCATGATTTGTATACTGTATAATGTATAACATTAGTAAGCACGGAAAAGCAGGCACGGTAAATTTCAAAATAAGCCATTAAAAATGGGCACCAAAAATAAGCAGTAAAATTCGAAAATAAGCGCCAACATTCGGAAAATAAGCACTGAAAGTGGGCGCTGAAAACCATAAAAAATGAGGATTCCAAAAGTCTTGATTTTCATGTATTTCAATAAAAAATATTAATTGTTTTTATTGTACACAATTTATCATGGGACGTCTTGACTTTTCAGTAAAAATTTCCGTCACAAAATACTAAAGTATTTAAGTATTGTATTACAATATTAAAATCTAAAATAAAAGGATCTGAAAATCCAAAATAGACAATAAGACCAAAATATTGGCCGTTTAGGCAGCCAAAAATTGAAAATAAGCCAAAATAGGCTTTCACATACGGAAATAGGCTAAAATGCATATAATCATAGACACTAAAAATTGAAAATATGTTTTTGTAAGTACTATAAGACTGAAAAACTAAGCTCCTAATGATATTCTGGTGAAATAAGTGATACATCAAGATATAAGTTCCTAGGATGATAGGAATTAGCATACAAAATAAGTTTTTGCCTGCTTTTCCTAGCTTTGAATACATCAGTTATAAAAAATCCTCCTTCTGTAGTGTAAATCTTATTCGCTTTATTCACACCTATTCATACCATTTCAAGCATGTATTTAGGGGGGTTATGTGGCTAAAGCCCCCATAGATTCCTAGAAGAATCTTGGATCCAAAAGAAGAAATTTTTCAGTTAAGCTCCCACCCCCTCATGGTAATTTTTTTGGTTTTACATATTGTTATTAATTGTAGAAGTTTGTGGACATGGACGCCCTAAACAAATGGTTGATTACATAATCTTGCATTATGCATCGAAATAAAAATTCCCCAATGTAACTATTAATACTATAAAATAAAATAAATATATTAAAGACAACTTTTGAGCAACTCGACGGTTCATTTAGTAGTTTTTGGTTAATTTGGCGAATTTGGTGAATTTGGGGAACGTTGTGAAATTGGTGAATTTTTGGTGAATTTGGTGTACTTGGTGAATTTGATGGATTTGGTGTATTGGTGAATTTGGTGTACTTGGTGAATTTGATGGATTTGGTGTATTGGTGAATTTGGTGTACTTGGTGAATTTGATGGATTTGGTGTATTGGTGAATTTGGTGTACTTGGTGAATTTGTTTAATTTCGTGAATTTCGTGAATTTCGTGAATTAGGTGAACGCGTTGAATTTAGTGAACGTGTTGAATTTTTGGAACGCGGTGATGCTACATGCTATTTTTGGCCTTTTCTAGTGCACTATTATAATACATTTATATTATTTTCGTCCACATTATTGTCCTGTTAAACCCTTGTACTCCTGTATTACTTCAATAATTTCCTGTGAAATGTTTCGAGCTTGATCCGGATTGTTTTCCACCCATTTATTAATGATATTCTTAAAGTATTCACCCGCCTCCACAGCAGAGCTTGGCATAGCTTCCATATCAACTTCTTTCATGGCTCCAATCATAGACATAAATGCTATTGAAAAGAAAACTCCCATCATGCTTTTCTTTCGAAAATTCTCAATGAGATCCTGAAAGTAAAACATTTATTCTCTTAATATTAATATTCATAGTTGGAAAAGCTTATACTTCAATACTAATTTCACTATATTCCCAGGAAAATAATTTTAGAATGGAAATTACATCCAATGAGAAGTTTATAGCAGCGCCCAAACTAGAGACTGTTTCTTGAAAAGCATCGAAATACGACTTTAAAAACGATTTCCAATGTTTACGACGGACTTCCGGCTTGATGCTGGTAAAAATGAAATATGAAAGGTCCAAATTGGGGGATCCGTAGCGTAGAACCTGTGAAGAAATACAATTTTTTTAAATTTATTACGGTAACCTTAATTTTATTTTGTGTTGGTTTCCTTTTCATTTAATTTGCATTTAATCTTCGGCACAGTAGGTTCCATCAGGGTTACAATATAAAAAAATGACGCATTTGTGTTGAAAACTTTTGAAGATAAATGTTATTCTTAATTGAATAGAATATAGTACACACCTGCATGTCAATTAAGAGGTGGTCAATGATGTTACCATCTTTGTCCTTGAGAAACATCATATTGTTATTCCAGCAGTCCCCATGGTTGATTACAGAAATGGGGTCTTCTGGATCATATTTCACTACATCACACATTATATCGTATGCCTTTCCTAGATAACTTTTCATCCATTCCACTGCATCTTTTCCGCTTTCTAAATCGTTGGCCTATATATTTTTTTAATTAAAATTAAAAATAATTATTGCCAAATAAAACATGGAACATTTAGGAAAGGAATTTTTACCTCCACAATACTTATGCAAGTTGAGAAGCTATTATCGAAAAATGGGCCCATCATGGCTTTTAACTTGGGGTTTAAAAATGCTTCCCTAAAGGAATATGGATATTTTTGCTTAAAGGCCTCTATTCCCAAATCATTCATTAGTGCATAGAAAACACCATGATATCTTCCAAGGTTCTTCAGTACTATTCTGATTAAAAGTAGATTTTATACAATGATGAGCAACCAAAATTGGCATTTATAAATTATAAATATTTGTACAATTTGTTGGTTAATACTCTGCTTGATAAAAATCTTGCCGATCCATTTTGTCCAACATGAAGTAACCTCTTTTAACAAGATTTTCCAGAACAATAATAGTGCTGTCCCCATAATAGCTTTTTGGAAAGAACTTTATAAGATTATCATTTCTGTAAAAAATGGAGAAAAAGAATTGCTAGAATTTAGTATTTGATAATTTGATTTGCATAACCAGGAATTTAGAATTATTTTCATGTACCCAGTTTTTGCTATGCAAAATCGCTTTGCATCTGGTAGCATTGAATTGAAAAATTCTGCTTCTTTGTCAAATATTGCCATTTCTTTGGTGTGTTCCACAAAACCAGGATTATTGATAAACTTCTTGATAAATAATTCCAGGTCTTCGGAACCATCTGTAAATGTAATCGTGACATAGTCACACGCACTGGCCATGTGTTCGCCTCGTAATTCCGGTTCCACAATTATCACATCTTTGATGTCCTTGGTGATTCCATTCTGTGCAAGAATGTTTTGGTATTTTCCTTTTACTTCTTCGGATCCGATTTCAGTCTTTCCCATTTTTCAAAGATTAAAATAAATACGGGATCACAGAATGTGCACAAAAGAATCTTAGTTATCAACTAAAGAGATACAAGTAAAATAATTATAAGTTTTCCTTTGTCGATGTGTACTTTACAACAAATGAATTACAGTAGGTGATCAGTAATCATTAAACAAAATAAACGTGACAATTTGAAGATAAAATAATACTGTCAAAAATTCCACATAGTCCAGGATAATTATGAAAGGCTCTTTGTCCCAAAGTTGTTCTTAGCTATTATCAAGTACAGCAACACGAACGTGTAAATATTATGATAAAGAGTACATTGTGGTCTGAACACAGGCTTTTTGCAGACTACATCAGTACAGCGAACAACTCAACAAACGCCAATGGCGCAATTATAATACTTGTAGACATATAATTATACCCCGTTCGTCTATTTTTTCCAGCATGTGCGATCGGTCAGGTAGAGTGTAGTAATCATTACGTAATTTTCAGGGTCTCGTCATTACAAATATAATGACTGTGCCAGCATTGCATCCTACTATATTTTAATTGCATTCCAGGATTTATGTGCTACTAGTTTCTATTACCTGTTGCTTCACGGGAATTTTAATCCCAATTGAGATGCTTATTTAATACCGAATTTAATAGTAAAACTATCGAGTCATATTGCGTAAGGATGCGAGAAAATGCTGTTTTGTGCACGTCCATGAATCCAAGGACATGCCAATACATATTCAATTTTTTCCATTACTTTACAAGGTCAATTTTGTTTTTACGGTTCAGAGCATTGCTTAACAGCCTACAGCCACACTAACTGCTAACTGTGTTAAACATAGTGAACATCATGTTTTATGCATCCGACTCTACTTTGGTTACAATGGAAAGCAAGAATGAAATATATGTCTAGTACTTGTGTAGAACCAAATTCCAAGTTTTTGTATTTATGACCACATATATGTATACTGTGAGAAGGATCGTGCTTGTTGTTTGTATATCCATATACTAGCAAAACTTGCAAACCCCTTCTCTCTATTGTATGTATTTTTATTTACTTTATTACTCTTGTATACCGATAAACCCTGATGTTCAAACATATTTGGTTCACCCTTTCATCCTTAACCTGTATTTCTTATCTATATAATGTTCTAATCAATATAAAAGTTATAGTGTAATATAAGCATACCATAAATTGGTAATTGAGTGACAATTCATGAAAATCTTTCATTTTTATGATAAAGGAGGAAATTCAATGAACTTTTAACGACCACTCCTCAAATGAAATTGTTAATTGCTATTTAGGTAATTATTTTGACTTAAAAATATGACATGAAATTCCCTAGAATTTAAGAATTTTTTTGACTGTGATTTACGATTGATTGCATAATTGCATAATTTTTATTGCGTTATTGTTTTTATTCTGGTACATTGCAATAATTTCGCATTCTCGGTAATACGTAGATTCATTGTAAGCTAAATAAAGCATTTATTTATCCATTCTAAGAGGCTAAAAGAAAATTTCATACTGTAGTTCAATTTGCATTTTCCTTGATTGATATTTTATTACATTTATTAGAGATGAGATAAAATTAAACCTCCGACAAAAAGACAAGCAATGCATAAAACAATAAAAAGAGTTGAATTTTTACTAATACGCTCATTCTCCTATCATTTCTTTATATTCCTCAACTATTCCAATGACTTCTTGAGAAATACTTTTTGCATTTTCTGGATGTTTTTCTACCCAAGTAGCAATAATTTGTTTGAAAAATTCGGTAGCCTCTTCCGGATCGCTGGGAAATTTCTCCAAATCAACATCCTTATAGGCCCCAATTGTCGACATCACAGATAACGCCATGAAAATTCCCAGCAGGCATTTCTTTTTGTAAGTCTTCACAAGATCCTGTAAACAACATGATTGATTGAAAGCTATCAAACTATCAAGACAACTGAATGCTAATTTAGTGCGATTTCATTACAAATCACAATATTTTAATGACATATTAATTCTTGTAGGTTAGAGATCCTGGGAATAGGTATAGTTTTACTTTTAGGTTTATTAAAATACAATGTCATTCATTTTCTGGAAAATATTAGTTAATGTGGAATCAGATTTGCATGCATAATTACGTCAAATGTGAAATTTGTTGAGAATCCCAAAGTGGAAACCGTTTTCTGAAAGGTTTCAAAATATGTTTTCAGCAATGATTTCCACTGTCTACTACGAACTTCAGGTTTGACACTTGTAAAAAGGAAATATCCAAGGTCCAAAGCGGGTGATCCGTAACGGATAATCTAGAAGCAAAAATAACCAAATAAGAACAATTTCATAAAAGTAATAACTTCATAATTTGAAAGGTTTATTATGAGGATTCCAAAGATTATACCTGCATGTCTATTAAAAGATGATCGATAATGTTGCCATCCTTATCCTTAAGAAACATCATATTGTTATTCCAGCAGTCCCCATGGTTGATTACGGAAATCGGGTCCTCTGGGTCATACTTGACGAGTTCACACATCACATCAAACCCTTTTCCTATGTAGCCTTTTACCCATTCCACAGCTTCTTTCCCATTTTCCAGATCGTTAGCCTGAAATATTGTGACAATAGATTACATATGTATACATTCAACAAGAAATAAATGAATGCATTACCTCTACAATGCTTATGCACGTTGAAAATCCATTATCAAAAAATGGAGACATCATTTCCCTTATTTTGGGAGTTAGAAATGCTTCATGGCGAGTGTATGGATATTTCCGAGAAAATTCCTCAATTCCAATTTCTCTTATCATAGCATGAAAAACACCATGAAATCTCGCGAGATTCTTCAACACTATTCTACATTCAGAAACATGCGTGAATATTTACATATGTATATATGTACACCAATGCTTGTAGACCAAATTATAATTTAGTACTCTGCCTGATGAAAATCTTGCTTGTCCGCTTTGTCCAGCATGAAATAATCCCTTTTGATGAGATTTTCCAACACAATGATTTCATTATCTCCATAATAACTTTTTGGAAAGTAGTTGATGAGGTTGTCATTTCTAAGTACCGGTAAAAACAAAATTAAAAACTGAAATGTAAGCGTAGCTTAATAAAACTGATGTTTCGTACCCGGTGTTTGCTATACAAAACATTTTTGCATCTGGTAACAATGAGTTGAAGAATTCTGCTTCCTTATCAAATATAGCCATCTCTTTCGAAAATTCGGTATAAGTAGGACTATTAACAAACTTCTTAAGAAACAATTCCAAATCTTCCGAGCCATCTGTGAATTTAATCGTAACGTAGTCACAAGCACTGGCCATGTGTTCTCCCCGTAAATCCGGTTCCACAGTGATCACATCTTTGATTTCTTTGGTGATTCCGCGATCTGCCAGAATACTTTGGTATTTTTGCTTTACTTCTTCGGATCCGAATTCTGCTTTCCCCATGTTAAAGGTTACAGGAAAATAATTTACTCAAAATGCAAATAATAATTATAATATTGTATGTAGACTAGGATAGATCTTTCTGTCGCACTGTCCACTTTGATAATGCTCTCAGTAATATTTCAGGCTGGGTGATAAATAAATCATTAATAATTTATGTCCTTGGATGTTAATGTGTCTTGTCTTGTAGTACAGCCGCAATGAATATGTAGACAATCCCAGAATCACCAAATGATAAAACCCTTTGTTCCAAAATTGTTAATACGTGTGCGTGTTTAAAAGCATTCCTATGCAATAGATTTACGCGTGCTCTTAGTGCACAATGAATTTTAACACGAGTCCAAATGTTATGCATAATGCCTGTTTTTATAGTCTTAATTCAGGATGGTTAAATCAGTCCTAAGTACTATTCAGTTAATATGAATAGTAAATATATATATTACTGATATAAATCGTGTTTGGTGTTGCTTTAAGTATGTACATGATGTAAGCAGTAAATAATTAAAATCAGTAAATTGTAAAGTATAATAGTGAATGGTATATTAAGTATGTTATTTCTGAAGGAGCTTTTGAGTATTGCCATTATATATATGCACCGGGAGCAAAAACCATGTCGCATTTGTGCAAGGTCGTAGTAATTCATAATCACACTTTCAATCTCCAAGGCCCTTTATATCATCATGTTACAGTTCTGGAGATGTACACACTTGTTGGGAAGACTCTAGACATTGGGAGTGTAAATAAATGATTGGCATTATTGATAGTTTGCTTGACTACCCTGAAATACACTTGTAGACAATTTAGGGAAACTAAATTCGTAAAATGGTTAAGATTTCATGCTTTTGTCCGTGTCCGTGTTTCATGTTCTCATCTTTTGACTTTTGATATGTTACAACCAATGAAGAATAAACTAAGTTCTGCCAAAGTCCATATTTTCTGCCACTTTATATAGTTTCTATTTCTTCTTTCAGTAAATGTTCATCGAATTGGACGTTATTCGGTTTGTTCAATTCTGAAAATGATGCTGTATTGTTTGGTATACTTCCTCACTGTTCAATTAGTAGTGACTATGGTGTGGCGCATACAAATCAAAGGTCAAAGTAACAGTTTCTTGTCTACAAAATTTTAGCTTTCTAAGAAATTCTAATCACCACACCACAGGGGATTAGCCACCTGGAACCTCGTTGGATTAATAGATGGGTTGAAACAAAATCAACACAAACGGTATCATTCGGAGACCTGTAACATTTTGCATCTGTCTGCTTCATTCATCAGTCACACAGCGTTGATGGGCTTACTGATTGCTATTTTGTGTGACATCAACACATCACACTTTATTATTGGACTCTCATTCTCATGTGACAATAAAACCACAGTTTCTAATTTACATGACTGACCCTTTCAGTTTCAGTTGGAACAAAAACTACGAAATTTTCGATATGGAACGACCAATAGCTATATTAGGATAACATTTTCTGAAATTTAAACCACAAAAGAAAATATTTGAAATTCTAAACTCCTTGTGTTGTAGTCTTTAGGTCCGTTTGTGTTTAATGAAGAACCCAAGGAAGAACCTATGTAAATTCTACGTAATTAATGGCTTAATTTTAATATGACCCACAATTAAAGGAAATAATAGTCACAAACAAAATTCACTGTTTTCGGTGACATTTTACTACGTAGAATTTGTCATCATCCTTGGGAATTTCTTCAAATTTTTCAAAGTACTTATATTGAATTCGTGTATGTATAAACTATGTATAAATATTAATTATCTTTTTTCTGGGTTACACCAAAACATTACTTACTTTACTCTGGATTTTCCAATGCCCTTTTGCTTAAGAATTCCTGATATGCCAATTTCCATAGTCTGCAAAACGGAATCTTTTGTATACCGTATTATTACAGTTTAGACCGCCTTATTTGCAGTAATAATAGATAACATTTCCTGCTTCTTTAACTTTACTAAAGTTCTTAATATATATCCAATCGTTGGTCTCGTAAGTACAATTTGTCGCACAATTACCTTTAGTATCAGTTTACTTATTCATAATATAAATACCTACACTGGACGAACTAACACCAACAAAAATATTACCGCTTTTTATTTTGAAGACATTTTCCTTTACAACCTTAATTTCTCAAAAAAACCATGTTCTTTAATTAGAAGACATGAATTTCCGAGAAAACAATTTCTATTCATGGCCCACATTAATTGAAGCCGTAATTAATTTTTGGTTGGCTCTACTGCATTCAATTTTAGTAAACAAAAAAATTTAATAACATGTTTTATTACTAAAAATCAACAACAGCTCATGTTTAGTTGTAATATCACAAAGTTCATGGCGTTAATTAGTAGGTTATGGCAAATCATTGTTTGGATACTTTTCCCTTTCTCCCTTTATCGTTCGATATTGTTTAAAATCCATTCTAAGAAGGAAGAAATTTTTGTATATATGGTGGGCAAAGTAAACCCGTCCTCTTCACAGTTTTTGCTATTTTGAACATTAATTCCAATCTGGAAGAATTTAGGTCCATTTAATCCAGTTTGACCACTGGGGATTTTAGCAGGGAAAAGAAACGGTCCTCCTCTGTCAGACACACATGGAGTTCTTTTCCTCCTTCCTCCAGCACAAAATTGAGTATTTGAATTCGTGAACTTTGTTGAACTTCTGTGTTTCATGCTACACTCCTCATTTGAAATTATTGGTACTGTATTTTCCTCCAGGATTCTATCCTTCAGTATTAGTCCTACGTAATAATAAAAACAATAATTATTATAAAACGCTTATTTATTAGTTTTTCATACAGAAGCTAGAAGATGTATACTGAATTATAAGTCATATCTACTCAGTCTACTCAGTGATTATTTTATACCACAGATTCCGCTATAAAATCAAACCATTTTCAAATTGTGTTGATTGAACTGACTATTGGAAGGAATTAAATGGTTTAAAGTAACGATAGAAAATTGATAATTTAATGCAAGATTAATTAATGAAAAATTTATCAATTATGTATACATGGATTATCAGTAATTGATGGCTAATTGATTAATTGGTCGAAAATGGATTAATAGACGGAAAATTCATTAGTTGATGGTAAATTGGTTGACTGATTGAAAACTAATTTTATTGTTGATTGAAAACAGCGTTGATTCGCAAATTTTTCCCATGCATCCGATTTCCGATGATATATAATTATTGTTTTAAAATCTTTTTTTTAACTTGTAAAACTTTTTTTACCGAAGTTATTTCTGCCCCAGCCGACAATCCACCCTAATTTTCCTGAAAGTTTTGTGATGTCGTTTTCTTGTAGTCGTTTCTCAATGTCGTATTCTTTTGCAAAAGGTAAGCAAACAGGTTTTACATACGGAGTATCAAAATCAATATCCTTTGTAAGGCGAATTAAAGCAATATCATTTTCCTGTGTATTCTTTGAATATTCACTGTGAGCAATTGATGTCTCTACTTCATACTCCGTCGCCTTCAAAGGGGGAAGAAATTGGGAACCGAAATCCAATTCGGTGTCTAAATTATATTCTCCTACTCGAACAACTTGCCTAGGCAGGGGCAGGGTAAATAAAATGTTTTCATTTCATGTAAAACAACTAAAAGGTTGCTTAATATTAGTAGTCAAATTTTTGGAAACTTACGGATTTCCTTCCTGGACACAATAAGCGGACGTTAAAATATATCTTTTATTGATTACACTGCCCGTACAAAAATGTTGAAATTTCTTTGTTTGTGGATCTATTACAAATAAGAATGAAATTAATTAGTTTTATGCATTTTGGAATTTGGAATATACAATTTGGAACAATGTATAAAAGTACACACCTTTATTTCCAATGAGGGCCAACCACGGGTAAGTTCCAAATGTCCCCAAAAGTCTGTCCAGCTTAAAAGAATTGCTACATTGTTGAAGATCGGGGATTAACTGAAAGTTCTGATGTGACTTGAGATTTTTATTTGGAATAGCAGGTGAAGAATCATCTTCTTGGGAGTTTCTTTGTAGATATAATTTCTCTGCAGAAAGATCAAGATTTCTGCTATTTATTATTACAGCACCTTGATTTCTGCTGCTTATGCGGTCGCTAAAAGTAAACGTATGTTCTATAGGAGGCTGGTACATGTATCCATTATTGTTACTTCCCCTAACTACTCTATTTTGAATGTAAATATACGGTGCTGTTGCTTCTATTTTAATTTTTGGATAGTTCTGATCACTGCGATCTAATACACTTTCTGAGTTTTTGTCATTGTTGTACTGTTTTTGAGTGTCCTTTACTCCATTTTCTACTATATTCTGAACTGGACAACATACCTGTGAAATTAACAAAAATTTTAATAGGTCAATAAAAATTAGGCTTCTTTAATTTTTAGGAGCTTCCTTTAAAATGGTAATGTACTTAATAATTTAATTATCCCTATTTAAAAAGTTGGCTTACTTTAGGCTCCTCGATGTCAAATTTACAGGTAAATTCAACAAGTGTTTTCAAATTTATTTTTCGAATTGGTCTTTTTGTTAGGAAACTTAGGAAAAGTGGACACGATCTGAGAGGAACACATTGCCCAAACTGTCCATTGATGGAATCACAATCATCACTGTAGTAAAATTCTAAAACAATAAATTCCGTTACGAAAAAGTAATTTGCCTGAAAATATAAAGTTTTGAAATATAATAATTTACCTTCACAATTGCATTGCGTTTGGAATAACGCAAAAATTATGAGCCCAAGTAGTGAATAAATGTAAGTTGAGTGTAAGCTTTTTAGCTGCATATTCTGAAGATTTTAGCCTTGAATTAAGTGGATATCGCTGTTTGTCTGTGTAGTATAGTATATATAGTGCATGAATCACTTAATGAAGTTAGCGAGGTTAATAAGAAAACTCAGAGGAAATCCGGCTTCTTCATTACATATTGAGTACACGTTTCACCATAGGTTAATTGCACGCTTGCTTAAATAGCGTCTTATCTTTTCATTAGATTCCCAGATTTTTTCCCCCGTGAAATCCTCTTTGGCTATTTTTAAGTTTGTAGCACGTTCGTTCTCCTGCAATACGAAATTATCGTTTTACAGTAGAAAATGAGGAGTAAAATTACTGCAGAACATATTTAGAGCGATTGCGAATTACGATTGTGGATCACCTAAAATATGGTTGTGTGAAATTCCCTTTTGACCGCACTTTGCCAACAAAACGAGTCTTTTGTTTCTATCACGTTCACCATCAACTCCATCACTGTTTTTCTTCTTGTTTTCAAAAGACACTTTGTTCAGTTACTCCCAGTACATAATTATATGTGGTTCTCCTGTATAGCTCTATAGAAGTATTATTTCTTCATCTAAATCGTACATCCACCTATTATACCTAGTCAGGGAAAAAAATATATTATGGGTATTACCTATCGTGTAATACTTGGGTTGAGAAGTAATAAGTACGTGTAATATTATATGAATACACGAACTCTTCACAAAGTGCGAAATTCACAATCACAGCGAGAGTTTAATAGGATAAAGGAATATCATTTTCCTTAAAGTTGGTATATTCCCGCAATAGAATATATTCCATGAAATGAGCTTATACGAAGTACTCCAGAGTATAGTGTCTATATACACCGTCGTCATTACTTAAGTTTAATAAATGCTGAAAAGATATGCATAAATTCCCAAGATATATTTAATTCTGATGAATTTTTCTCTATATAAAATATAGTCATTGTTAAGATGCATGATAGAGATGTTAGATATACAGTATAAATCATAAGGGAAGCAGAAATGTACCTATGAAACGTATGCAAATGATTTTGCTAGGATGCATGTATAAAGTTTCATGTGAATAAAGAAAAGGATCCTTGAATGAAAAACCAGTTTTGCACTTGCGAATATCCTTTAGAAAATGACAGCTAGGCGAATCGTCTGTTAATCCGTAGAGTAGACGACTGGAGTAGACTTCACATTATCTTTAAAAATTGTACTTGCGGTACTACATACTAACTACTACACATTGCTTTTTTACTTTAAGGTAAACTAATTTAATGCAGAATAGGTACTCTTGCACATGAGTCATTTTTGTGTACTAACAACAACCAAAAGTTTGTGTAAGCAAGGTACATAACATGCACATTTTATTTCAACCACTATTCTCGGCTTAGTCAGTTAGTCAATTGTCCTGAGGCAGATCCTCCATCTGGATTAGTACTGCAATTTAATCACGAATAGGTAATGGAGGATTGCCTGGTGGAACTCCTTAAGTAAGCAAAAAGGATTTTTAGGATGGGGATTTTCGGATTGAGCAACCACAACGTTTATTAGGATTACACTGCATAAACTAACCAAGACAAATGAAACTGACAGTCACAGCAGCCGTAAATAAATGACAAACCCAAGCAAATGTCAAGTACATGGAGATATTCATCTGCAATTACAATCTCAAACACCATATAAGTTAATGCGTAATATTCCCAAAGCAAATGCTAATTTTAAGTAACATTTTTTCGAAAAGAGTAACCACTGACATGTAGGTATTGCTTAAAAATTTTAATTTACTTCTTTTTCTAACTATAGATGATTGGAATTCCGATACTATTCGCCTGGAGTGCCTGGGTAGCTATAGAATAGCTATATGTAATGACATTAAAGACAGGTTATAACTTATACGAGGGTGTGGAGAGAAATATCAAAAAAGTTACATCGTAAATACTGTCGCAATAAATATTTGGTAAGTGGCAGGTACATATATACTTGGTGGTCCAAAAATTAGCATATAAATTCACCAGTTGTGTTAAATGAGAGATAAGATTAAATACCATTACCTTGACTTGTGGTAACTGCGTGCGTGGTAAGAATTAGAATTAGTAAACTTGCTACATATTTAAATTGGCACACTTTGGTTTTCCGATTTTCAGATATGCTGTGAAAAATTAAAAGCTAACTCACTGGAATATTAATCCAATAATAAAAATTGTTTTTTTTGTGTGTAGTGTACTTAATAGTGTATCATACTATCAGTTAGGCAATAAGGCAACATACAGATGCTCGTACAAGTAATTTAGGTAATTGCAAAAAACCGCAAGTCTAAAAAATAGCATACTAATCTAGCATGTAAACGAACGTTTAGGTTTAGCTTAAGCATGGTTACTTTTTATAAGACGGATTTTATTGCAAAATATTAATATGCACAATCCACATTAAAGGTGATTACAAAATAAATGTTGGAAAGTTCTTTGACAGTAAAGAAAAGTGTTTCAATGTCTTATTCCTCAACAAAAGGATTTTCTTGCGATAGTTTTTGTGAAATAAGAATTTCTGCAGGAGGTTTTGCTCCTAGATCCTTTTATCTAAAGCGAGGAAGGGGCAGACCCTGTTTCATAATCCATTTGACTCTTAGTTTTTCCTTGCACCGTCGTTCTGTCTACATCTTCATAATCCGTTGCATCAGTCGCTAAATTCGTCCCAACTGTAATTCTTCCACTGAGGTCCAAATCTTTTTCTGTGTTGCTTTCCACTCCAAAAATGTCTGTGGTGGTCGTTGTGACTTCATCCTCCTGCGATTCTCCACGACTTTCGAAGTTCGTTTCATCGAATGACTCTACTGCCTTTGCCACTCTTTCTGTCTGACGCAGCGTCTTCATTTCTACAGGTGTGGAAATAGGAGTCGGTGGTTCTAGTAATTCAGTTTTCGAAGGTATGCCTACTGTTGTAGTAGAATAATTAAGCTGGGCAAATTCACTGATTTCATCAGGAATTTCATCTTCAGAATCTTCCCCTCCGTTCTCCTCACTTTCAGCACTTTTGTCTTCACTGTTTGCAACTGCAATTTGTTTGGCAACGTCTGTGGGTCTTCCAATCAAGTTCGTTTTCACATCAGGGCAGCATATCTGGAGAAAAAACATTTGCAAAGCATAAAGAAAGCGTATTTATTGTCATGCATAAAGATATCAAGACAATTGTAATTATTATATTATGCAAATCTCCGGTCAGGTTTCGAGAAGTCCATAAAATGAACCTCATAAAGTTAACTTTTTTTAAGTAAGTAAACTTTTTTGCGTCAAGAGCTTTAAACATTGCTGTTAATACATAATGCAACTGTCAGGTCTCGTAAACCGAAATTGAAAAGACTGGAATTTCCTTAGGGAAATGCCTAGGTTTATTTTGTTAAGTTTTGATTTACAAAGAAGGCAAGTAAGACATTTGGGTCGCAAATGTAATTTCCTGTGCAATTAACACAGCAACGCAATGGTAAGTTACAATGCTAGCTGTACAAATGTGTATAGTGCTGAATGGTACATTACTGCAAGCAAAACCGGATTAGGATGACATATTGCAAGTTGGGTTGACGTTCATACCTTAGGATTTTCCAAGTCAGGCAAATCTCCTTCGCAAAGCAGGGCTTTTAAAATAAGACGGAATTTAGCTGTATTTGGTCCACTGCTAATGATCGAACAATTTTTCAATGGAAGACAATGTCCATCGGCTGGTGCAGCAAATTCATCAGCAGACATGCAGGATCGTGGCGAATCTACGTAAAATTCATTGAAAAACGTAAAAGCCAGTTACCACTTAAGTAGTCTATCGTTAGTAATGGTGACTCATAATTTCGCCGAATAATTACTTACGTAAATACAATACATGATAATCTAAAAAACTTCTTGTAGGGAACATTTCTGGAAATGAATATCTTAATTATCTAAAAATTCTGGATTAAGTGTTAAAACGATTATTTCTTGTAGCATATAATACAGCAGGCAGATAAAGTAAAATTTTTGAATAGCACAGATTTAATGTTACGAAAAATATAGCATACAATTAATGGTATTATCTATTGTTGCATTACGAGGAAATATAACAATGGGTTGAATCACTATTTCTTGGTTGGTGTAGGTATGTTTACAAATGAAATACGAAATACCTTGCGAAGTAGTGATGCTAGTGCCAATAGTTAGAATTAAAGTTGAAATCATCAGATACTTTACGTAGTAGTCACAGTGCAGCCCCAAAGGAATCATTTTACATAGAAATGTTTAACTGTTGTTAATATGAACTTCCTTAGAATTTTCCGTGTGATGATAAAGCAGGAATAAGTGGTAGATATAGAATTACAGATTTATTGTCTGTGGGATTTCCATTAGTAAAAGAGCGATAACTTCTTAAAACTTCAAGATTTCTAGCTATTAACCTTTATGACCTTTAAGTAGCTTTTAACCTATGAACTTGGCACGAATAACTTGGTGATAATTCTACGACGTTGGACTAGCCTCTACAGTTAGCAAACAGTAATTAAGTCGTTTAATCCTACAATTGTAATAATTGAGAAACAGAGTACGTGAAAACATTTGCAGCAATAAAATATTAAAACATGGTAAATGTGATCCAAAACTTTAACTGTTAAACTGATGAAGGATGTTCATTAAAAGATGAAATCCTGGCCCACTTGATTAATCCAAATGAAAGGTTTGAACGAAATATGCATTGTAAATAGGACTGAAGTGAGTTTAAAAGTGGAGCAGGGATTCCCCTCTTTTTAAATTTATGTTTTCCCCTGCAAATAGAATTAATGCGCAGTAAACGAGAATTAAACTGCTCCACTATCCCATTTTTCATGCCTCATTCATCTTTCTTGGTAACAATTTTATCACACAAATTTTTTGTTTACTTATGACTTCACATACTTAATACACTTTTACAAATCAGGTGAGCATGCAGTACTCGTCACATGACGAGATCTTCAGCTCAGCTAAAACCACATGGCATAATTTTCTCATGTCTCTAATGCACATCTTCAGATTCGTTTAATACTCGACTCAACTCAAGTTCAGGTTATGTAATTCTTTTGTTCTCAAGCCGTAATTGATAAAACTTTGCCTAGCATTTTACCCTCCAGATAAGTTTTTATGTGAGAATTTCCTACCAGTCTTTCCTCAATGTACTCACTATCAACTACAGGGATTCAAAACCAACAGCTAACTATACCTATCTTTCATTTTGCCATGAATTGTGTTTTCATTTTGAAAATTCCTATGTGAATAACAAGAATGTGAACTTCAAAAATTCATTAAGGTACTCTACACTTACATAAGAATCTTTTTGGTAAAAATTTTCCTGTGAATATGAAAATAGATAGTCAAGAGATTCTAGAAATACTTGTGGACAGTGAAAACAGATTAAGGAAGTGTCATCTTTATCTGTAATTACTTAGAAGTGCATTGAAACTGAACTTCCTTATTTTACTAAGATCCTGCTAATATTTGTAAATTATTATTTGATGATGAATTAAATTCTTTCATTTAGTTTTAATTTGCATTTAATGAACCACAGTTTTCGGAAGTTTTCCTTCATACATCTTATTGCTTCATATTTCGTTCACAGGAATTGTTTCTTTAGGACACTTTAACTTAGATAGGCTTTAACTTGTCAAATTCTGCGAGCGAAGTATTCAAAACCTGTGCGGTAGCTACACATTTACATTACTTTAAAAATGGATGGATTTTTATGGGTTTTACATGTAAGAAACTTTACGAGTCTAATTATAGTAAAGCCGGTGCTAATTATTTCCATTGTTAATTACAACTTTTACGTATTTAGTTTTGTTCAAAGTTCAAAACATGTTGCCTGTCAATCCACTCCTCAGGTTGCAAGCGATCTTTTGATAAATATTTCCCGTCATTTTGACCTTGGACAGAAAACCAAAAAATATGTACAGGTATACAAGAAAACTACCTGCAATGGAATAGTTTAACAGAGCGGTTGAGCAAAAGTATACCTTGGTCTAGCAGACTCATAATATAATAGGTGGCTTTATTTACTTGGTCATGAATTCGCGTTATGTCTACAAAACAAGTTTGGAATAGATTTCTGCTTATCAGCAAGAGAACTTGGATTTGAACACATCCATTTCTTAACTTAGGTACCTTATTTCACTTTCAAATAACATTGTTATTGCTTTCAGACAGCTGTATTTTGTACTACGATCCCGATAGAACAATAATGTCCTTTAGAATTATATTGAATCTGAGTTTCTGTTTATGCAAATTAAAAGAATGTTCGTTACATCCTGTTTGATAGCATAAAATAAAGGAATGGACCCTCAATTCGATGCAATAAAGGTGATCATGACACTGGTGCTGGAATAAAAAACAAAATGTTATTCAACGAATAACTCTCCACACAATGTCGAATTCTTCCATCTAGATATACAATTATTATCTTTGTTTTATGAGCGTGCCAATTCTCTGAGGTCAACATGTATGGAAATCAGGAGTCCAGACCTTTCCGTTGGATTTGGATAACAAAACAATATGTATTTTATTATTTTGACGCATTGCTTAATCAAAGCCACCATCAAATGCAATATATTATCAGAGTCTGCACTGCACAGCACAGGGCAACACTTGTACATTTACATAATATTTAATACATCTACCACAAAATACGAATGTGATTAGTGATTACTACACGGTAATAAGTACTTCAGTGTAGATTAATTATAAGGTTGTAAAATATAGGTATTATAAGTAATCAAGTAGTCAGTCCCTCTCACTTACAAATCTTATATAAAGAGCTAAAAGATAATTCTTTCAATTTCTTTGACTATTTTTACAAGAAGATACTCTGTATTAAAAGTTATAAAATATAAGTCTTTCACTATTACTCGTTGTTGCCTTTGTTGTCTTCATTCCAAAAGCAATCACGAGAGATTTGAGTATATAATGTAGATAATATAATTTATCAGGTCACATTGCATATGGGGAAGTGATTTGCTAAACAATCAATCAAATGGTAACATTATTCAGAATCCAGTCCAAATATGCAGTTACTCTTGTAGCGATAGAAGGAATTGGAAACTGTCCACATTGTCTAGGTCCGTAGGAAACAATACCAATTTGAAAAATTTTGGGTTCAAATATATTTTTGCGAGTTCGAACTCTCAAAGGAATCATAACCGGTCCACCACTGTCGCCACCACATGAATCTTCTCCAATTTGGCCACCAACGCAAATCTGTTGATAATTTCGAATTAATTACAAATTATTCTAGGGAAATTCTCAGCTTATTTTAAATGCAGATTGAGAATAGAATACCTGCTTTGGTGAAATCCGTATGCTATGGCTTTCGTATTCGTCCTTGCAAGACTCATATGAATGTATTGGCAAAAACACATCTTTCAAAACAGTGCTCCCATTTTTAGTCCCTAAAAAATTAAAAACCAGAATTAAAAAGTGTAATTTAAATATTGCAAACTAATAATGTTTTACGCACTCCAATTTTCGCGACCCCAGCCTGCAACAATAGATGATTCTTTAGTGATGCTTTCTTCATTCAGTAAACCGTCAATTTCATAATCTTGTCCGAATGGTAGGCAAACGGGTTTTATGAAAGGAGTGTCAAATGGTATTTCAGAATTTACGCGAATCAAAGCAATATCGTCAAATCTATCCGTTGAGTTCACTCCATAATTTCTATGGATTGTTATAGATGCTATTTCGAAATCCATAGCTGTAGAGCACTTTAACACATCACTGCAATCCTTTTCTGTTGTCATGTCGTGTTCTCCAAGACGTACTATAACTCTAGAATTGAAAATCATTTATTATTGTACTATGATTCCATCCAATAGAAAAACTCGAAGAAATTCATCCAGTGCAACTTACGGTGTAAAATTTTGATTAGTCACACAATGAGCAGCCGTCAAAATATAATTTTTGTTAATTACAGCTCCGCCGCAATCGAAAATCAGGTCATCAGAGGTCAAATCTGTTAAAACGTTCAAACCACATATGTATAATAAATATTGAAAACCAATGCACATAAGAAGGGCTTGGATTTATTGCGTACAATAAATTGATGTTATTTTACAAAAAATAAATGCACTTTTACAAAATTAATGTAAAGCATCCATAGATGGCTTAACATTACAAAATAAAATAAGATCAGCCAATAAATAAAGAAGGTACAAAATATCTTCAATACAAAAAGCTTTTACTGACCTTGATAACCAATTTGGGCCAACCATGGGTATTCTCCATGATCAGCATTTCCTCCTCCAATAATGCGGTCAAAGAATAAAGTCACTCTTTCTCCACATTCTTTCAAAGAAGGTATCAAATGAAAGTTTTTGTGAGACTGATGAGCCACATGATGGAGTTGATCAATATTAATATCCGACAAGTCTTCTTCATCGGGAAAAATTATCTTGTTTTCAACATTAGATGATTCTGTTATACCATCTGAATTTTCGCGTTCCTCAGTGTCTGCAGATTTTGGACAGCACACCTGTTGAGTAAAGTAAATTGACATTATTGTCCCATTTTTACATTGCATTGATTCATTTTACTTACTAAAATAATGTGCGATAAATTTTTCTCTTTAATTGGGTGCACATTCATTTTTCCTGAATTTTACACAATTCTAATATACTTAAACATAGAAAACACAAACAATAGTTTACTTAAATATACAAGTTTGATTAATGACCAGAGTTTCGTGGGCTCCATCTTCTCCACAAATAAGGCTTTTGAAAAGTGTTGTTTTTGCCGTGACTTCATTCCAGATAGCAGAGAGCGGAAGACAATCTTGAATAGTTATACAAACTCCAGGGGAAGAGTTTAAAAAAGTGCAATTTTTACCTGCTAACAAGTAAAGCACACATTACATACTTTTATATAGCAAAATGAGATTTTAGAAATAATATGGTGAGTAATATCTACCTTTGCTTGGCTCTACTCCGGTTCCTTCAGAAAGAAACGTCGATAATGCTAGTGCTAGAAGTGCAATCTTAAGAATAATATTACTAAAACTTTGCTTTTCCATTTCTCTTAAGGAAAGTGAATAATCTTAAATAATATTGGTTTGGGAACTTGCTCAAGATATCTTATTGAGGGCAGTGGATTTCCTTCTACTTATAGCAGAGAGAATGGAGAATTGACGAGGATTACTCGGTAGACAATTAAGTGATCGACAGGGTAGGAAAGGATGATCTATAGATATGACGTTTACTTACATATCTATTATCTATGCCTACTTTATTATTTGTCTACACCTTGCATGTACACACAAAAGGCGTTCTTCATCAACCTACGCAGTATTGCATTATAAACAATGTGCTCTCGTTATTTCCTAAGGCGAAACAATTCGGCTGGGGCTTACGTTTACAAGTAAAAACTGCTTCAGCATTATACTTGCACTTACAAACAAGATGAATTGCAACAAAAATTCAAGGGTACCATTTATGCAGTTGTTGTATTATATAACCCGATATAGAAAAAGCACATTTTATTTGCTCTATAGTTCGAAATCTATACGGCTACAAAAAGTGGTAATATGTATGTGTATAAAAATGTTTAACACATATGTACATGTTCCAATAAACTATTATCTGAATTCTGGATGGACATTGACAGTGAAATAAACCACTTTTTAAAAGTTTGCACTCGAACAGTGTAATTTAAAAGACTGTAATTCAGGTTTTCTTGGAAAAAAGGGAGTATAACTTGAAATTTCCAGGAAACTATTATTAATTAAGAGATGATTCATCGGTTACTGTGTGCCAGGTACGCTGTACTAATTTGCATTATCCATTTTAGAACGAACTTTATATACGCACTACTACGCAGACGGATAACTGTAAAGGTAATGCTTTAATTCGTGGAACTGGTGGAACTGACTTACTAATGGAAACACTAAAACACACGACAGTTTTTAAGCATCTATGTGGACGTGAGTATAAGAACAATTATAAATCTCTTGATCAATTATAAATGTCTTGATCAGATACTGGTTGAAACAAAAACAAACAATAGTTTTAGCGAGCCAGAGGCTTACTTATGGAACCATTTTGACTGTCAGTAAGTACGTACGTGAACACGATAACTCCCTATGAAATGGGCGTGGTCGTAGTACCTAAGAAAGTAAATCCATATTATTTATTAAATGCTTGAAATTTTTGCCCAAAGTCCCAAAGAACATATTGTGAAAATGTTTCACCACCAAAATACTGAAAATAATATATGCATCTGCACTCTGCACAAGTAAATTGTCACCGAAATCATAATATCTCTACGCCCTAGAACCTATAATTGGCGCTTCCTAAAATTGGATTGAAATTTAAAAGACCTTAAAAAAGATTTTGTAAGTATTGGTAATTACAAAACGTATTTGCTTACAACGTATTTAAACATTTAAAAAATCAAAAAAGGGTATCGGGTAAGCCCAAAGATTTGGGCTCATTTCCATTGGTTTTCCATTGAAACGTCTGGGCTAAAGATTATTTATCAGAATTTGTCAACTTAATGTTTCTCATAACCCTAGTTACACATTAATACTATATAATTCACTAAATGCAAATGCCTATTTGATAGGTGTGACATGACCAAGGTGTTTCCATGGGTATTCATTTTTTGATATTCAGGTGATTAAATGGCAATTTTAGAATAACCAAAGGGAAAGGGAAGGAGGTTACCGGTAAAATGGTAACCCGTGTCTTCTAGCAGTCAATTCGGGTCGAATTAGGTGGCTGTTGCCTCTAGCAGTAATTTTGGGTTGCATTCGTCAAAAGTGAAATCTAGTAGTCATTTTGGGTGGCATCGTTGCATTCGTGACCCGTGAAGTCTAGCAATTATTTTGGGGTGACTTGCTCACCAGTGACTTCTAGCAGTCATTTCAGGTTGAATTGGTTACCCGTGACTTCTAGCAGTCATTTTGGGCTGAATTGGCTACCAGTGACATTTAGCAGTAATCTTGGGTTGAATTGGTTACCCGTGACTTCTAGCAGTCATTTTGGGTTGAATTGGTTACCAATGACTTCCAGCAGTAATCTTGGGTTGAATTGGTTACCCGTGACTTCTAGCAGTCATTTTGGGTTGAATTAATTACCATTGACATTTAGCAATAATCTTGGGTTGAATTGGTTACCCGTGACTTCTAGCAGTCATTTTGGGTTGAATTGGATACCAGTGATTTCTATGTCTTTCAAATTCTTTTGAATATTAAAAGTTGAATGGATATCTTAAAATTGTATAAAGATGCCATATGATGCTATTTTACTGCGGATAACCAAAAATACACGCTATGCCGAATAAATACCTCTTGTCTTTAAGGGATTTTATTTACCCAAAATGATTTAGTCAACATGATTAAATCATTTTGACTCAATATGACTGCTAAAAGTCACGGGTAACCATTTTGACTCAATATGAGTGCTAGAAGTCACGGGTAACCATTTTGACTCAATATGAGTGCTAGAATTCACGGGTAACCGTTTTGACTCAATATGAGTGCTAGAAGTCACGGTTAACCATTTTGACTGAATGCAAGTGCTAGAAGTCACGGTTAACCATTTTGACTCAATTTGAGTGCTAGAAGTTACGGTTAACCATTTTGACCCAATGTGAGTGCTTGAAGTCACGGTTAACCATTTTGACTCAATGTAGGTGCTAGAAGTCACGGTTAACCATTTTGACTCAATGTGAGTGCTAGAAGTCACGGTTAAACATTTTGACCCAATTTGAGGGCTAGAAGTCACGGTTAAACATTTTGACCCAATGTGAGTGCTAGAAGTCATGGTTAACCATTTTGACCCAATGTGAGTGGGTTAACCATTTTGTCTCAATGTGAGTGCTAGAAGTCACGGTTATCCATTTTGTTTGACCCAATGTGAGTGGGTTAACCATTTTGACTCATGTGAGTGCTAGAAGTCACGGCTAACCATTTTGTCATGTCATGCCATGTCCAGGGTAATTTTTTCATCTATAAATGATTTTTTGAACCCTGGTCATGTCATAGTAATGTTATAGCAATTCGTAACCTAACCGTCAAGCTAACCAACACGAGCCATCATAGGCTTTTGCCATGTAGGTATATGTTTTGAGCATTTCCATTTTTTTTAACTTTGGCTCACATTTTTGCCACCTGTTTGTTTACATGGTTTCCAAAACTTGAAAATAGCGTTGGTATGGCTGTGCTAATAGGGCCCCTGACAGAGCATTTTTTCACTGAATTATTTCTAAAAAGTACATTTTTAAAATGGTTTTTAAAATTTCTCTAAAACTAAAGAGACCTCACCCTCAAAAATTTCAAATTAAGCTTAGAAATAGATGATTTACGTCTGGTAATTTTTTCAGAATTTTAAAGTTATGCACTCATACAATTCTGACCAGTCAAAGTAGACTGCAATGTATTTGAATAGCAAAAGTGCCCCCACGGAAAATTTTTTATCTCTGCAACTAAAGAGACCTCACCTCCAATTTTTGGGTTACACCTTCTTAACATGTTCATTCATCTCCTATAAAAATCTTATGGTCCTAAGTTTATGCACTCATGACGAGAAATTGAGCCTAGTGAAAAACCCCTAGACGTTTCCATTCTTTTGCATGCTGCTTTGCTTTGTCGACTCTGGCTCGCTTCTGCTACGACTTGCTGTTATTTTTTATTGCTTAAACAAACCTGCTTATTTCTAATACTAAAAAATTCTTATTTATATTCCAACATTTCTGAATAGAATTACTATACTTCTAAATAAAAATACCACAGGTACTACTAGAATAAAGTCACCTCCTTTTTTGGTGGCATAACTTTCAGAGTTGTCAAAAACAACTTATATGAAAATACACATGAATCTGTAATGGGGAGGTACATCAAACAGTATTCCAGATCAAGATCCAGAAACATACTAAATACGCGACTTGATAAGCAGATAAACAGCTTTAAGGAAAAAGCCTCAGGAAACGAATTTATATGCGCCTGAAGTGCAAAATATTGACAGTGACATTGAAAGTAGTATTCCTATTTTTTTTGACTGTGTGACATAAATTAATGAATGCAAAAGTATCCATTATTTCAAATCTGAATGATCAATGAAACTGAATTTACAACTACGGGTGAATATTGTCCAGTATCCATTCCAAGAAAGCAGTCAGTCGTGTGAAAACAGTTGGGACTTGTCCTCCAGTGCAGTTTCTTAATCCAAAGGATATAATGCCCAATTGAAATACATTTGCTACCCTTTTCCCATCCATTAGATATGGTGCATCAAATGTGACTGGTCCTCCAGAATCTCCTTTGCATGCTTTCCCTAGTATCCCTCCGACACACATCTACAAATACCACGAACTCGTCTATTAACAGCCTTTCAAAAGAAAACAGAAGACCAATAATAATTAATTTTCACACACTTGTTGCACGGAAATTGTAACATTTTCCTTAAGTTGACTTTCGTCAAATCTCTTTTGACATTCATTGTTCGCCACAATTGGAAGACAGATTTCTTGAAGAATTTCTGTCTCCGCTACGAATTCAATCCACTATTTTATAAAATATTAAAATTATATGAGTCAATATAGTATTAAATGAAAATCCATACACCATCTGCTGCCATCCCAAACTCCCCATCCGGAGACCATTCCCTTTTGGTTATCAAATTGCGAAATACTCCACGGGTTGTATTTCTCTGCCAAACCATAATTCTCCCAAAAAGGTAAACAAACGGGAGCAACAAAGGATGAGGTGAAGCCAATTTCGCGGTCTACTCGGATAAGAGCGATATCTTCAGCACTTTCAACACCTTTGTAATTTGCATGAAGAATAATTTCTGCAATATCATAATCTCTATAAATGGAGCATGGTAATCCGGTGTCCTCTTTGTCTTCGCAATCTACGGCTGTATTAGTATTGTGTTCCCCTACACGAATCGTTGATCTAAAGTAATACAAATTGAAGGCTTTTTATTAGTGTAAAGTTGTGTTACTTAAAATAGGCAGGTCTGTACGGGGTATTTCTCAATTATTTAAGTACTGTACATTTTCTGATTGTATTCCAAATGACTTAAACAATGGCTTGCTGTCAAAATGTAACGCGAGTTTATTATTGTTCCCGCACAGTGAAAATCAACATCATCGTTCTCCAAATCTGCAAACATTTATATAAAAATAACCATTTAAAATTTCACTCGCTAAGATTTATTGTCAAAATGTTTTTAAAAAATTTGCCTTTGACTCCGATTCTAACAATCCATGGATGAGAACCGCGTTGAGCATTATGACCTCCGATTATTCTGTTACGGGTCATGAAATTAATTTTGCCACATTCACGGAGTGAGGGCAGTAAAGAAAACTTTGGATATTCCTTTGATATCCTGTTGGGAATTGGAAGATTTTGTGGATATTTCTGTGGAATATCGGAGAACTTAGATACTTTGGTTACATCATTTGAATATTCCTGGTCTTCAGTGGCTTCAGATTTTGGACAGCACACCTGTTGATTTCAAAAATTATTTTGTCTCGTTTGAAACATTTTATCCTATTATTATATATATACTTATGAAAGAAACTTGGACAATTTGTAAGTGTTTTGTTTTATCTTCGCATGGCAAGCACCATCATTTTCCTTCTGTATTTACACTGCACGCCTGTAATATATTAACCATAGAAAATAAAGCACCAATAAATACAAGTTTAATTAATGACCAGAGTTTCATGGGGTGCATCTTCTCCACAAATGAGACTTTTGAAAAGCCTTGTTTCCGCCGTGACTTCATTCCAAATAGCCGAAAGCGGAGGACAATCTTGAAGAGTTATACAAACTCCTGGGGAAGAATTTAAAAAATTGCAATTTTCGCCTGCAATATAACAATTAAGCACTTGGGTATTATCAAGTAAACTTTTATAGAAAACTTTTATGTAAGCCAACTTTTATAGAGAAATGATAATTAGTATTTAGTAACCTTTGCCATGTACTACTTCAGTTGCGACAGAAAGAAACGTTGATAATGCTGGAAGTACGATAATCTTAAGAATAGTATTACTATGTTTTTCCATTTCGCTTAATGAAAGCAAATGTTTTTAAATATTGCTCGAAGAATTGTCTTATTGAAAACAGTGGATTTCCATCTATTTATACTACACTAAAAGACAAAGAATGAAGAGAATTACTCGGTAGACAATTAAAGGATCGATAGATATTACTATTATTTACATACATGCTCTACCACCCCAGTAACACAAAAGCTATCTTCACCAACCAATTTTCTCTCATAAATAACCTTCACGGTTTTTCCATTTCCCTAGGAGAGACAATTTGTCTGAAATACCTTTACAAATAAAAACTGCTTTAGCATCGTGCCCACACAAGATAAACTGCAATAATAATTGTAAAGCAGCAATTATGCAATTGTTGTATAACCGGATATAAACAGGATTTTATTTACTGTAAAGTACGACATCTATTGTATTACAAAAAGTTGTATAAGGCAGCTTTGTGTATTATATTTTTGTATATTACTTTTTGTAAATATAATAAATTGTGATTTCTTGGGATTTTCCAGGAAAATATTAACTAAGAGATGGCATTCATCCATACATCGGCACTAAGTACACTTACCCTAATTTGCATTATCCATTTCGGCAAAACCCCTATTAACATACATACAGGTGAATTATTGTAGAGATTTGAATGCTGTAACTTGATGCATTAAAGGATACAGTAACCCGAACAGTTTGCGATTATCAGAGCTTGTGAACAATGTCATCTTGAATGTACACCGGTTGCAGTTGCAACTGGTATAGTTTGTTAGTTAGTTTGTTTAAATGAACCTGCTTATTTCGAAAACTAGATTTTCAAAATCCTTTTCTACATTCTAACATTTTTGCATAAACTATATTTCCAGGAATAGAATCATAATGACAAGAGTAGTGAGTGCTGACATTGTGTCAAGTAAGTAGTTTTATTGACTCTTCTTTAACAATACAAATTAGGAGTGTGAAGAAAGCATCCATTTGAAATCTGAATGGTCGGTCAACTGAATCTACAACTACGGGCGAATATTGTCCAGTATCCATTCCAAGTAAGCAGAGGTTCGCGTGAAAACAGTTGGGACTTGTCCTCTGGCGCAGTTTTTTAGTCCAAAAGAAACAATGCCTAATTGAAATGCATTTGTTTTCCATCTCCCATCCATTAGATATTTGGCATAAAATGTGAATGGTCCTCCAGAATCTCCTTTGCATGCACCTTTCCCTGGTATCCCTCCGATACACATCTAAGAACACCACGATATCTATTAACAACCTTTCAAAAGTGGAGAACAGAAAACCAGGAATTAACTCAAAGACACACTTGTTTCACGGAAATTGTAACATTTTCCTTAAGTTGACTTTCGTCAAATCTCTTTTCACATTCTTTGCTCGGCACAATTGGAAGGCGGATTTCTTGAAGAACCTCTGCCTCCGTCTCCGCTAGAGATTCAAATAATTTAGCATTTTATAAACTATTAAAATAAAAAATTTGCGATTCGGTATAGGAAATGAAAATTCGTACACCATCTGCTGCCATCCCAAACTCCCCATCCAGAGACCATTCCCTTTTGGTTATCGAATTGCGAAATATTCCGCGGATTGTACTTCTCTGCCATACCATAATTCTCCCAGAAAGGTAAACAAACAGGAGCAACAACGGATGAGGTGAAGTCAATGTCACGGTCTACGCGGATAAGTGCGATATCGTCAGGCCCTTTAGCTCCTATGTAATTTACATGAGGAACAATATCTGCGATGCCATAGTCTTGAAAATGAGAACATGGTAATCCGGTGTCTTCTTTATCTTCGCAATCTTCATCTGTAGTAGTATTGTGTTCTCCGACACGAATCGTTGTTCTAAAACGACATTTGAAGGCATTTATTAGTTTTAAAGAAATAACTCGAAAATACTTTTTTAAAGCCGCATCGAAAAATCCAAATTCGGAAATCTTTCTTAACACGTAAAATGATGCGTGTAAAAATTGTAAAATATTTAAGCTTACATCTTGCTATTGTATTCCAAATGGCTTATGCAGTGGCTTGCTGTCAAAATGTAGCGAGAATTTATTATTGTTCCACCACAGCCAAATTCGAACTCTTCATTCTCGAAATCTGCAAACATTAATCATTACATTCAATATTTGAACCATTCAATATTTATTGTTAAAATGCGTAAACAAAGATTGCCTGTGACTCCGATTCTAGCAATCCATGGATGAGATCCGCGTTGCGCTTTATGACCTCCGATTATCCTGTCACCGGTCATGAAATTAGTTTTACCGCATTCACGAAGTGAGGGCAGTAACGAAAAGTTCGGATGTTCCTTTGGTATCGTGTTGGGAATTGGAGGATTTTGGGGAGTAGAGGGATTACGGGTTGTGTTTCTCTTTGCTGGAGGCAGAGGTTTGAGGGTGGGGAAAATAATTGAAGCCATTGGAGTATTATTCTCTTGCTCTTGAGAAACTGTTTTCACCAAGATGTCGTAATAGGGGCAGCAAATCTGCAATTGAGTTTTTGAACTGGACCATTATGAACAACTGAAAAGCAAATTGTATCTAAAATTATGAATGATGTCTGTCTTCCTGTCTCCAAAAGACATTTACAGTAAAATAACATACCAATGGTTCCTGTAAATGAAATCCACAGGTAAGCATCTGCAAATACTTTATTTCTGCTTTAGTTTTTGACGGAGATTTTATCAAAGCCAACATTCTGGGACATTCATCGAAAGAAACACATAAAGATGGCACTCTGCCATCATACGATTTACAAGCATCTATTAAAGTACAACAGTTTGAATGGTTAAGCTTTCCTGAGTGAACAATTTGATTATGTTGATTGCTTATCGAGGTATTCTGAAACAGTTTAAACACAGTGACTTCGATTATGTTGTTCCTGTACCAATGAAAATGAAACTTTTTGTTTGCAACCGGTTGCAAGCAAAAAATATACTTGAGTTCTACAGTGTTTCAATACAGTATTAGTGGAAGTGGAGACACATTTAACGATTTAACAAAGACTATAATGTAATCCCTTTTAGGAATTTGGTATACCTTGTATGTATTTTAGGCTATCGATATGTACAAACAAACAAATGCGATGCAATAAACTGCTGAGTATAAATTGTACAGATAAAAATAAAGGAGAAAGAAGTTGAGACTTACTCACGGAGTTTGAAATATTAGGCACGTTGATGGCTAGCAAAAGCTGTGTTAACACATTTTGGATAACACAATAGTGTAATGTAGCCTTAATTATTGTAGCTTGTGAAACCATTTTTATAGCGGGCAGATGACAAATCTAACTTTATATTTACATTTATACCCACTATCCACTTAACAGCGTAATATCATGGCGATAATATAATAAACGAGGATATTTTTAACTTATACGTATATTGTTGATTCAAAAAAATATACTGTAAGAATAGTGAAACCTTAACGTTGAGCTTTGAAATGTGCTTTTGCACGAACTTTGGCCTTGACGGTCTAATATCAATTTTTAATTCATCTGTCTTGTTTGTTCTTAGAGACTTATCCTTATGTATGAATATATTACAAGTATTTGATTTGCCAAGAATTTATAGAAAGAGTATTGTGTGCTAAAACAATTACCAATGCAAATATCTACAGTCAGGTATACACCCGTTACAGAAGCTGGGAGATGATAATGATCATTCAATATACAGACAGGCGGCACAGGGAAACCAGTCAGTTATCATTTAGTCTGGGTGTGACACACAGGGTTATCATTAATAAATTCTAGTCCTGTGCTCCTTACATTTTATATGACATTAACTTCATGTAACATTGACATTAATGATTAATATATAAGCATGTTGGATAAATTTATGTTAAATACACATGTTATTCCAGGGACCTTAAAAAGAAGTTTTTTAAGGTTTTTGATAGCGAGATTTTAAAACAGATTTTGAACTGCTTTGCTATACAAATTTATATTCCGAAAATACGTCATGTATTTGTATTGTAATGTAAAACAAAGGTCAACTGGGATTTTTCCTTGGCGGAGTTTGTCGACCACCCTGTGTACATCAGAGCTTGATTAATAAACTACTTCGAGCGTTAATTCCTTCTATGGGCACTGTGAAAAACAGGTTTTAAATCATAGTAGGGTGGTGAATATTGTTCATCTACAATGCGTACAAAGGATAGTAGATAATATTGCTATATCCGAGAAGAATGTAACTCACACCAACTTTAATTGAAGAAACCTAGTGTAGAATCTACGTTTTTTATCATGTAGCTCTTACTTTTATTTTATGATCGAGAAATGAAATAGTACATTATGTGAAAATCAGATTCCCTTACACAAAGTAATAAGACTACTCATACAACAGTTTTTTTCACTTAACACTCTTTTAATTGCGTGCTATAATTACCTAAGCATGTCCATTAAAGGAAACTGCGTCGGAATTTTATTTTTTAGTTATGCATAATACTGGAGCAGTAAATATCAGTTTTCACTATTCAATAAATAAAACAAATTTCTTCTAACTATGGAGTTGCATTCCAGAGTACTGCAAATAGCTGTGGTTAGTTACATTAGTTAGTCAGGTACGGTTTTGTATACAGAAAAAGTATTACTTAAATAGTAATGCACAGTCAAAAGCATACTTTATAGAAACAAATATGCTACAAATACCATTAAACTAATTACTAACATTCATATCACACCTTATAAATATTTTTAATGTATCATTATGCTTAAGAATTAAACTGCATTGTTTTAGGGTTCTAGATGATCTAAAATCCACTTTTTGTACTTGCTAACCCTGGAATAGACTCCAGGCAATCCGCCCACGCCACATTGGACTGGGCCAAAGGATACGACTCCCAATTGAAAATATTTCAACTGGTATCTCCGGTTTTCGGCACGAATTTTTATGGGAAATACCAAGCAACCTCCGCTGTCCCCACTGCATGAATCCATTTTTTTCAAGCCACCAGCACACATCTTCAATCAGAACATAGGAAATAACACAAATAGAGTCGAAAATTCAGGGACACTAAAACGATATACTTTCGGAATTAATTAGATTTTGTAAACTTTTTATTACACACACATACCTGCATATCTGTAATTTGAATTTTTGTACTATAATTCCTTTGACATTCCTCATTGGAAACTATAGGAAGAAACACTTTCTGTAACACTTTGCTTCCTTCGGCTTTGTCTGTCCGTAAAATAAACCCATAATATTAGTACTTCTGTACTTTTGTAACTGGATTAATAATTTTAGGTACACAAATTTGAACATTACGACTTACTCCATTTAGTTCTACCCCAGCCTGTGACCAATCCCTTTTTTCCATCAAATTGCGACATATCTTCGGACCTTAAATAATTTTCTATTCTATATTCATGCGCAAAAGGCAAGCAAATAGGGTGAATGAACGGTGTGTCAAATGAAATATCTCTGTCCACACGAATTAATGCGATATCATTAGATTTGTCTTCAATGTTGTAGTCCCTGTGAGGTATTATTTTCTCTACCCCAAAATCTTCAAATTTTGAGCAATTGTTAGGGTCATCATTGCCACTGCAATCTATTTCAGTCTCGGTATCATGCTCCGCAAGCCGAACAAGAGATCTGCAAAAATAATAGTGTGGTGAAGCTACTTTAATGACCCTTTTGTTGTATTTGTAAAATAATTTTACAGTTCTATTTCACTGGTGTCGATTTCTTCGCTGCAATGAGCCGCAAGCAAAACATATCGTTTGTTGATCACCGTTCCTCCGCAGTAAAAATCTGTGCGATTTTTTCCCAGAGCTATTTAATGACAAATGATAAATGTGACATTTTCTACATTTTATGATTAAAAATAGTTGTAACCTATATATAGTCCAATTCCTGCATACTGCATATAAATAGTAAACAAACGTTTAAAAGTAAATACTTACTTTTATAACCTATTCTAGCCATCCATGGAAAATCGCCTGTAATATTTATGACAATAATAATTTAATTCCTCTATGTCCACTATTGTTTTTATTGTGTTGACATACCATGAATGGAATCCACTCCACCAACAATTCGAGTTCCACTGCCATACCGGCCGCAATCTCTTAACGGAGGTAACAATTGAAAGTTTTTGTGAATTTGCATTCCAAATCTGTCCAATGGTTGCAGAGAAGGATTTTCCACGATTTGCTTTCCATCAGAAATGTTACTTTGGGATGCTGGATCACTGTTGTTAAAAGTAATTTGACTGTTTTCGCGATAATTTTCCGTTGGGTACACAATGACTCCCATGTTATAATTATGACGATTAGGTGAATGAACATTTGAATTTGGTTGTACATTGTATTTGTATTTACTTCCTTCTCTTAAGTCTCGAAGAGCACAACAGATCTAAACATTATAACATAACCATATATATGAATTGCTATGGTATGTATTTTATACGTTTGGAATTTTCAACATACCGTTGGATTTTCAAAATCCCTTTCACAGGTAAGATTTTGCAAAAGGCGAAGTTCAGCTCTTGTGATGTCAGGAGACTTGAGTATTTGCAGAAGACGAGGACATTCGTCAAAAGGGACACATTCTCCAGATACATGCCCTTCGGCATATGCATTTGCATTGCATAGCTCTGCAATCAATGAAAACGCAATTACTAATTAGACAAATAACTAGACTGGGCATGTAATTTGAGAAAGTTTTTTACGAAATCGTTATACAAAACGAGAAAAAGTAAGTGTAATTTATATTGTTTGAATACCGATAGATGATATAGATAGTGAAATTATAGTTAACTACATCTTACGTGAAAAGGTGTTCCGACACTGGATCAAGAGAATAAGGAGGAAAACCAGGTGTTTAAAACTCTTCACGTTTCCACATTCTGTCATATTGATTGACATTGAAAATATAATCGGCTGAATTAAAACAATTCTGTTAACACATTTGAAATAGATAACACGATTCAGGGAATAAAGTAGCGATACTATCTGCATTACACACAATGTGCAAAATGTATTATATTATTCCCTGCTATATAAAATTCGCAGTGTGTTTCTCATGAATAAATCATTATTATAGTTCTTATTAGGATACGGACCATTAGGGAAGATTTCATGTTAAAAAAGCTGTCTTGCTGAAGTATAGGTACAATAACAATAATAGTATATGTGTATGTGTTTTCTTCAGCATTGCACTCCTCCTGGACGAATGCTCCATACTTACTCTGTATTCCAGTTTCTTCCACGTTATTAGTACATTCATTTACATACACGTTCAGATTCAGAGTCAAAGTTAGAAGTAAGAGCTTTCCGTGCAAAAGTACAATCACAATTGACTTAAAAGCCATATAGACTAGCAAAATGGGAATTTCGTTAGCAGGTAAGAATTGCATGTAAGCATGAATATATGCTGACGATCGGAGAACAAAAGGATATAGACGAAGTTTCGAGATTATTAATGCATTATTACAGTGCTGTTTGCGAGACAGAATCTGCAGAATGCTATATAAAATAATGTAAGGATCCTGACACACAAAGAATGTGTAGGAATACACATAATGTTAACAACTATAGTTTGTATGCATTCAAAGTCTGTGAAGCTACTTATAAAAGAGTTTTTTCACTATTTTAAGAAGTGCCACGACAAGTTGCCAATTATTCTGTAATTACTGAGATGCTTGTGAAAATCCTCTTGTCCTTTGTACACGCTTCCTTCAATCCATATCATAATTTCTTGATATGCAGACTATACTCCAGCTGTGCAATTTAGGTAGATAGTGTAATTATACTTAGCATTTCTAACTCAGTTGTGCAAAACTAAGTAGTATGAAATTGCAAGAAAAAAGATTGTTACTATATGAGTATCCAGTCTGTTCCTATAATAATAAGTACTATTATGGTTTAATTGTGCAATAAGGTTTTTAGGAGTATTTCTCTATAAAATTAAACTAAATTCACTCCTGTACGTAACTAGTGCGTGTTCGCTATAATATTTTACGATGATAAAGTTTGCATGCATTTCTATTAAAACTTTGTTTTCATAAGCTTGAACACTTACCTTACAGTTAAGCCTCCAACCTTATTTGGGCAAAACAAAAACATTTACTACTGAAAGATACATGGGATTTGTAGTTGTTTTGTTTTGTCCATGTACATCCATGCTTAGCATAAATACACAAATATTAATATTTCATGCATGAATTTTTCTATGCTTTGAACGCATCAACTCAGTCGCATTGGGCATGATTGCAAAATAGTTTTAGTAGAATAAAGAAAATAGTTTTAGTGTAAAATAACTGAAGTAAACGGGAAATCAAAAGGATAGTTCTGAATAGGTGAAAGAAAATGTGCATCAAGACGTATTATTTTTCTAAGAAAAATAATTTATTCATATACTTACAGGTTGTAAATAACTCGTTCAATTGATCTCCTTTACGCAATTACATTGTGTGACTAATTTGCAACATGAAAATAGCTTTAGTAAATCTTTAAGGTTCGATGTTATCTAAAATCCACTTCAGATAGTGAGAAACTCTATTGTAAACCCCCGGGAGACCTCCAACTCCACAGTGCACTGGCCCAAATGACACAACACCAAACTGAAAGATTTTACTGAAAGTATTAGGAATATCGACGTTTCCCATGAGAGGCCCTCCGCTGTCACCTCCACAGGAATCTTTGTTCGCCTCTCCTCCAGCACACAACTAGAATGTAGAATTATACCAATTATTCTCTATCTAATAGCAATAAGTGTACATAAAAACATTATCCATTTCAAAGGCTTTTGCACCTGATCTTCGGTGATGACAACTCTTCGTTTATAAATTTCCTGGCATTCGTCATTAGGTATGACTGGAATTTTGACCTCCAAGAGTTGAGCACTTCCTTCCATTTTACCTAAATAAATATTCAAATATTATAAAATATTGAATCTGGGAAGGAAGGCAGAGATAAAAATAACATTACTCCATTGAATTCTTCCCCATCCAGCAACGTAGCCGATGGGAGGTTCTTCCAGAAAAGGTAAACCATATTCCTTTAGAAAAGGTAAACAAACTGGACGAATGAAATCTACGTAAACAAATGATCATAATTTTCCTTAACATGCATTTCACTAAAATAACAAAGAAAAGGTAATTATAATTTATCATTTCTTCTCACAAGACTCAAAAGAAATATCCTTATTAACCCTGATAAGGCTAATATCATTTTGCTTAGAAGTGGCACTGTATAGTTCGTGAGGAATAACTTTTTCAACTGCAAAATCTTGCGGAGTAGAGCAAATGTTTCCCAAATCTAAATTACAATCTTCCAAAACTGTAGTATCGTGTTCTCCTAAGCGAATTTCCGATCTGAAAGGAATACAGACTTAAATCACTTTTAAGTTACACGGATGAGATAATTGTACACTGTACGTAATACGTACATCACGATATTGTTATCGAATCCCTTAGTGCAATGACTGGCAGTAATTATGTAACGCTTATTAATTATCGTTCCTCCGCAGTAGTATTCTAGTCTTCCCGTATTTTTATCTGCAAAAACCGAGAAATCCATAAAGTGTGACTAGTGTTGGAAATACATCAATACAATACGAAACTAAATAAATTTAACGAGTACTTTTGTATCCGATTCTTGCCATCCAAGGGTACGTTCCATGAGAAACATTTTTACCACCTATTATCCTATCTTGAACAACTGTTAGACTGCATGATTTCAAATCTGGAATAAGATGGAAGTTAAAATGATTCCTTAAATCAGTTTCTTCTGGAGATTCTATAATAGTGGCCTTTAGTGGGGTCACTGTTGATCTATCCGTTCCTGAAATTGATGAGGAGTGCTCGACAACAAAATGGTCACTTTCGATTACTGTTGGGTTAATTATCTCCTTTAAGGGACAACAAACCTATTGGGATGAATAAAAACATAAATATAAAATAGTAACTAACTTATAATCATAGTTTATTGTTCACGATTTGAAATTCGTATTATGAGTTCAGGAAACTTACTATGGGTTCTGTTTCTGGATCTGTGACACAAGTTAGTCGTTGTAAAGTAATGAGATTGTTTCTCGTTTTCGAAAGCAAATACTGAAACAGTAGTGGACACCTAGTAATCGTTACACAGTTTCCAATTTCCTTGTTTAGAGAACGACATTGCACTGCTAATTCACAAGAAACGGTAAGAATTAGAAATACTGACAATACCGAGTTATTGCTTTACATACAGAGAGTTAGGAAATATCGTTCAGGAGTATAATAAACCATTGCAAAACGGATATAAGACAGTAGCGGAAGCAAAACAAATGTATGTATTCAAATAAGTTTGAATTATCTGAATTTTTTCAAAAAATTTTGAATTTCTTTGAATTTATTCAAAAAAGTTCGAATTTATTTGAATTTATTCAAAACATTTTGAATTTATGTGAATTTATTCAAAAAAGTTCGAATTTATTTGCATTTATTCAAAACATTTTGAATTTATATGAATTTATTCAAAAAAGTTCGAATTTATCTGAATTTTTTCAAAAAATTTTGAATTTCTTTGAATTTATTCAAAAAAGTTCGAATTTATTTGAATTTATTCAAAACATTTTGAATTTATGTGAATTTATTCAAAAAAGTTCGAATTTATTTGCATTTATTCAAAACATTTTGAATTTATATGAATTTATTCAAAAAAGTTCGAATTTATTTTAATTTATTCAAAAAATTTTGAATTTACTTGAATTTATTCAAAACATTTCGAATTTACTTGAATTTATTCAAAACATTTCGAATTTACTTGAATTTATTCAAAACATTTCGAATTTACTTGAATTTATTCAAAACATTTCGAATTTACTTGAATTTATTCAAAACATTTCGAATTTACTTGAATTTATTCAAAACATTTCGAATTTACTTGAATTTATTCAAAACATTTCGAATTTACTTGAATTTATTCAAAACATTTCGAATTTACTTGAATTTATTCAAAACATTTCGAATTTACTTGAATTTATTCAAAACATTTCGAATTTACTTGAATTTATTCAAAACATTTCGAATTTACTTGAATTTATTCAAAACATTTCGAATTTACTTGAATTTATTCAAAACATTTCGAATTTACTTGAATTTATTCAAAACATTTCGAATTTACTTGAATTTATTCAAAACATTTCGAATTTACTTGAATTTATTCAAAACATTTCGAATTTACTTGAATTTATTCAAAACATTTCGAATTTACTTGAATTTATTCAAAACATTTCGAATTTACTTGAATTTATTCAAAACATTTCGAATTTACTTGAATTTATTCAAAACATTTCGAATTTACTTGAATTTATTCAAAACATTTCGAATTTACTTGAATTTATTCAAAACATTTCGAATTTACTTGAATTTATTCAAAACATTTCGAATTTACTTGAATTTATTCAAAACATTTCGAATTTACTTGAATTTATTCAAAACATTTCGAATTTACTTGAATTTATTCAAAACATTTCGAATTTACTTGAATTTATTCAAAACATTTCGAATTTACTTGAATTTATTCAAAAAAGTTCGAATTTACTTGAATTTATTCAAATCAAATTTAAAGTATTTCAATTTAGTCAAAAAACGACGTATGGTGGTCACCAGTGCAGACTACGACGTATAGCGGCCGCCAGTCAGACTACATCATGTAGTGATCACTAGTAAGGACTACGACACATACCACAACATACACACAACATTAGCAATATAACACATAACATGTGTTTGGACATAAATGAGGTTAAAGGTCAGAAGGGAGTAACCGATTAACACCATTTTTGAAAGATGACCTACAATTTGTCCCTAGAAGGTCCACTGAAAGTTTCATCAAAATATTTCAACGCGTTCCTGAGATATGGCATATACTCACTAACTACCTAACTAACTGACTAACTAACTAACTAACAGACAGACAGACAGACAGACAGACAGACAGACAGACAGACATCCCGAAAACATACAGTAGCTTTCCGCTACTGAATAACGAAGATTAGAAAAAGCACTTCGAACCCTAACTTGCTTGTGACCGTATAGTAAATGCTTACCTGAATTAGTTGCACTTGCACATATAAAACTTAGCAGAATGCAAATCACTGAAAAACCGTACGTTCTTGGAAAATTCATGATTCCCAAATCTAATTGCTATAGCGGATACTACACTAAAATCTTTTAAATCGGCATTTTAAAGTAAGGAGAGTGTGAATGTGTTTTTAGGAATGTAAACGAATGATTGCAAAAACAAATTCAATAACAAAGTCTCTTATGTTGAAATACATCTACTTGCTTAATTGGTTTGCACTCAAGGTTTTTCTTAAGTAACACTTCAGATCGGTACTTGAAGCGAAAACTGATGAAATAATTTCTAAAAGAATTTAATAGAGCTATACAGTAAGAAAATCAGTTCTACTGAATTGAAAAACTGCTATCCGACTATAACTGTTGAATAAAATAGTGTCCGCGTAGAAGTGAGAGATGCTGCAACGAAGAGCAGCTGAGAAGCTATTGCCTATGGTCAGCAAAGACCTCTGGAATAATAATGGAGAACAAGATTTGATTTACGTTTCCAAGAATTGTGGTTCTATAAAACACAGTAGACGTGTGCTAACATTCATTCGCATGCACTGCAATGCTTATTTGTGCATTGCATATAGAGATAATGGAAAGTGTTCATTGAACATCACAAAAAAACTTAACCTTAACAATGACTTTTGGTTGTCTTTCCAGTGTTTCTAGTTTTATAAAGAGGTAAAGAGTCCATTCCATATAGTCACGAAGACGCTTTGTACAATAGGGTTATGTGAATGATAAAGTAATAGTTTTGTATTGCACAGACATAATAGAATAGGATAGAATGCACACTCGTCAGTGTATACAGGATACATTGCTACACAAACAATAACAATAATATCTAAACAAAACACCCTGATCATTCCTCAAATCTTGTAGCATTTTATTTTAGAAGATTCAGTTTTTGTTGAGTCTTCGTGAAGAATGAATGGGCGAAATGAATACATAAATAAGCCCATAAAGTGATGTGCGTATTATGTTTGGAAGTACTACCTTGTCCAAATTATGTATTCTCTTAACGAGCCGAAATGCATAAGTGTGCGGTGGATATTCTAAGCAATAATAAATGTGTAATTCTTAATATGTGAATGTACCATGTGTAATTATGAATAACTCAGGGCAGGTACACGATAACATCCGCTTCTGTAATCTGTTAACCAGTTTTCATGACCTGAACCTGACTCGTTCATTTTTAGATCTAGCATTTGCATTCTATTTATCCACATTACCTATATGACCACCTAGAAGGCGTGATTCATGCAATTGTCTTGAGTGGAAAGGAAAAAGGTTGTTTTAAGGTAGATTGTAAATTAATATTGTATGCATGCTGTCTGTTCATTTACAGCGGAATATATTTTACATTGATAATAGATATGACGCAAATGTGTGTGAATTTCTGTATCAGCATTTTCATCTTCAGTTTACTCAATTACAGCTTGGAGGTCCTCCAGAAAAATAGCTTCACATTCACAGTTTCAGGCAGGTAGCATCAATAAGCGTTTTGGTAGCAGTATATAATATGCTTAAAAGCATAATCGCCAGGTGTCCAATTTCATTCTGCAAAGGCATTTGGAAAATAAGTGCCAATATGTCGCCTTAAAGAAATGGAAACTGTAGTGGCAAACAAATATACTAAGGAATGAACAAAGTTTGATTAGTTACTTTATGATTGTATTTATACTATCAACGCAGATTACACTATATATATCGTAATTTTATCTTTGAATACAGTCAGATTTGATGCATATCTAATTCTATGACGCACGCTAATTTAGTAGCGTGGAAAAGTACAAAAGTAAATAAACTCGCAACCTGTACAAGGAGGTTTTCAGAAATAAAACAAATGCTGGGAAAACTTTTGCTTTTCTGCTAAATGTGAAAAGGGGAAAAGTGGAAACACTTAAGTGCATAAATTTACACCTTGCAGCACAGCCCTTATATTTTCCGTTGATTTCCTAGAGCTGCTGTTTTCATATACCAGATTTTGAAATTTTTGCTAGTATGTATAACAAAACCTTTATCCAAATAGCATTCTAGATGAAGCAATGCAAGCCTAGATATCTTTCTAATGCCTTGGAATAGAGTATTTTTTGCTTGCCACGTCATCATAAAAATGGATAATAGATTTAAGCGTAATTAAATTAATAAGTCCAAGTAAAGCGGATGCAAATTCTAAATTCAATGAAACACCACACAACAAACAAATAGAAATATTTCCCCATTTTTGTTGTGACATACTATTTTACTCCTGTTTTGATTAATTTATTGTTCGTTAATATTTCTCTATAAGTGAGTAATTTTCAAATTAAATCCGGAGATCAAGATGTCAATGTTGCTATATTTATTTTGAAACGGAGCATCATGGAGAGAGTCATCCCTTTTTCTGAGTTTTCTTACTCCTCGGATTATTTCTAGTATGAAAACGGGCAGAGCTGTTGCAAGGCCAAAAGCGAGGATGAAGAAGGCCCCAGAAAAGTGCTTCAGAGTGAGGTCAACTGATCCGTAAGCATCTTTTATGTCAGAGTTGATTCCACTATTTTTCTCCCAAATGATTCTTTTTCGAAGGAGTTGCGCATTATCTCTTTTAATCCATTCGTCGGTAAGACCACGCTCAACAAGTGGAGCAATAACTTTGTCAAAATTGGTACGAAAAATGGCCCTTTTCTCCATTACGAGACCCACGGAGATGAAAAATGTGGAAGCAGGGGCGATTTCCAGGTTATTCCTTCCATACCGGTCGCTAAGATTTTTACTCAAAACAAAATCTGCCACACCCCTGTAAGAGATGCAACTGAATTTTGAAATTACAGCTCGGATGTAACAATTCAAAGTATCATTTTCCAAACTCATTTTGTTGAATATTTTTACAAGGGTTGGATTTTTGGAAGTTTTTAGTTGATTATACGCCGCGCCTCCAAAATACAATAGCCCTGGCTGGAAAGAGGACCTTGAAAGCTCTTCAAAAGTACTAGGTGGTTGTTCTATCAAAGGGAATGCAAGAAATTCAACTAGTTTTGATCTGTAGACACAGGTGACAATCAAGGCAAACAAAATCCAAAATGCAGAGAACACTCTCATGGAATTCTTATCCGGATGCTTGTCAGGATGTGCGGATGCTCCTTGTTCCAAAATTGTGGAAACCATGTATCCAAATATGGCACCAATAGACCAAACCGTTCCTTTCTTCATTTCATGTTCCTTGTGGTTTATGGTGTTGGGTGATTGTTTCGAGAGAAAAAGAAAAAATAACACTGTAAAAATTATGCATGCTATTGTGTATAACCACATTGTAGTGGAAAATGGCCAGAGAACTGCTTTCCATGTGAAAATGGTCTTTGGCCGTCCAGAAACAAAAGTTAGCCAGTGGTACTCAACGGGGAAAGAATTGCTGACCAAATTACTTCTGGCAAATGTCTGTCCAGTGGCTAGGCCCACGTGGGCTACTTCATTAAGCACATCGCCAACACAGCCAAGCCACGTTCCATTGGGCAGTTTGGTGCCCGTCCCTCCTCCACCAGTGGAAGGGAAAATATCGTATGTAAAATTGTATTTTCTTTGTAAACCATTTTCAATTACATCTGTGTACAGCCCACGGATCGCGACGAATTTTCCTTTCCGTTTTGGATCCGACCGTATTTCTCCACGAAAAGTAATTCTTGTAGGACTGGATACTTTTATCACATAACCATTGAAATTTTGCAAATAATCAGGGAATAAAATTGAAGTATCAGGAGTAGTGACCGAACTAAAATCAACCTTTATATTAACTAACAAAGGAGTTCCAGATTTGCAATAAGTACATAAACTCTTAAGCGATAGTCTTCCATTTTCATATTCCGTTAAACCCAACTTGAACTTTATTTTTGAAGAAAATCCTGGAGAATTCAAGGTTTCCTTAATGATGTTACCTTTCTGGGAGACAAATATAAAATAGTCTTCGTCTTTTTTACAAGTGTAATTCGCTGGTGGTATTATTAGATTAAACAGGCGAAGAAACATTCCAGGATATACGAAAGCTATTGCAAATACAGCTAGTATACAACTACTGATGTGCTTGTGTGCATTTCCAAATCTTGTGAGAGAATTTTTAAGCCGTTTCTCCACCTCCATTGAATTTGTTTCGGAAATTGAGTAAATGCCAATATTTACGATGGAAAAAATTTGAGTAAGGATTCTGTTCGAAAAATCAGTTGACAACTTAACTTGACTTGAATTGTCGGCTATAAATATCACTGTGCATTCCGAAAATCGCTGAGAAATTATTTGAGATAAAAATTGTGCAGTATTCGTTCCAGCGTAGTAGGACGCTCCTGTTTGATAAAGAAAGAAGCACAATGGCAAACAATTCTTCAGAAACATTTTGAGGGAATTGTTAAAAATGGCCAACTCTTAGTATGCAATAACGTATCTAATTTCGCAAATTATAGTTTTACGGATTTTCAGATTTTCAATATTTATTTATACTTATATTGAACTTCTTGTGTGTATCAACCTAACACGATAAATCTACTGGATCAGCACACATCAATTACTGGAAAACACTTACGGTTTTACGAACTAATGAAGACATAAATGTTTATGATGTATACCTAGGTATAAAATGGCATGTTGGTATATTATATGTGTCACACACTTTAAGAGGAAGACACACAGTTTGCTTTCAATGTTAACAACTTTGCTTCCATTATAATTACTAAACGGAAATTCGGTACAAAGGTCAATAGTCGTGTAGTCAATTAGCTGGGGCAGCAAACTTCATCTCCGTAGTTTCTTTAAAATAATAAATGAAATCATTTATTTCAAAATTTATTAGTAACTTCGTATTTTATTCGTGTGCCCCTCATTATCTTGACAGGAAAAAGGACATACGTAAATTGTTACTCGTTGCATGCTATACTGAATGAGCTTAACTGCAGTCGCCAATATCCAAAATCTATATTTTTTGGAAACCGGCTTTTATGCGAGGATTTTTCCTCAATTACATTAAATTACTTGAATTGAAAGAGAAACTTTTCTTGAGGTAAATAGGAGGATGAAATATATTGAAAGTACTATTCTTTATTCAAGTTTTAATCTTTGTGCCGAATTTCCTTTTATTAGATTATTATTAGATATTAGAAGCAAGTTTTTAGCATAATATAAAGATAAACTGACAGAGCAGCGCTGTCCTCTCAAAACCTGTGACATATACTATGCTACTTACTACACCAAAAAAGTTTGATACAGACTTGAACCTAGGCAGTGTAAGATAGCCAAATCATAGCCATCAGGAAAGAGGAAATAAGCCAAAATATTAAATATGTTTTATTTTTGCAGACACAGAACACAGTTTAGCAGTCTCAGTCAGTATTTTTATTGAACCGTCACAATGGCACCATATATTTATAAGCTGATATTTACTAAAACTGAAGACTAATGTAATACTGAGGGAAATAATTGCTGTAATTAATTATTACTTCAAGAGTTTTATGAAAGAGATCAATTTGGTAATAGCAATAATGGACGAGTGTAAAAGACGCACTGGTTTTCAGAGACACTATAGTACATTTATTTGTCCTATTGCTACTTTTAGTGGGTTAGTAATTGCTTTTCAGCGAATCCATAATCCATGTGGCTCGGCGCACGTGACATTTCAACTTTTATTTGGTGATTGAGGACCACATGAAAGTCGCATCAAATCTTAATGAGACTATATGCCAATGCTTCTAGTTCAATTACTTATTACGTTCTAGTAGTTCTAGTAGCTGGATGGTAGCTATTAATTTAAGATTTACTAGAGAAGTCAAAACGACCCTTCGGGTTCCATTTAATTAGTTTTACGTAGACGCTTTTTTATTACGTATTCAGATATGCAATACAGATATGGAAATGACCTTTGCATTTGAAAAACCTTGTCTTGTCAATTATCATGGCCCACAGGTGCATGGTGCATCCTGTCATTCTGTAATGTGGTAAGTGCTTGAGGCGAAAGGGAAATTATCTGCTTGGCAATATGTTTACTAAGTTTGTTGTATTTGCAAAAAATAAAATTTGTTTTATAGAAGGTATTATTGTATAGGTACATTTACTCAGTATATACTACTAATGAGGAAATGGGAAATGTTTTTGCTTCAATTTAGTCTTAATCCATTGTTAGCTGTTTTCGGTTGTGAATGCTGTAGTAGTAGATGGCAAAATGGCAACTGCACTGAAATTACATTTAGTTAGGTTATTCTAGAGTTATAAGAGAAATATTTATCGACAAAGTTAAAATGGTAAGCAATCGTAGGCAATAAAGAAAAAGGATATACTAGATAGATTGTAAATAAACCATTGCAAAACGGATATAAGACAGTAGCGGAAGCAAAACAAATGTATGTATTCAAATAAGTTTGAATTATCTGAATTTTTTCAAAAAATTTTGAATTTCTTTGAATTTATTCAAAAAAGTTCGAATTTATTTGAATTTATTCAAAACATTTTGAATTTGTGAATTTATTCAAAAAAGTTCGAATTTATTTGCATTTATTCAAAACATTTTGAATTTATATGAATTTATTCAAAAAAGTTCGAATTTATTTTAATTTATTCAAAAAATTTTGAATTTACTTGAATTTATTCAAAACATATCGAATTTACTTGAATTTATTCAAAAAATTTTGAATTTACTTGAATTTATTCAAAACATATCGAATTTACTTGAATTTATTCAAAACATTTCGAATTTACTTGAATTTATTCAAAACATTTCGAATTTACTTGAATTTATTCAAAACATTTCGAATTTACTTGAATTTATTCAAAACATTTCGAATTTACTTGAATTTATTCAAAACATTTCGAATTTACTTGAATTTATTCAAAACATTTCGAATTTACTTGAATTTATTCAAAACATTTCGAATTTACTTGAATTTATTCAAAACATTTCGAATTTACTTGAATTTATTCAAAACATTTCGAATTTACTTGAATTTATTCAAAACATTTCGAATTTACTTGAATTTATTCAAAACATTTCGAATTTACTTGAATTTATTCAAAACATTTCGAATTTACTTGAATTTATTCAAAACATTTCGAATTTACTTGAATTTATTCAAAACATTTCGAATTTACTTGAATTTATTCAAAACATTTCGAATTTACTTGAATTTATTCAAAACATTTCGAATTTACTTGAATTTATTCAAAACATTTCGAATTTACTTGAATTTATTCAAAACATTTCGAATTTACTTGAATTTATTCAAAACATTTCGAATTTACTTGAATTTATTCAAAACATTTCGAATTTACTTGAATTTATTCAAAACATTTCGAATTTACTTGAATTTATTCAAAACATTTCGAATTTACTTGAATTTATTCAAAACATTTCGAATTTACTTGAATTTATTCAAAACATTTCGAATTTACTTGAATTTATTCAAAACATTTCGAATTTACTTGAATTTATTCAAAACATTTCGAATTTACTTGAATTTATTCAAAACATTTCGAATTTACTTGAATTTATTCAAAACATTTCGAATTTACTTGAATTTATTCAAAACATTTCGAATTTACTTGAATTTATTCAAAACATTTCGAATTTACTTGAATTTATTCAAAACATTTCGAATTTACTTGAATTTATTCAAAACATTTCGAATTTACTTGAATTTATTCAAAAAAGTTCGAATTTACTTGAATTTATTCAAATCAAATTTAAAGTATTTCAATTTAGTCAAAAAACGACGTATGGTGGTCACCAGTGCAGACTACGACGTATAGCGGCCGCCAGTCAGACTACATCATGTAGTGATCACTAGTAAGGACTACGACACATACCACAACATACACACAACATTAGCAATATAACACATAACATGTGTTTGGACATAAATGAGGTTAAAGGTCAGAAGGGAGTAACCGATTAACACCATTTTTGAAAGATGACCTACAATTTGTCCCTAGAAGGTCCACTGAAAGTTTCATCAAAATATTTCAACGCGTTCCTGAGATATGGCATATACTCACTAACTACCTAACTAACTGACTAACTAACTAACAGACAGACAGACAGACAGACAGACAGACAGACAGACAGACAGACAGACATCCCGAAAACATACAGTAGCTTTCCGCTACTGAATAAATAAAACAATGCTTCCGTTTAAGTACGGTATTTACAAAAGGAAATGCATCCAAAAGGAAAATAAGTCTGAAGTGTTTCATGCATAATTATAATGTGCTTCAGCCTTGGAAATAATTCAATTTTCTAATAATAATAATATGGCAGCCTTAAAAATGCAACTCTCATCTCAAGCTTTCAATACCGTTTATTTGAAGCAGGGCATCCTACCACGAGTCTTTCCATCCATTCTTCGCAACTTTCTTGACCGTCTGACTATTTCTAAAGCAAAAGTCAGTAGAGCCACTGCAAGGCCAAAGGCGAGAATGAAGAAGGCCCCTGAAAAGTGCTTTAGAGTGAGGTCAACAGATCCTTGGGTATCTTTTATATCTGAGTTGATTCCATTGTTTTTCTCCCAAATGATTCTTCTGCGGAGGATTTGAGTATAATCTTTTTTAACCCACTCATAAGTTAAACCACGCTCAACAATTGGAGCAATAACTTTGTCAAAATTGGTACGAAAAATGGCCCTTTTCTCCATTACAAATCCAATTGCGATGAAAAATGTGGACACAGGGGCGATTTCCAGTTCATTCCTTCCATACCGGTCACTGAGGTTTCTACTCAAAACAAAATCTGCCACGCCCCTGTAAGAGATGCAACTGAATTTTGAATTTATAGCCCGGATGAAGCAATTCAAGGTGTCGTTTTCTAAAACCATTTTGTTGAATATCTTTACATATGTGGGATTCTTGGCAGTCTTCAGAAGATTAAAAGCGGCCCCACCGAAAAACAATAACCCTGGTTGGAAGGAGGACTCCGAAAGCTCTTCAAAAGTATTAGGTGGCTGCTCTATCAAAGGAAATGCAAGAAATCCAATCAGTTTTGATCTGTAGACACAGGTGACAATCAAGGCAAACAAAATCCAAAATGCTGAGAACACTCTCATGGAATGCTTGTCCGGATGCTTGTCAGGATGTCCGGATGCCCCTTGTTCCAAAATTGTTGACACCATGTATCCAAATATGGCCCCAATGGACCATACCGTTTCTTTCTTATTCTTTTCATGATCCTTGTGGATTATGGTATTGGGCGACTGCTTCGAGAGAAAAAGAAAAAACAACATGGTAAAAGTTATACATCCTATAGTACATAACCACATTGTAATGGAAAATGGCCAAAGGACAGCTTTCCATGTGAAAATATTTGGTTGCGGTCCAGAAGTAAATGTTAGAAATTCGTATTCGACGGGGAATGAATAGCCCACCAAATCACTTCTGTCAAATGTCTGTCCGGTGACTAAGCCCACGTGGGCCAATTCACTAATCACATCTCCAACACAGCCAATCCACGTTCCATTGGGCAGTTTGGTGCCCGTCCCTCCTCCGCCAGTGGAAGGGAAAATATCATATGTAAAATTGTATTTTCTTTGTAAACCATTTTCTATTATATCTTTGTACAGTCCACGAATAGCTGTGAATTTTCCTTTTCTTTGTAAATTTGGTCGCAGTTGTACACGAGGAATAATTCTTGTAGGGCTGGAAACTTTTATGACATAACCATTAAAATTTTGCAAATAATCAGGGAATAAAATAGAAGTGTGTGGAATAGTGACTGAATTAAAATCAGCTTTTATATTGACTATCAATGGGGTTCCAGATTTGCAATAAGTACATAAACTCTTAAGCGATAATCTTCCATTTTCATTTTCCACTATACCCAATTTGAATTTGATTTTCAAAGAAAATTCTGGAGAGTGAAGAGTTTCCTTAATAACGTCGTCATTCTGGGAAACAAATATAAAATAGTCTTCATCTTTTTTTGAAATGTAAATTGCGGGTGGTACGATAAGATTAAACAGGCGAAGAAACATTCCAGGATATACGAAATCTATTGCAAGCACTGTTAGTATGCAGTTACTGGAGTGTCTGTGTACATTTCCAAATCTAGTGAGTGAATTTTTAAGCCTTTTTTCCACCTCCACTGAATTTGTTTTGGAAATTGAATAAACGTCATTATTTACGGTGGAAACAATTTTGTTAAGAATTGTGTTTGAAAAATCTATAGAAAACTTGTTTACATGTTCCGAATTAAATTGCCTAGAATTGTAGGCTACAAATATCACAGTGCATTCAGAAAATCGCTGAGAAATTATTTGAGATAAAAATTGTGCAGTATTCTTTCCACTGTAGTAGGATGCTCCTGTTTGATAAAGAAAGAACAATTGCAAACAATTCTTCAAAAACATTTTGAGGGAACCTGCTGAAAAGGACCTTTTTGTATGTAATAATGTACTATAATTTTGCAAGTTAATTTTATGGTTTTTCGGACTTTCACCATTTACTGCTCGGCAGGTATGTAACAGTTTCAGACTGATACACCTCAGGTGCTGTAGTAGAGTGGCACAACAAATCAGCTTTATATACAAGTAACATGCAAAGACATTTCCGAAATAATAAGACACAATTGTTTAAAGTGACATGATATGTACGTATGTTCTCTTGAACTAATGTACTACAATTGGTTTGTCATTGTCACTCAGAAAAATATTGCTGGTAGTAAACTTTGGGTTTACTTTCCCGACACATTTTTTATTGAGCCAGTAACATTGGCACCACAAGAATATATAATTAGTAAAACTGAAGTTAAGATGTACAGAAGGTAAGAATCATTTCTTACCTGCTACCGCTGCAATACGGCAGTCAATTACTTTAAGAGTTACGGAGAGATCACTTCGATGATTACTTTCTGCAATATGCATGTGTGAAAGAAGTTCTACTATTTGGAGAAAATGCCCCACATTTACTTCTCCTAGTGGCACTTGTGCTAATTTATTGCTTTTCAGTTTTGCCTTTTGCGAGTCAATCTGGCTGAGTTGACATCGGGTTCTGTTTATTACTTAATGTGTAAATGGTAAATGCCGATTCATGTACTAAGACAAAGACAAAAATGGAATTTTGTATCTGGAAAAAGCTTTGTGTATGTCATTTTGCAGAAGCGTCCAACAGGTTAGCTGTTCTCGTGATTAAAACGATGATAACTGCACTAATATTCAGTTTAGGTTCTATGAGAGCTATAAACCTGAAATTGGCGTTGTATCGACCGAATCGGTGTCGATTTTGTAGTCTCAACATAGTCTTAAGGCAATAACTGGTGTTTTCATGTACAAAGTAAATGAATAAAGGGCGGACATTCAATAAGTAACTTCAATTAAAAAGTCAAAGGTATTTCATACAGAATTTATTGGTGGTTGTAATCAATGACATTCTTAACGTTTAGATAAATCAGTTTAGATATTCATTAAGCATGTGAAATAAATCAATTTTTTAAGTTTTTTGACATTAAAAGCAAATAATTACATTGCAACTTTAGAAATACTCAAATACGACTCCCAAGCTTTATGCTACTGACACATCACATCGAATTCAAAGCCACACTCATATTGCTTTTATCAACCTTTCAAAAGGCTGGTACTGGTATTGAAAAGGCCTACATACATACATTGAACGGATTCACAGGTAAATAAGGTGCATTTGATGAGACAAAACCTTAATTGTTTAAATATTTTTACGAAATTTTTTTCAAATGTGGATTCGATCGTATGGGACATACTATTATAATTTTGCAATCACAAGAATTGTATATAATATGCGAAAGGAGCTATATAGAAGACAGTTGTATGAACTATTGTTGCACAAAGGGGTTGTAAAGCCATATTGCTTAATTATGTCAATATATTTGTTTTTCGATTCTTCATAAGAATCATTACTAAGCTTTGTGGTACATAAAACATTTGTAATAAGTGGTAAGCCTCTTTCTGCCTGCTATTTTCTTAAATACTCACTGCATACATAAATACACCTACCTAGACTACCTGTAACACGATACATGACTATCACTACAATATTTACAAATGATGGCATTGTAAGTTGTTGAAAGGCTGATTGGTATTTTAAAAGGGAAGGAAGGGGGAATACTGGTAGAAAGGGTGGTGTGGAATGTGTACAGGGTGAGGTTGTCTGAAGTAGTCCCGATGAGAGCGCCGAGTTCCTTCGCTCCCTTCACTGGGCCACCCCAATTTGGGCAGAGAGAAGTAATCAACGGGTGGAATGCAAACGGTTGGCGGAAGGTATGCTAATTTGCGGGGATTAAAACCAAGGTCGTAGATGTGATCGAGGATTTTGTGGAGAACGTCTGTCGGAACGGAGGGATACGTAGTCAGAACTTGGTAATCCTTGTACAAATCATCCACACACCTCACAATGACTGCGTAATGCTTGTTGTCAGTTGCCGTGATGTACTCTTCCGTTTTAGCTGCAAGTTATCAATAAAAATAATTAATTACTCACGGCTCTTCCTTCCTTCTATCTCTATTAACCTCGCATTAAAATGATACATGTGTGAAATCTTGTGCAATTCGCATCCTTACAGACTTTGGAGGGATTTGTTCCAGGGGAGCCCCCACGTGTCTTGCAGAGATTGATTCCTCGTTCCTCCGGCTTGCATTTCATGAAGAATTCGTTCCCGAACCCACTTGATGTTGTATTATGTCCATCGTCCTCTTTTTGCAACTCAAGTGTCTGGCAAATGCTTTCTAATTCAGAAGGCGCTTCCACAGAACGGCTAAGATATACTTCAGCATTTCTTCGGAAAGCAAATTGACTGGCAATCGGAATGTAAAATGTTCTTGGTTTCGTTAGCTAAATGAAAAATTAAAATTGACTCAAATATAAACGAGACAGCAAATATATAGTATTTTAAAATTCATCAAAAATCATTCACGATTAACCTTCACTGATGTTAGTGATTTTTATGTATTTAAAACCTTACCCATTCAAAATCAATTTCTTTAGCCACCTCCGGCTTAATACAAGGTCCTTCTGAGAAACTTTCGGTGGTAGCATGATGATGGTGTCCGTCAGACGGGTATTCGTGGTAACCCGATATCAGTGAGGGTGAATACAACACTAACACTACTACCACAAATAACATAATTATGGTTTTGAGGAGAAATTTAAGGGAATCAATTAAAAAATGTAACCTCCAGCGTCACAACCGTCTGTGCTATGAAAGGAAATATTTTATCTTGAATTAAAAGTGTTTGTACTGGTATAATAGTAGAAACGAAGAGAAATAAAGACAAAGCGGAAATAGCGAAGTGAGGAGCAAAAAACAATCTAGTTAAAACTAAATGCACGAGAATGTACTTAAATTAATGTGAGAATTCTGGAATGTTGCTATCCTAGCCTGGAGTGGACTGCAATGTCTGCAACACTAAGTCAAGTCGTTATGCTCCACTCCACGGATTTTCCTAGTTTGTTACTCGAGATGTTACTGTAGGGGAATTTTATTCAGTAAAGTATTCTCTGCAAATAATATTATCAGTATATCGGTACTCTAATAATAATAATGCACTGAATGTGGTTGTAAAAATCATGCAAGCATAACAATAGTGTGACTACCTAAGATAACTGCTACTATAAATGAATGGGTAACAGTTCTATATAAAACTCATGCTGAAATAATTTTTAAAAATCTGTTTACTTCAGTTATGTTACAAGGTACACATAGAAAACAAATACATATATACATAACCTGGCAGGTGCATTATTATTTGCATATCGTAAGTCAGAGAACACTTCTAGAAGAGCGTATTTAACACAAGGTTTCTGATAGGAGCAAATAACCTTTTATCTCAGCTACAGTACAATTAGTGCTCTTATTTTGATGCATTAGTTGGAAAAATTAAAAACATAACAATCAAGGCAAAGGTGCTTTGCCATCCCTATCTGCTATAATAAGATTATTTCTTATATTTGTTTGAATTTGCATTTGTAGGAATGCTGGGATGTGACCGGCAACCGAATCCTATCTTTCACAACAATCTCAGTAATGCTCAGACAGCCAACAGAACTGCAGTTAGTTAAGGACACTCTGCGGCTCAAGTTTCCAATGCAATGATTTACGACAGCGGAAATTGAAAACAGCATTTGTAAAGTACAGCGGAGGCATTGTAAATTCTAGTGTAATAAAGATACGCATATTGTACTTACATAAATATTCCGATTCTCATCACGTTGTCTTTGGTTTAATTTACATGGTACTTTAGATATTTGCACACAACCCAAGTAATACTTACCTATGTGCATTAAACGTGTACACCAACTATATTCTCTTTTATAGCTAAACAGTGCTAGCCGGTACATACATAAGGTGCCGGGGTACGTTACAAGGCAAAATGTCATTAGTTTAGTTAAATCTGAACTATTGCTTACCACTAATTGAAACTGTTTTCCTTTAATTGCACTTTGATACTTCATTAGTGTTAGTGCAACCTATAATTTTTTGCTTTGTTGGGAATACTAAAATACTAATGAAGCAAAGAACATAGTCTAGTCTTCAATCAATAGCATCCTGTACATAGTACACACTACACCTACACTTATTGACTATACTAACGTTTCTACCTAGTAGCACATGTATTATTATATTCCCACATTCCCAAGCAAATTGTAATAAACCATTGCAAAACTCATACAACACAGTGGCGGAAGTAAAACAAAGAAACTACAAGTAACAAAATGTCAATATAGCAATTATTCAAAAAAAAAGAAATCATTTAAAAAATTTGAATATTCAAAACTTGACTTTGTTCGTACATTTATCAATTAATATAAGCTTTTAGCTACCTATTTCAATATTCAATCAATGAATTAAAAATAATATTGATTCTATTATGAAAGGTACCTAAATTTATGGTCACAAGAATACCTTGAAACTTTCAACGATTTAAAACTATTTAAATCGTTGTTGAATCTTGCGGTATGTGGATATTCATAACAGTCAGGCCTACATACAGACGGATAACGAATTTCTATATAGTAGCTTTCGCTACAAAATAATGGGAGTATGGAGTACCTAATGCGAATGCAATACAGTTCAGAAATACAAGTTAACTTTAGTCACAAGATTTATGGAGTAATATGAACAAAGAACTGTGACTCATATAATTTACATTAAATAACTGACCTTGCCTTCAGGTAATTTCGATTAACGTTTCGCACAGAGTTGTCCATCGATAGGCTGGATTTAATAAGGTGAGCGTGTAGACTCGATAGATGAGACAAAGACTAAAATCCCATTAGTGCACATAAATAAGGTTCTTAGCATTTTGTAAACAAATGGCAAGTATTTTCCTATGAGTAATTGTGTTCAGTGGAGTAATTTCCAAGAATTGGATGTAAAGCTTTTAGTTAGCTAAAGTGCTTCTTGATTGTGAGTACGGGGATGATTAGCCTTAGTGCAAAAGAACAAGATGATAAATAAAAGATTTTCCACATTCTACTTTTACTGCTATGAAAACACAATTTGCATGATAGTCTCGCTTTTTATCGACGTCTTACGGATAAGACGCAATACCACTATCGGTGAGTTTAGCAGATAAAGGAAAAACACACTTTTACAACCCTTTAACTGACTGATACTTTTTGCCATTCATTTTTTCAATTACTTAACTTAATCTCATTGATTGTTCTTAATAGTATCGCGATGGATTAGGTTGATATACATCACTTTTTAATTTTCGATTTAACTTACTTTCAGTTTTCAATTTTTTATCTACACACATTGTAGCCACAACACTACTATGCTTTATGTAAAGTAATACGCAGTTAGCAAGTAGATCAGTAATAGTAGACATTAAATACTAATGATGACATTTCTAGCATTTATTAGGAATCAGACAGAAGCAGCTAACTTTACACACATGCTGCGTTCGTTGGGATTTGTGATAATATGAACAATAGGTTCATGTAATTTGGGAAACCACACTCTGTGACCTTAATTGCGTTTTACACCCATTACTATACTCTTACTTTCAAATTAGCATCAATAATTGTAGCGTAGCTTACAACAGTAGGCTAAGCCTACATAATTCAATTTGGACTTACACCTTTTCATGGTTCTAAATGAAGCTTATTAACTAGCAAAATTTGTACTTTTTATGTCTATGACTTAAAAACAATTGCCTGAAAAAATGTTATAATAATTTTCTATTGTTCCCCCTTTTCGCATTTGCTAATCAGAATCCTTGAACTGTCAAAATTAGCAGTAAATACATTAAAAGTCTTTTATAACTTATTATTGGTTTTACTGTGGAGGTTGCGTTGGCTCACTTTGTTAAGACTTGAATTCAAATTATATTTGGGAAAATACCTAACTGAAAGTACATAGTGTCGACATAATATTTTGCATTGGTGTTATCAACTATAAGTTAAGTAAGGTATAATTTGCAATTATAAATTATTGTTTTCAATTTCTTGGTAGTGGTACGGATTTTCTTGAACTAATAATAATATCTGATACCCTTGCTTGTTGACATAAACCACTAATCACAAAATGCATGTAATATGTCATATGTCTATAAAAGTCATGAAGAGATTACTTTGTCTTTGTTCTATGCAGAGTTGTATGTTTATGATTTCTTGATGGTCTTTGGAATCGCACTTTGCTAACGCTAAGACACTCGAACTCCAACACATTTACTTATAATTACTCACTTAATTTAATTACCCTGCGCAGTTTCATAATATACATTTATAGTTTCGGACGACATACTTGAATGGAAATGTATGTTATTGCTTTGAACGATAACCTGTCAACCTTATTATTATTCATCTGGTTATGCAATATATAATTCATGGAAACTATTTATCATGGTTGAGGAATTCATATTTCTTAGTGTATTTGAATATTATTTATTTGAATTGTCATTTATTGTCTATAAATGTTTATAATGCTCATGCAATTATATTCTACTTAATTTACTAAAATGAGATTACTAGGGGGCATTCAGGTGTTTTCACAGTTACATTTTTAGATTTCATAACGACGTCACTTTTCTAACTACCGATAACCGATAAGCTGCCCTATTTATTCCATCCAATTTTGCTGTTCACAGGAGAATTTTTACGCAACCATTTTCTCTGAATTTTTCCCCTTCTCCAAAATTGGTCATCTAATTGCCTTAAAGGCTATTTCTCCTACCTAAAAATCCTGTATGAACAGTACATTTACGAAATATTGTAAAATATAGATTTTACAAAAAAAAACTTATTACTGTAAAAACTTATTGCAGACTAGTAGGATTTAGTAAATCTTTCTCTTTCTATACTTATCTAGTGGTAAATATGTCGTAGCTAACGGAGGCAGTCGGTTAGGCATACATGCCTAACTAGATAAAGGGAGATAGCTCAAATGACCTAGGTAACCGGACACAGGGCTCTTAGTTAACCAGACATGCCTCTTTAAGTACACTCCAACCCATGTGGGAATAGTTCTTTATGATTCTTATTATATTTGTACTTCAAAATAAATTAGATTAAATAATTTCTCATAATTTTAGGATAAAATGAATCGTAAATGTCATAATTTTAATGCAAATTACTCACTTCATTGTCAAAATATTATGCTAACTTAACTATGTGAATGTAATTGAAATTCCACTTTTTTAATTACTATGGGTGTTCAAACAATAGATGAATTTTTAGTATCCGAAGACACCTACTTATTGGTAGGGGTACTAAGTCTTCTGCTGACGATTGCATGTGTTTAGTATAATGCTTGTGTTGTGATGTGCCTGTGTATTGTGCAGGAATGGGCTAAACGCATGCAATCGTCAGCAGAAGACTCAGTACCCCTACCAATAAGTAGGTGTCTTCGGATACTAAAAATTCATCTATTGTTTGAACACCCATAGTAATTAAAAAAGTGGAATTCCAATTAGAATGCATAATATTTTGACAATGCAGTGAGTAATTTGCATTAAAATTATGACATTTACGATTCATTTTATCCTAAAATTATGAGAAATTATTTAATCTAATTTATTTTGAAGTACAAATATAATAAGAATCATAAAGAACTATTCCCACATGGGTTGGAGTGTACTTAAAGAGGCATGTCTGGTTAACTAAGAGCCCTGTGTCCGGTTACCTAGGTCATTTGAGCTATCTCCCTTTATCTAGCTAGGCATGAATGCCTAACCGACTGCCTCCGTTAGCTACGACAAATATACGTGTTGGAGTGGAGAAAATGAGAATTTCCAAGTATTCTGTGACGTCCTCATGAAAAACAAAACCCTGAAGTTAAATAACCCTCTCTGATATTCAAAAACCTTGTCAAATCTGCTTCCTAATCATTGAAAACTATACTTACATATACTGTAGTATAAGATGCAACATTCATTAATTTGTGGTGTTTACGTAGGCAGCAAGCAATGTACGCAATAAAGAAGGTCTTTGTAACACAGTAAACGTTAAAGTGTTCATTAATTACTGTTCTTTTTCTATTAATTCTATTTGCTAATTCTTCCTAAATTCTAACTAAAATGAAATTATTTTTTTCATTTGTTGTTCTAAATATTATTTACATTTCGGCTGTCACAAGCAGGGGTAAGGAAAATAAAAATACATTAACAACTACTATTATACTGGTTTTATTAACTTAACATTTACACTTTTTACACCCACACTTTGAATGTTACAATGAATTTTTTACAATTGTAAAATTAATTACCCCTTTAGATATCCACAATGGGAATTTTCAAGACGCATCTATTCTTGTGATGGGATTGAGTGGTGCCGGGGTGTTTTCTACGGTATACCTTGTATTTCCACTCGGGAATAAAGTTATTAGGAATAAAATGCGAAAGTCAAATCAGTTAAATTGAAAATAGGTTTTGTGAACAGGTGGAAAAGTTGGTGAAAAGTCCAATTCAGAAAAATGAAAGTTTAACTGGTTTGGTAACTGAGTACAGCTGGCCAGTTATTATGGACCGTGGGGAAGAGACGAGAAAAATAAGAGTAGCCTGGACACCTGGTTTAGTGAATGGAAAAAGTATGCAAGAGGACGCGAGGACAATTGCAAATGTTAGAGAATACTTGCAAAGCCCTTTGGGGTTAAACAAAGGATCTCCGTCTATTGTAATTATCGTTGCTCGATTTGATGATACTGTTGACGAACGAGATGAAAGGACATCACCTTTTGTGAGGATGTTGAAAACGGTAGAAGTACTTAAAGACCTTCTCAGTTCTGATAATCTGCCATCGAATGTAATTTTCCATTTTACCCATCTTATGGGAAAAGGTATTAATGAAGCTAAACTCCCAAATAAAAGGATTGACAAATTTCGGAACATAATAACAAAGCACACAGATTTTCCCGGGCCTATTTTAACGACCGTTGGGGAAAACCGCCCGGATGATTATGGTTTGATCCCAGTTGGAGGCTACACTCGGCTGCCAAATAAACAGCTTTATCCTGAAAACTTAATTAATTCAATGAAACAGGCTTTAACGGAACGTGGGGATTCAATTGCTCACGAAATAGTAACAAAAGCTTACAGAGATCCATATAATAGTCCGATACCAGAAATAAATACATTTTCTACAAATGAAGATGATGAAATAACGGAAATGGAAAATAATGCGCTTGACAGTTCTGGGAAAAATACAGACATAAACAAAACTCTTCAACTCGCCTACAATAATTTAGATGAGGATTTGAAGGACAGCCATCCAGAAATACTTCAACTAGTCCAAGGAGTATTTCAAAGATTGAATATAACAACTCGAGATCATTTACCAAAAACTACTGTAAAAATTGTAGAATTGTTCCAGAAACTTCCATTCCACATGGCGTCCTTAGTTTTAGTTCAAGATGCTTTTAAATTGCGACAACCAGAATTTCCATATCCCCCAGTCGTAGGTCAAGGCTACGACGTACTCAAAGACACGACAATTCCAAGAAGCCCATTTATTATTAATAACTTTCAGCCAACTACAATAGGCTTCTCACTTCCAGATATCCTGATTTGTAAAAAGATGGATGGAAATATAGAAAACTTTAAACTCGTCCAAAGTTATGAGGAGTACAGAGAAAACCGTCTTCGGGACTTGGGTATTCAGGAACAAATGAATTCAACTGTTTTTGTGGGCGACATTCGTTCAAGTTACAATAATATTCGTGCAGATCCCGATGATTTCGTAGCACTGACAGCCGTTAAGGAAATTCGTAATTTTAAATTAGATCTGATAGAGTCCTCCGAATTGGACGAGGAATTTCGGTCCGATGTAATTAATTTGATTCCTTTCAACCAGAGTGATCGAGAATCCCCGAAAGAATGGAAGGCGTTTTTCAACAAATACGGGACCCATATCGTTTCTGAGGCTTTCGGGGGTGGCTCTATGGAAGGAAAGGCCAGCGGAGAGTCAATTAAAAATAATCTCAGGTACAACACTGTTCTCTACGGAATCAAAGACAATTTACTGTCTTTTAAAAGTTTGCCACACGGAGTGAATAGGAGAAATATAGAGATATTTCACTCTTTCTTCGGTGGATCCCCTGATCCTAAACTAGCTGATGCCCACAAAATAATGCCTGCTTCAATTAGAGAAAATCTTCTGCGACAATGGAAAGACAGTGTCAAATCAGACCCACGAATTTCTGAATTGAAATTAAAACTCACTCCCATTAGTACAATAGCCCAATTAGTTGACGAAAATCAAGGTCATGAAATTGGGAAATCTTTGAAACACCTTTTCAATGGAACTTTGGTATATGTTCGTCACCGAAGTCCAGTAAGACCTCCAAATAGAAGACTATCGGCGAACGCGACAACAGAAAACCCATTCGTTTATAATCCCTCCAGAAGGGCAACAACAACATCAACTACAATTCCTCCACAGTGCGATCCAGATAGATGTCCCGAACCTCCTCCTTGCCCAATGTGTCCTCCTTTGTTGTCAGTTTACCCAACATGCTCCCCATGTTCAGAGCCAACTTTTGAAACCGTACAAGAAAAGCCTGTTGAAACAAATGTTAAGGATTTTACCAAAAACGTTTTGGGCCAAGGTTACCACATATTGACAGACACTGTCCTTTCCGGAACGCCGTTTTTATTGGAGACCGAGAGGGAAAAGGGAGTTCTTGTCCCACATGGAACTGTGGTTACCCCAATGACAACTCCTTGCACCTACAGACGGTTCGATAGAATTCCTACCCACCAAGAATACGTTAACAAAAGAATAAATTCTATTTATAAACCCTTAATCGACCTCAGTCCTGAAGGAGGAATTACAAAATACGTAGGATCTGTTCGGCCTGGCTACAACGTAATGGAAAACCTTGCCTCAAACGGTCCGTTTAGCACTTACGAGGAAAATAGATATTTCACTGTCAAAGCGGACTTAAAAAGATTTCATCTCAGCGCAGTATTCAAAGCGGACGTTTTGAAATTGCCTTCATACTTGGATACTTTCAGCAGTTGTACAATTCAGGAGAAATGGCTCGACTTTTTCGAGAAGTATGGAACTCACGTTATAACAGAGGCCTATGCTGGTACCTGGGAAAATGTTGCTTACAATGGTCTGGATGACAAAAAGATTGACAGCATGGTGAGGGCCAGAAATCCAAATTATTCCTCTGGGGATTGCACACCTTTACCTTCTCGCGAAAAGCAAGGAGTGAAGAACGCTGCCGTGGCTATTGAGTCGGCCAAATTGGAAACTTTAAAAAAAGTTATTTCCGATATGGGTATGCCTAGGAACAATAAACTTGTAGCTGAATATGATTTTGTTCTCACCGATATGTTAGACAATAGATTGCAGCGTTGTTAATTTTAATCGGTTGCAAAGGTTAAAGGTATTTAATATAACGTAAGTGTAAAACATGACACTAAATTATTTATATACCGGGTGTACATGAAATATACGGTCACACTTTGACAAAAATATCGGACGAACGGGAGACGATAGCTAAACTCGGTTTACGTCAAAAGAGCACAAAAATAGAAATCGATCAGATTTAGTTTCATCAATATTAGTTGATATTTACTAAGTTAAAGGCTGAGCTCGTTAAAAATGTCAAAAACATTCTGTGTTAGCTATCTTCACCCATTCCTCCGATATTTAATATAAGTGGAGAAGCGGGTAAAAATGTAGTATAACTGGTAAAAATATTAGTATAAATTGGATAAACCGGTAAAAATAGTAGTACAAATGGAATAACTGGTGAAAATTGTTAATGTATTATTTTGTTCACAACGCATTTGAAATTTGTAGTAACAATTTTATTATTCTGGCCAAAGTCAATTAAAAAAAGTCCAGGTACCTAACAAAAAAGTTATTCCTCTAGTTCATTGACGACATGCAGGCTAGACAATTTGTCTAGAATGCTATCAAGCCAAATTAAATGTCATGTCACCTTGTAGAGGTAGCCTGATGTCTTGCTATGTAAGCAGTAATAAACCGTTCAAAAACTAAAGGTGTTGAATAATTCTTCCTAAATTTTACATACCTGCGTAGAAAACGAATAGCCGATGGATAAAATAGGTAGGCACATAATAATATTCATATCACTATTAGAGTGCATGTGCATGTAGTATGCCAATCTATGGAGAAAAGTAAATTAGTCGACTGCAATAATTAGCTTCAAAAGGTTTCCGTAGTCATCGATCATAGTTCATTTATTAGGCATTCCTCGATTCCTCCCTCCTTTAGGTAAAGAAACAAATCTACATAATGTGACCTCACAAGTCGAGAGGCGACCTTCTCAATTATTCTGTTTCACAAAGTTTTGGAGACAACTAAAAAAGTCCCTTAATATCCGTTAGGTATTCAGGAATATTATGAGTAACTATTTTCAACACTGCTTACGAAAGTGAAGAGCAGTAGAAACTAACAACGACAATTTTGCATACTGAGAAATAATACAAATGAATGTTCTCTATATGAGAAAGCAACTTTTATACCAATCTGGTACTCAAATTAATAACAATGTCTTAAATCGGTAACATTTACTCCTTTAATACCTATACTCATGTTCATGTTTGCTCACAAAGAGTAAACCTGTAAAAGTCATAGATTGACAAGCTTTTTGCAAAGAAATTCTACTTAGTACATAAATAAAACGAAAAATGCACAGCTAACGAGTTACAAATATTTTTACAGGACAGACTGCACATGTTGGAAATAAAAAATTAAGAAATAAACAGCCATGCGTACAATTCCATGTATTCGTAAAAAATTATCCAGATAGATCGTTGTTTTTGTACATAGGAAATTCATATATTTCACAAACTACTCTTCGGCCTCCGAAAAACCGACCATGCAATGAGAGTTTAGCAGCTTCTGCCTCTGCAAATATAAAACAAAGTGAATTATTCATCATGGCAAAAAATTCACTGTAAAAATTCAATAACGGCAGAACTTACCACTAGGATTCGAGAATTCAACAAATATTTTGACAACTACAGGGGCGTCCTGTTCTTCAGATTGCATTTCTTCGTAAATAATAACACGTTCTACCGCTCCATAACGATTGCACTCTTCTGTTATTTCATCTTGTAAAGTATCATCCACATCCTCGGGGGCAACCATATTCTTTAAAACAATTACTGGAGAACTTTCATTTCTCATTAATTTCTGCATTACCAAATGCCTTGCACTTTGGCCTTTGATCGATACATTTTCTTGAGACGACAGACTAGTATTTTCATTGTCTTCGGCTAATTTCTTTACAAGTTCCTCTCTCTGCAAACAAAAAACAAACCATTTATCATTAATACATAGAAATACACCAAAATTCTATAACTTATGTAATGTAAACTAAAAATGCAACTTACAGTTGAATCAGCAGGTGCCATAGAAAACGGAAGAGGCAGAGATGAAGAAGACGATGGCGCTTGAGAAGTTGCACTGCCAAGGTCCGTCGGTACAGATGGCATTGTCATTGGAATATTCATTGGCATCGGTGGCATGGTCATAGCCGGGAGTATAGTGGGAGGAGGAATAGCCATAGGTGGAGTGCTGTTCATCCCTAGATTCCCTGTAACATCATAAAATACCTTTTCAAATACAATATCAATATTTAAAATATTTTACACTAACCTAATTTATTAAAGTAAATGAATAGAAATTAAAAATTACCGGAAGTGGAAACAGAGATGGGAGGTACAAGTCCACCAGACAAGGTAGCAGGGATAGTTACAGGAAGTACACCCACCCCAGGAATGGCTATGCCGGGTGGAGGTACGTTTGATACAATTGGCGAACCCGAAAGTCCAATAGAACTGTTTACGGAAAGGGAACCTAATGTAGGTGCCACCTGCAAACACGAAACAAAAATGCATCAATTTTCTTACAGAATTTTTGCTAAACCTTAATAACCTGCTTCAATAATCATAATTGCTTTATCACATTGTAAGTCTCCATATTCTGACTCAAAACATATGTAAGGAACGAATCCATTTTGAGCCCAAACTTTAGAAACTATTGATATTCCACAAGTCGTCAACCAAGATATCATTAATTGAAAACCAACTGGATAAGTTAGTTAATTTCTTGTGGACGAACAATCTTGATTTAAAATATTACGTAAAGTAACTGCGAGCATACCAAGCGAGGAGGAGACACAACCGATGGAACGGGGGCTACTGAGAGTGGTAAGGACGACATTCCCAACGAGACAGGGGACAACCCAGAGGCAGCTAAAGACGATGAAGCCGCTTCGTGTTTTGTAAGTCCCAGAGCAGCTGCTGTGTTCGTAACGGCTTCCATTGCCTGTATTTTGGCAGTGGCTGCAGCAGCAGCTACGGCTGCCGCTGTTGGCATTTGACTTTGTCCAGGATTAGCTTGCTGAAAATAATATTTTTTTAATCCCAAAAATTAGTCCCATTCTTGTTGAACTATGCAGTATACAAAAACAATGCAATTGACGCATTTATCGATACAGTACCCCCGGGGGTACATTTTCTGACAAAATAGGTTTCGTGCTTCTATATAGGGAGATTGTTTTGAATGTACGTAGGCTCCTATAATGTATTTATTACTGTCTAAATGCTGTAGTTTGCCGAAAATATAAATTACTAGAAATACTTCGTCATGGGAAAGCACCCTTAGTTTACCAGAAAATTACTCGAAATACTACCCGATATTTATATTTAATTACAAAGGGAACTATACCGATAAATGCGGCTTACTTACGGCATCTATATACATACATAATTTTAAAATGTATGTACCTGTAAAGCGTTGGGAGGAGTAATAGCTTTTCCAACTCTGAGATACTGACCGCCTAGATCAAACAGGTTCATGGAGGCGATGGCTTCTGCAGCTGACTGTGCTGTTTCGTATTCAATAAATCCATAACCGCGATGTTTTCCTGGGGACGGGCCTGGAGCAAGTTTACAAGCCTTTATTTTTCCAAATGCTTCAAATACACTAAAAATCAGCAAAATTATTTAAGAACTGACACGACATTAAGTTTCCAATTGCGTGACAACCTAAACAAAGAGCATAGACATTATATCACAATTGCTTATCCACTTTTAAATACAAACCTTTTAATATCTTCCTCCGTTAAGTCTGGGTGAATTGAAGCCACATAAATTCTATGGTAAGCTTTGGCTTCGTCCATTAAATCATCAATCACTTGATCCATATGAGAAAATTTTATTCGTGTATCCCTTCCGCACTGAGACAACAATTCATACACTAAATTAAGTGCAACTGAATTTCAAGTCAATTATTTAGTATAAATAATTTCGAATAACTTACCTTGATGTTACGGCCTCCTATCATGACTCCATTCATCTGTTCCAAAGCCAATTGTGCCGCCTCAGGAAGATCGTATTCAACAAAGGCAAATCCTTTGTGTTTCTGTGCAACCGGGTCCCAAGACATATTAATTGTCTTAATTGGTCCTGTTTTGCCAAATTCCATTCGTATTACAAATCCTAACCCCATAATACATTCAACAAAAGCGAAAATGTTATACTTATATGATACAGTTGCTGCACAACAGGTAAATTGCTTAACCCACAACTGTAACACAGGAAATTAAGCAAAGCAAAAGGATCCGAAATAATTAAAAGGTGTACTGCGAAGGAAATACCCAGACATGTCAACCAACAATTCCGAAAACACAATTAATGACTTAATGATAATAATTTAACAATAATGAAATTTTTTCAGTATTATTATAAATTATAATTTAATAATGAAAACAATTTACATCGCTTTTATTTGACCAATGAAAGAATTGTTCATTAACTTGTTTCACTTTAGCATGTGCAAGCTACGTTGAATACTATTTCAGAAATTCTGCAATTCTGCTCATTTAGAACTTAAGGTCAATTTACAAATACAAATATCAATGAAATAATAAAACGGAAAAGACATGTAAAAGAAACCTTCAAAAAGTTCAAAACGTCAAAACTATATATGACTTGTTTTATAAACTAAAAAATTGACTAAAATTAAAAGACTAGTTCATCTTGCACTTTGGAAAAAGCGGAATACTATCTCGTAGTATTTAGCAAAGCAAAAAAGTCTCAAAAATGGGATGCCACCAAAACAATAGTCTAGTCAGTCTAGGGCCGTCACAAACGAGTATGCCTAATTAGTTATAAGTAAATTATTTCTAAGATTCAGAATTCATGGTATCAACACTGGTATCACATTGATAAAAAGTAAGCTGAGTCAAAAATGTCAAACTGCAGAAATGGCACAAATATTCTGTAATTAATCTAAGTGTTTATATCCATAATGGATGCCAAAAATTCATCTGTTTTTGATTTTATTACTCCGGAGCAGGTAATTTTCTAATTTTGCAAATTAGTAAACAAAATCATCGTTGAATTTTACAAACAAAACAAAAGGGATCCTATAAAACCAAGTTCAATTTTACAAATCAGGTAATTGTAATTCAGACAATTTTTTCAATTTAACTGTTCCAGAATACAAAATACTGTACATTGTACACAAATTGATGAATGATTAGGGAAAATAGGCGCAATTTAAAACAACGAATTATTCTGCAATTAAAAATATATCTCACCGAAAGGAGCAAATGCTTGACGAATAGTGTCTTCACGAAGTTCGAAACTAATACTCCCAATGTAGACTCGGCACATAAGTACCAACGCTTGGTGCCTTTGCAAAGATTTGGCTTGCTAAACGTGAAAAATTATCAATTTTAGTCCAGAACAACAATAGTCGATTCTTTGAAATATTAATTTGTTGAATGCATTCTACGTACCTGCTGCTGATGTGCAAGAGTTTGTTTCATTAACACATACTTTATACTTTGCTCCATAGCGTATTTCTTAGCTCTCGCAATGTCATCCTGGTCCCTTCTTTCAAGTTTAGGAAGTGCCACCCCAAGTATACTTGCAGCAACATCGCGTTTGGCTCCAGGACCTTGACAAGAATGTACATTCCATCAATTACAATTTATATTGCATTAAATTATAGTTTACAATTTGACCTTAAGACCATTTCACACTTCACACATGTTCTATATTAAATAGAACATTTTAAAACGTTTTTCAATTAACATTAATACGATCTTTTCTTTAAAATTAATTGAATTATTTTGTCAATGTCGATCACTTAATGCAATCCAGAAAGCTAAGGCATTAATCAGCCTCCTTATCTTCTTTTGGCAGTGGTTTGATTTTGTCTCGAATGGTCAAGTTAAGTTTGTGTTATTTTGGCCCTTCGAAGAGTCAAATTAAGTTTGTGTTATTTTGGCCCTTCGAAGGGTCAAATTAAGTTTGTGTTATGTTGGCCCTTCGAAGGGTCAAATTAAGTAACCTATATGGATGCACTTGAGTAAATAAATGCGAGGAATTAGTATTTACCTGCGAAAAGGGGTCCACTTTGATTTAAATCTGAGATCGGAATGCGAAGAAATTCTCCAGGTGCCATATCCTCAATTTTTTGACGCTTTAACAGTGGGTCAACATACAATGATGACGAAGGCCCTGCCAAATGATTCATCATTGGAACACTGGCCATTGCAAGTCCTGTAAACAATTAAAGTGATTTAAATATATAATTATTTTACCACGTAATTCCCTATAGTTCTTAAAATTGCGCGATATCTACAAATTAAAGACGAATATTCCAACGGGAGTAATGACGTTATGAGATTAGAATTTCGTTATTGTATTGAAAAGTCAAAGTTTTGACAGTAATTTAATTGTTTTGCTTAGCCATGCGGAATCCAAGCCAGCCTCGGTCAGCAATTAGTTAATGTAATCAACCGTATTCGCCGCGTCTCGCTTGCTATATACGGTTGATACGCACGCTGTGTACTCTCACTAGCCCAAGCCCAGGATTTCAAGCCCAAGATTTGCTACCTCATGTCTGTGCTTGATAAAATGAATGTAAAAAAGTTGCGGAATAGTAACAAATGTTATGTTGATAACGTAGATCGCGTAAAAATACATTAAAGCATCTAATAAATGACTGATTCGTGTACAAATAAATTAAAGCATCTAATAAATGACTGATTCGTGTACAAATAAATTAAAGCATCTAATAAATGACTGATTTGTGTACAAATAAATTAAAGCATCTAATAAATGACTGATTCGTGTACAAATAAATTAAAGCATCTAATAAATGACCTATTCATGTACAAATAAATTAATTCATCCAATAAATGACTGATCCGTGTACAAATAAATTAAAGCATCCGATAAATGACTGATTCGTGTACAAATAAATTAATGCATCCAATAAATAACTGATTCGTGTACACATAAATTAATGCATCCAATAAATAACTGATTCGTGTACAAATAAATTAAAGCATCCAATAAATGACTTATTTGCTTACAAATAAATTAAGGAATCCAATATACAACTGATTCGTGTACAAATAAATTAAAGCATCCAATAAATGACTGATTCGTGTACAAATAAATTATAGCAAATGAGCAATCCGCATTCCTGTTATTCCTACAGTAGTCAGTCGTCGGTTGTCAAAACAATGAGATAATAAATTTTTAACAGTTGTATACAACACTCGTGTATTATTTTACTACTAAATATTCCTTATTTCTATTACTTTTCAGCAGTACAGTAACGCAAGGTTGAACGGCAAGAATTTCATAGTCTACTATAGAGAAAAATTCCACAGCCCAGGAATTTTTAGTTTAATAACTGGTAAAACAATGAGAACATTAATTTACTTTTGTTTACTGCATTCCACATTATAATAATATATAGAACAGATAGGTAGGCTGCCAAATAATTGGTAAAACTTTATTTCAGGTGCTGAAACGGCACTCTATTTTTGGGGTAATTTCCCGTGGTTACTGGTTACTAGCACCCATTACATTCCATGTCAATGCCTTTGTTATAGCCTAATTTATTCATTTGCAACTTTTTTGTGACATTTTTAAACCCAAAATAAGTTTAGAATTTTAATAGTTTAGTTGTGCTCCCACGTCCATTCGGTTTTAAAGTGTGTTTTAAAACTATAACTTTCGATTTCTCCTTCCCTTGTTGTTTAATTTGCAGAATTTGCAAATAAATTGATGGCGCAATATAAGAAACTTCCCCAAAATTTTGTTTACTTTTTGTTGTCATGAAATAAATCTGAAACTTTAACTTTTAATACTGGGCCCGTCAATTGTCATTTGACGAACTTTTGAGTACATGTACATTTACTATTTACTACGATATTTACAGGGTCTGCCGATAACTTCCTTTGATGTTCAATGTATTTCAAAGGAAGGAAGGAATTATATTACCATTGGGCAAACGACATTGGATTCAGATGCCCTAAAAATGCTAAACAAGGAGTGGAAGTCCGTCCTAATTCTTTTTACAAAACCCCGTATACCTATGCAAGATGGATTACCGTCGACAGAAATACTTATTACGGAACGATGACCAGTCCAACAAATCATTGTGGATATGTTTTTGCAAACAGGAGATCTAAGAAGATCTCCGTGTTTGAATCAAATAGTTATCATCAGAAAGATAATTCTCGAAACCCCAAAATTTTTGCAGATTTTGGGGGAAGCTGCAGTTTATGCTTTCGCAGCACATGACGGGAGTGATGATTGGACTTGGGAGTTCACTCCCGGTCCAAAAAATCACAACGTGTCGTGTGATTGCGCTATAGTGTTATTAAAATGGGGATCTTGTATTCTAGAAAACAAGCCATTTCCCAAGATTTTTAACGCAAATGATCGCAATAGTTATAGGGCAACTATCGTAGAAGATTTGAAAAAAGATTTCTTGAAAACTAAGACATGAAATCTCTTTATAGTGTGTGCAATTACTATTATTATCAAATGACATTTTCAAAATAAAATTAATAGTAAAATAACAACAAAGAAAAGGCTTGAAATGGTGTTTTATGCAGTTGGTGATAAATGCATAAATAATTTATTTCATAATCATCCTAGATTTTTGAAATTAGCTTTAAAATACCGAAAATGTGCCACTGAAAACAATGTACTTAATAATAGAAATGTAACTTTCCTTTGCAACTATTTTAGAAATAATTTATAAGTTCAATCCAGTGCTTAATATCGAAGAAATGTAAAATGAAATGAAGAAATGAAATTTACTACAATTGTAAAAAACATTTTTTTCAATATTTAGCACTGAAATGGCCTTCAAATTCTTTCATTATTTATTTATTTCTACTTGAAAGACTTACATACTGACATACAGACAGACAGACAGACAGACAGACAGACTCACAACAGACAATGTCACATACAGACAGACTCACAGGCAGATCCGCAGACAAACAGATTGAAAAATAATAGTATATAGTAGCGTTCTTCACAAACTCGTGAAGTTACTGCGACAGCAAACCATCTGTATATACGTACGTATGATACAGATGGTTACACTATCTAGTCAGCAATAACACAAAATACGTTTTAAGTGCAAATCATACGTTATGTCTACGGGGTCAATTATTAATTACCGTATTAAGGTTGACGTCTAGGGCAGTCACGATGTCGTTGGGGACTAATGTTTGACGAATATGATTAAAATAACAATTCAAAATTCCTTATTCACTCCATACTCCATAATGTCCTCTCCTTTCTTGCTGTTATTGAGCTTGTGTTGGGATTTGGGAAGTGTATATTGCCTCTATGGAATCATAGGTGGGCTAAACAGAAAACATTTATTGGCCCAACCAGGACCGGTATCTATTGCACTTTCTTGTTCTGATTATAATCAGGATGGTGTATGCTATTTAACATCTTTCTTGGAGGAATGGTTCTTAAAATTTAAACATTCATTGACCTCTTTGGAAACCTATTAAAATTACTAAATTACAATGATCAAAAAGGGTGTATGTGGAACATTGGGTTGCATACCGTTGATTTTGGGCTTATTGACTACAATAACAGTGCTGCCTGTTTAACAATTTACAGAATTTAAGTTTTATTAAACATCACCCATAGTTTGTTACTTTATTTATATTACTTTGTAGCACATTGATATACACTTAATCAATAATACTAAATTAATGTAGCATCAACGGTATTGCAACTTTCCATTATAATTAATTACTTAAATTATTATAAAATAAAAAGCACGTAGCAAGCATTAAATATTAATCAAACAGATTTTCATAAACAATTTAGGCCATGTATATGTTTTTTTAATCTGGGCAGGGCGTAGTTTTGGCCCGCTGGCAGTGTTTCAACAACCCACCTTAGATATTACAGAAGCGTGGAGGAAAGCTAAGGTAGTGAGGCTCGCATAACGTTGGCAGATCAAAGAATGCTTTTGCTAGCTAACTAAGCTTGTGGTTGTTTTCTCTTCTACTTGGAGTTTGTCTCATGACTCAAAACGCGCGAGGATCATAACTTTTGGATTTCCTTGCCTTGCAGTCTTGAAGTTGAATCTTAATCTTGGGGAGCGTCCACAAATTACGTGGTCACCCATAGGGGGGGTGGGGGTCAGCCAAATGGCCTCATCTAATTCTTCAAAATTGAGGGGGGGTGTCAGAGGTCTGACTTCAGAGGTCGTCAAACGATTTTTGTAGAACAAAAAAATTAAATACTAGTCTACGCAATCCAAATGTTAAGTTTAAAAACATCGCCAAGCCGTAACATAAAGCGAGCCAGAGGATAAAATTATTTGTTTCATTATATAATATATAATCTTAAATTAATACTCTTCTCAGAGCAATGGTAAACAATTCTTCATGAAAACTCGAAAATATTAAATTTTGCCATGGCAACACAGAATGGATCAAAATTTAAAAAAATTAAATGTATTAAATTTTGCCATGGCAACACAAAATGGATCAAAATTAAAAAAAATTAAATGTATTAAATTTTGCCATGGCAACACAAAATGGATCAAAATTTAAAAAAATTAAATGTATTAAATTTTGCCATGGTAACTGAAAGCTATAAGTAGAAGCAACAAAAATTAATTTGGCGCTTCCCACAAGTAGAAACGCCCAAAAAGTTAGCTTACCGCTTCATAAAGTGGGAAACACCCAAAAAGTTAGCTTACCGCTTCATAAAGTGGGAAACACCCAAAAAGTTGGCTTACCGCTTCATAAAGTGGGAAACACCCAAAAAGTTAGTTTACCGCTTCATAAAGTGGGAAACACCCAAAAAGTTGGCTTACTGCTTCATAAAGTGGGAAACACCCAAAAAGTTAGTTTACCGCTTCATAAAGTGGGAAACACCCAAAAAGTTGGCTTACCGCTTCATAAAGTGGGAAACACCCAAAAAGTTAGCTTACTTCATCATATAATAAAAGGCATCCAAAATTATGAATATACCGCTTCTCAAAAGTGGTCACACCCAAAAACCATATTTACACCCAAAAACCCTATTTGAGTATCTTATTGCTTATAAAGTGGAAGCGGTGTAAAATATTTTTTACTATCCCGCTAACAAACTACTAGAAGCGGTGTAAAATATTTTAGTACCCAAAACCCCCTATTCATATCTTATTGCTTATAAAGTGAGCGCGCGTTATCTCCGAAAGGGGTGGGGTGACCACGCCCATTTTAAATAGGGTTCCTAACTAGGTTGAGATGAGTCCAAATCCGAGGTTTTATCCAAATCGGTCAATGCCTTCAAGAGTTATGGTGTTTACATACGTACGTACATACGTACATACGTACATACGTACATACGGACAGACAACACGGTTCCATAAGTGAGCCTCTGGCTCGCTAAAAATGCCTGTCGATGCCAATTGCATCATTTCGAGCGCTTTTATTGTCTTGTTTGCATCTCAAAAGGGTATTCTCTTAAAGGAGATTATCATAATGTGCACACCATGCTAAGAGTACCAAATAAGCAATATGTAAGACAATCTGCAGGACTAGAGTTACATGTTTCAAAGGTACGTTTAGTATGCAAATTAAAAAAGTTCTCACTAGCTCAAGTCAAATTTGCCGAAAGGATTTCCTGAAGATTGGATTTATTATTTACACAAAATTATCAAACGTATCATTAGTCCTGCTCTAAAACGCGGAGTTGAATCTGTACTTTCAAATTGAATTTGCTTGCTTTCCTGAAATAATAAATTCAGTAACGTTCATAGATGATTTTAATGAAAATTTTATTGCTGGGCAAAAAAGGGTATAGGTCTTCGAAGACAGGGTAGGGGGGTGTACATCAATTGTCTTCAATGTCCTCAAAGGGGAGGGAGGGGGTCAAAAATCGGCAAAAAAGTGACTTCGTAATTTATGGACGCTCCCTTGACTTGACGACTTGAGCATCTACTCTATCTAGCCCTAGCCTAGCCTCTAGTCTAGAAGCACATCTTTAGGAGAAAATTAATGTGGGGTGCATAGTGCATATATTATGTAAAATAATGGAAGCCTCGGGCAAAGGGGACAATAAGCACCTCCTAATCGACACTATGTGAAACAAAAAAAAATATGAAATGATTTTTTAATGCAATGGAAAGTAATTTTTCATTACAAATGAATCATACCCATAGAATTAGATATGTATTACCATTACGCTACCGGAAATGCCGGAAATGCAAATTGTTCTTATTGTAATTGACTAACACTAGGAATATTTAATTGGCTTTACAGTTACTCCTTGGCCTCCTATTAACGCTTGAAGACAGTGAGAATTGTTAATGGGAATGAATACAATGTTATGTATTAAATTAATAAATCTCTCTCCCACAAATTCTGGGCGGGATGATATTTTGAAAGCAATCGAGGTAGCACACTTAAGGAATTGACTGGGATGCCGAATGTACTAGAGAGGCTTTACAAATACCATACCTTCCATCTTCCACTACTTTTCTACTGCGCTGGGCTGTCTTGCAGTTTGCTGTTAAAGTTCATGATTTTAGTTAGGTCTGTTTGTTAGGTAGTGAATAGTAGTGATTAGTTTAGTGTTTTTATTGAAATGAACACAAGAAAACTTTAATATTTATTTTAGTTGATTGGTTATGGTTGTGTCGATTTTCTTTAATTAATACATCAACAAGGTAATATATAATCTGAAAAGAAAAAAACTGGCTTTTTTACCTTTCAATTTATCGTTCAAGGTTGTGATAAGTAAAACTAAGTAACATTTGCACAAAATTCCTCACGTATGCGTATTTCCCACAGGGTTAACATTAACATTAATAGTGAAACTCGTCAATTACTATGCATGGGACAGCAATGGACAACTGATTACAGTTTGGTTATATATTATTAAAGGAAAAACTATATAAGATAAATGATTTATTATTGTGAAGGTACCTTATGGAAAAGGCGAATTGGTGATATTGGTGAATAATGTGTTGGCAAAGAAAATCCATTATCATTAGGCGCCCTGTGTGGGGCAACGTTGATTTTGAAGCACCCTGCTTCTGCATATCGTATTCTCGTAGTATTCAAAATTATCACTAATGTATTTCCATAAAGGAATAAAAAATGAGGGTTGCCACTAAACTAACTCATGATGTTTTTGTTATGCATTATTTATTTGAATATTACTTTGCCTTAAAATTAATCTGAACAGGTTTACTTCGTAGATGTTAGTAACGTTTTTTATTTTCTGTGTTTGCAGAAGCTTAGCTTGATCACAATGTACAACGGACCTAACGGAATGCAGCTGCCCCCCAACGGGAGAACCTATAGTGAAGATCAAGCCCAATTGTGGATAAATAATCATTCTCCCGTTCGTGTTCAACCTCCAATGGCGATGTGGTTAAATGAAAATAATGGCCAGTTTCAAATGAATGTAGCAAATAAAGAAGAGCAGTTGGCACTATGGGTCAATAATAACGAAGTTCTGCGTCAACAAATGTGTGTCGCCAGTAACGAAATTCAACGTCAAATGTGCATCGTTAATAACGAAGAAAGGGTAGCATTGTGGGCCAACAAAAATCCTGGACCGCCACAAACATGGGTTAACGGTGAAGTTCCACCCTTCTGGGTGAACAATAACGAAGTTCTGTCTGATATGTGTTTACCTAATGATGAAGAAAATCCAAAGATGTGGGTAAATAACGGTGTGGAGCAGCCAATTAGAAATGTTATTATTGGACCTCAGCCGAAAACTGTCAAATATCTAACACAAACCGAAATTAAGGTGGAGGAACGTCTGGAACCAATCGGAGGCTCTGTGGCTGACTATCTCTTGTTCTTATTCGAAAGTGGAAACTATCACGACACGCTATTTGACTTGGTGGAACTGCAAATGACCGTCCCCGCTCATTCTTTCCTTTTGATTGCCAGATCAGAACTGTTCAGAAAGATTTTTCTTGAAAACCAAAATTATCCTTGTGTAATACCGGTGGATGGAACAACTTATGAAAATTTTATGCTGTTTCTTAAGGTCCCAAAATTATAGTTCTCTGTTTTCCTAATAATGTTTATTGTCTTCTATTGGTAACATGGTTTATGTCTTTATGCTTTACAGTGTTTTTATTCGGATGCTGTTGAATTTGATCCATCAGTTTCGTTGGACATTTTATGTTTGGCATTTAAATTTGATGTGAAGAGCTTAATTTCTCGTTGTTCCAGTGCAGTGAGGGGAAATATATGTGTTACATCTGTATTATCTATTTACAACATTGCTTGGGAGTGCAATCAATCTGATTTGAAATGCTGGTGTATGGAGTTTATTACAGAGTAAGTCAAATTGTGTATGTGTGTCATGACGAGTACATTAAATGATTTAAATGTTGCTTACTTGTTAATCTACAGAAATGCTTCAGAGGTACTGAAAGACAAGAATTTCGAAATGTTACCTTTGGAAAAGGTTATGGCTATTGTGACTCAAGACGGTTTGAATGCTCGGGAGATTGAAATATTCCAAGCAGCCCTCAGGTATTTATATCGTATATTGAAGTGAACCCCTTAAAATGATTAAGGAAATTCCCTCGGTAGGTTAACTAAATATGTTTAAAAATATTTAAGTCAGTTTTTCTATTCCATTTTCTCAGATGGGCCGATAGTGACTTAAGACGTCGCAAAATGCCTATATCCATTCCAGGACGTCGTAAACTAATGGGACCACTAATTCCATTCATCAGATTTCTTTTAATGACTGGAAAAGAACTATGGGATATTGTTCGACCCGAGCAGTTATTGGATGCTAATCGTTTTATGGAGATATATGTTTACGTTAACGAAACAGATAAAGGGTAAGAACAAAGAATTTTAATAATTCTATTGTCAATATACTTAATGATTAATTTCACCAATTCGCTTTAGGGCTATAAATCAAGTTGCTCCTTTGGGTTATGAGACAACTCCGCGAGGATCTAAACATGTGGCACTAATGTATGACAGTCCGTGCAATCGTGAGCCTTCGGCATACATGTCTTCAACTGCAGAGAAACACGTTTTCCGTGAAGAATTTCGGTAAGTACTAACAATTAATAGCCGACATAATTAGCAATATCGACCGGCAATTTGTACTTATTTTGGAATTGGTAGTTTTAATAGCGATACGATGATGTACCTGTGCGGACTCTGTTTTTACGGACCGGGCTTACAAGATCATGTCAAGCTGAAGAAAATGTATGTGAACTATGATGTCACGTTTCGTATCATGGGGAAAAATCGACAGCAAAATTTTTTTACATCCTTTGATTTTAAGAAGTCTGTTGATGTTGACTTTGAAGTTCGTCTTCCCAGCTTTTATCCCATTCAGAAAGATTGTCAATATACCGCTGTTGTGGAGGTTTCGGTATGTATTTATTTTTATCAATGCTACAGTAGGTAAGATAGCTTTGCTTACATCTAGTAGGTCAAGTAGGTAGCCTTGCTTAGATCTTACAAAATATTTTAAAGCAGTTGAAAATATTTTCTTTGTACATGTATTGTTCTCATTGGTATTGGAATTGGCAATTCCAACTTAATTCGTCACTGTCTGTTTGAAAATTTCTTTGACTAATAAATGTTTACTTATTATTTAAGGGATATCGGGCAAGGTTTGGAACGAAAAGAGCCCTTCAACGAGAAATGAAATTATCAGGCGGGCGTTTCGCAGTCGTTAAGTTTTTTGATCGAGAAGACGTCAGTGTGTTTTCTCATGTGGGCATCTGCCGTGGGTTGGTATTTACTTTGTCCTCCAGCTAAGCATTTAAAGTAACTTTTTACTTCGACTCTAGAGTGCAAATTAAATTACAGTTATATTAAGATATTATATGAGGTACTTGTGTACCTCGCTTTACTCATGAAAATAAATGAATTTAGGATCGTCGACTGATGCTTACATATGAATTAAATTAATAAATGTTTTGTAAGCATCTTTTTGCAATAAAGTTATTTTTTTATTCCTTATTCTTTTATGGGTTAATAGACCATTATTATAGAAAATAAAGCCATGAACAGTACAAAATCATGAACAACAGTACAAGGTAAAAAAAGGCAGATGTCGAGTGAAAACAAATCTGACTGACTTTGCGAAAATGTACTACACAATGTGCAATGTTTGTTTAGGTAGGTATTTTTTTTACAGGCATTTTCCGTATATTTTCAGAAGGAAAACAGTGAAAACGCAGGAGTTGGCTATTCAGAGAGTATTGTTGGCCAACAATTGTTACTGTAAATATACTTGTATTTGCTGACATACAAAACAGGCAGACAAACACACTTTCAGATCTGCTTATATTATTATATTAACTTAACAGAGAACTTAACATATATATCTGTTTCTATGATTATTGTATATGGAATACTAGAGTGTAAAGCTTCAACTTGTAAACTTCTTGTGTCTTCTTTTCTATTTTGTAAAAGGAAAAAAGGAAAACAACTGACTTCACTGACTTGACTTGGGATGCAAGTCCCGTTGAAAGCATTCTTTTCTTAATAAACTCTCCAGTGCTTGTTATGGATTTTGATTTCAAATATTTCACGCTAAGAATTCATTTCTGCCTTCACAAATGCCATTTACATGTTTTCTATTTCTGTATACTTCTCATTTCCCTCTCATTCATCATTATTCCGTGTAAACCGTGAACAAAAGTAAAAGAATAACATGTTGTGTTGGGGTAAAGTTCATACAAAGTTCAAGTTCAGCTTTACAAATCGCTTTGCTTTAAGGCTGGTATGTAAATACGTGATTTAAATTATGCTTTTGCAATCCTAGAAATCGTGTCATGAAAATATGAGTTTAAATATTTGATTCAGTTGTACTTTACATACAAAAGGGCAAAAATGAAAAATGAGACTTAGTTTATCTATTTATAACCCTTTGTTTGAGTTTTTCACTTAACGGCACTCTTTGGGAATAATAAATAAGAAAAATACTAAAAAAAACAAACGAAAGGGTCGATTAAAAGGAATATGATAGTTTGTAAGACAATTTTCAATGTCTTACAAACTTGATGAGGTATGAGTGTATGAGTATGATGGAGATATAGACTGCGAACCGGAAAACAAACAATCATTCCTTGGTGCAATAATTTATGGTTCTACGAAATGAAAGAAACAATACAATTCACAAAAGAAAATTGGCACTGGGGCATTATTATATTATGTTTTTAATGTTTACTACGCATCATTGCTTGCTAAATTAAATAAATTATCGAACAAAGTGCGTTTCATAATTTATATTTATGTACAATTCAATATTCATGAGCGCATTTCATAGGTAATTTATATTTATTTGCAATTCAATATTCTTGTGCGCATTTCATAATGCATTATTTTAAGTTTTGTAATTTTTGAGTCCGCATTTTGCGAGTTCTTCGTATATGGTACGTGCATTTTACATATTGAATGCATGCACTTAAATATTTATTTTTTTTTGCATTTATTTGAGAAGTTATAATATTGTATTTGTTACGAGTAATATAACCCACTTTTATTAGTGCCTCGTAGTCCGTATAGTACGATGCATGCGATAAAATACTAATTGAAAAACTAAAATTGTTCAAAGTACAAATTATACCGCTAATATTCTGATGGAATCACTTTATTGTAAATAATTCGCTAGACTTGCTATTATGAATTGCGGTTTTAGTTTCATTGTGCAACTATTACTATTCGAAAAACGTTCTGGTTTGTCACCTTGCATGGGAATATTAGAACAAGACTTGTCAACTGCTATGTAGCCTTGACCAACTCCGTTTTATATAGTTAATATGCTTAATAATTTAATAAGTAAAGAAACAACCCAAGAAATCACAATCATCTTAATCATCATCGGCTATCTGAATAATCTGAAAGGATACATTCTTGTGTCATATAAACATTATTTTCTCAGAAACAATTTTCCGAAATTTCCGGACAAATGATTTTACTGGCGGAAACGAATTCGTCTTTGATTTTTCAACTTACTTTCCTAGAAATTCAACAATTCGACTTAAGACTTAAGACTTAAGACTTAAACTTTAATTGCAGCCTGACAATACCAGACCACAACGGATCTTTCATATAGAGACGAGACGAACACAGGAACACAAATTCCACTTTAAATCGACTGACATTCATTTACTTTGGAAAATGTAAATGTGATAAGTCATAACTGCCGGAATAATAAAAATAATAATGATATATGTTTATGATGATAGTGTTAATTTATTATAAGGGGAGATTGTAGCGAATTAAAAGAATTATTGTGTGAACCCAAAACTTGTAACAACAAATGGAAACGTGAAATTGAGAAATAGTGACGGAGTGCCGTGGCGTGCCATAACAAATTCGTAACTGTCCTATTACAGAAACACAAAACAAGGAATGAACTAGGAGGATGCTTCCGGATCCAATATTTCCTCATCCTTGCCATTTCTGAAAGTATAAAGCTTGGATTTTAACAGAACTCTTTTAGTTAACGCTCCCCTTGGGCCATGACATTCCTCATCTCTTTCAGCCAGGGAAAAAGAAATGCATAATGCCTTGTACTAAGAATCAGTTATCAGTTAGCAGATCTCTTTTCAGAAGATACTTAGCAAGCAAATTGTAATTGGGCTTCAATAGACACTAACAACAATCCGTCTATTTGAAAGAAGTGTTCACAAAACAACTTGTAAACAATATCTGCAATCTGTTGTTCATTAGAGCCGAAGCATGGGGGAATTGTCTTTGAAATTCATTTGTGTAAATCTCATTTTGTTATTTGTGTGTGCCAAAGGGAACGTGATGATGAACTACGAATTGTCAAACTCTAATCATATCCCCGTAGCTGCAACCTATTCTGGAATGAGAGATCGCGGCTACAGTCGACATTATCAATATCCCCCTCCTGGTAACAATAAATAAATTTACATTTATAAATTAAAATACGCATGATACTGTACTAGTATACTGTACTGTTTAATTGTTTATGCGAAATACGAGGACACTAATGTAAATAGACTGAATATATTATTACCTATTTCAATAATTATATATAGATGACCTACCTTCAGCGTCAAATAACAATTGGTCAGGCAGTCGTCAGTTGAGTTCTCTTGCAGCTACCAGTTTACAATCAGCAGCAAGCAATAATGATTACATCTATGGAGGTAAACTAGGTATTTGTCGTTTGTATTAATTTCACATATGAAGGTGACCTGTATACCCCTTTGAATTGCAGAAATTCTATTGGAGAATTAGAAAATGCTTAGAAACCTTTAATTTTTAACAGCAACTGCAAATGACAATTATGCTGCCGGAAGTGGGCATGGTCCTAGCAGCCATGGAGGTGGCGGAGGTGGAGGAGGGTAAGAAATTGGTTAATGATATATCAACATAGATTTCAGATCATTATAGCAAAAGATTAGATTATAGCAAAAGAGGAAATTATTATTTCCCTTAGAAAGCAATTTAACGGAGATAATTCTTATTACTAGTAAGGAAAATGCTATCTTATTTGTATTTATGCCTTTCTTTTGTGCTTTTACATATTATACTTTTTAATGTTTAAAAGCGAAACCCAAAGATTAGGTGGGAAATACTACTAGAGTAGTAGAGTAGTGAATTTCCCATTTCCCATAGGTAAAAGTTGACAGCAAAATAAATAGATAATTTGAGACGCTGCTAAAATAGTGCTGTCCATTGACGCTCGTGAAATTCATTTGCCATGTTTTTCACATTTCCCATTATTTCCAGAATGTTCAAGTCTGACAAAATTAGATGGGAAATGGGAAAATTCAAAACCGAGAAAACTTGGAAATACTCGCTCCGTACGAAATTTCCCCGAAAAGATTCCTTTTTAAAAATTCATGGCCCTCCGAAAAAAATTGAGACATTTGAAGATCTATTTGGGTAGACTAACTACACAGTAGTAACTTTTTTAATGATTAGTTTATATGTAAGTAAAATTGGATAAAAAGGAAATATACATCGCAGGCACAAACAAACCGTCTACGTTAATAATTCAGCTGTGGGATTACTCGGATTTTTATCTCTTCTTTCTCTTATTCAGGTATACAAAAAATTGTCCTTTCGTTTTGGTCCAACATTATTAATTGCTTTCATAAATATAATATAATGAATATATTTCATAGGTAAAATCAGATAAAACTTTAAATTAACATACAGTGAATTTTCAAATTAAAATGCAAGGAAAGTGCATTTAATTTCGCTGTCCCATAAAATCTGCTATTTATCCACTTGGTTAGAATAGGTTTGATTTGATAAGCTTTATTGACCATTCTGGCCAGCAGGTCATCAATCTTCTTCCATTGTATACAGAGGGATAAAATACATTTGCGTAATAATAATAATAATTCTTTTTCGTTTCGTATTTCAATTTACGTCTTTAATTTTAGGAAAGATGGTTGTAATTCTGCTTTGGGACTTTTGGGGGTTCTCGGTCTCGCATCTTATTTGCAGGTAACTTCTCTCCTGTATTATCCATCTACATCCTTCAATATTTAACTTAGTTTCGCTTACAGTTTATGGTACACAAACTGCAGACCAAAATTTATTTGAACCCCTTTAAGTCGCCATTTCCGTATACAATATCTTCGACCTGTCAAAGGAATTCATTTTTTGTATTTTTGAGATTCTTCACAATTATTACATAAAATCCTTTTTTAAAGCAATTTTTATTGTTGGATACGAAATGGATGGACAATATCTAAAGCTTTACAGACTTTGCACAATAGCATAAAGTTATAACATAGCAGTGTGTTAAAATATCCACAATATTATCTTGCAGAATGTTTTAAGACAAATGACCACTACTACTGTGAGGATTGTAATCCCACCGGTTGGGCGTAAGAAGAGACACGCGGATGTAAATGACGAAAAGGATATTCTTGCTTCCAACAAATCGAAAACACAGAGCTTAGAACCAAATATTGACGACCTTACTAATAAAATTGTTCCTCTTTTGGTAAGTATCAAATTCTACATTAATACTACTTCCCTTTTAAAGTCAAACCTTGTATTTTATGTCCACCAGTCCACCAGCAGTGATGTTTAGGATTATAAATGTCAATATTAAATTTTTCATGGCTCTTACATATTTTTAATTTAAGAATTCCGTTAACTATGACTGTGGTTAACCAAAATGAATTTTCTTCAATAGACGGCAGTTGGACACGCTCGAGACGGTCTCATCCCTGTCAGATGCACGAGGCGTCAAGTTTGTCTTGTCAATCAACTGCTTACTAAGGAATTAGAGGCACAGGGAAAAGCAATAGGGGTAGTTCTCAGGTAAAAATTTTCAAACTTCATTACCGTAATTGCCTATTTATGTTATTTACAATACAACAGTATTAAGAACGAAACGAATATAGAATATACTGTGGGAGATGAGAGTAAAACCTTTTGTAGCGGCATGCTATTTATCAATTGGCATTAATAACGGCGTTTTAAATTTCCACCAGTACATCGATTGGGAAAATGCTAAAGGAAGTGGACAAGACGGGTGGAGTGGTGAACGAAGTGGCCAAGGCTGCTAAAGCCGGACGAAAAGGGGAGAACTGCGTGCATCTCTACCCTTCCTGCCCTGCATTGTCAAGATTACCAATTTACACCATTCCATCCTCCATGGATTTCTAAATAAAACTAATCTTACTGCAACTGCACTGATTAATTTGGGCCAGTCAAATTTGTATTATAAATGTCATTTGTTTTTGTAAAGGTGTAAATGAATAATTTCCAAATATGAGACTACATCTCTGTCTTGGGTGTAACCAATAAATACTTACCAGTTATGTTCAATACACTTCAAGTTTATTACTTCATCATGCAAGCCATTTCACATTACAAAAGTGCAAAATTGGAACCCAGTGTAATACCTCTAAGATAAACCATTATTGCCTACGGCCATTGTTTTTAGAAAAAACGGGAGTTTTCCTATTTATATTTTTCATGTGTTACTGAAACCCTAATCAAATATTACCGTAGTATTCCTGATGTCATGTATGTGCATTACAGTTTTATTCCTTTTCATTCCTTGTTAACACTACTCCTTTAAACGACATATGTCACTGATTGTATCGTAGTTAAATTCTGCTTCTTTCCTCTCATGTAACATCAGCCATTGTAATGTTCATTATTTCATCTCTATTGTAATCAGGGACTCACTACATGGATTTTGTAATTTTTTTGTACTTCTTTACCTCATACCTATCTACATCCCAAGGATTTGTAAGTTATACGGTATGCTGCACTTTTGCAGAAACTGTTTACTTGTTATACTGCGAACAATTTGATTTAACAATTAGTGTTAAGCGATCCACAAATAACAACTCACATATGCGAAGCTGACAGTCTCATGTAAGTTTTTGAGTAGCTCTATATACAGACACTAACGAGACGATTTAATGACATGATGTACATGCACTGGGATTGGGGTGGAAAAGAGTACGATAATTTCTTCCTAGAAGTCTGAACTGAAACTAGAGTTCATTTCTTGTTGCGTTGAGCCGTCATCATGAAGAAATACTTTAAACTGATTGTGGTGGTCATAATTTTGGGAACTCGATTTTTAGGGATTCAAGGCGTTGATAATCGACGTATCGTTTTAGCAAAGCCCCAGCTCTATTTAAATGCCTATCCACCTCCAGGCCCTTCCTCTGCCTCAAATTATGAAGTTGCCGATGATTTCTCAAGACCCAAAGTACGTCGAGGCAAAATAAGATTCATTCGCAACAAACGGGAAAACAACGGTATCTATTTTGGAAATCTTGAGGTTTGGATTTTTTCGGATTTAATAATTGTCCAGCGTTTTAATTACCATTGCAGGTGGGTGGGGAGGCTTGGGGAGCCGACTACTTAATTCAATATCTCCTGGGAATCTTTTAGGATCAGGAACTAACAATGACGAGCGATACGAAGGTCTCTTTTCTGAATTACAATTCTAACTATAACTACTCATTTTTAACTTTCAATTAATTGAATGTGTTTTCCTTTGTAGAAGATTCCTATGCATCAGCCACAGGATATGGTCATGGCGGAGGTAAATTGCTTTGAAATCTAGTTTGCGAAATTTGTAAACATTCTGTACAATATATTTTGTAAAATAAAAAAATCAACTTAAGGTGGAGGTCATGGCGGTTATGGAGGAGGAGGTTATGGACACGGAGGCGGCGGAGGATACGGGTAAACTTGGAATAAAAATGAAGCAAAACTTTAATTTTACTAATAATGAATTGTGTAACTTTAAATCAGGAAAGGGCAATTAAATAACTCGGCGGTGGGACTCCTGGGATTTCTGTCGTTGTTGTCACTAATTCAAACTGTTTTGAATCAAACAACAACGACTGCTGCACCTATGGGTAAAAGGACTAAAAGGGATTTTACCGGAGAGAGGGTTGAAAAGGGAGACATAAGGGAGGTGGCAACTACTCAAGCCGATAAAATTATTCAACTGCTTTTGCCTGTTTTGGTAAGCTGTGGGGTTTTACTTGCAAATGATTAATTAATTGTCTAATTGTGTTTTCGATTAAATAAGATTTGTAAATCTTACAGTCTGCAATAGCTCATGCAAGAGATGAATTGATTCCTATTGAATGTACTTTGCGACAAGTATGCATTGCAAATCAAATTCTAGTAAAGGAACTGGGTGTTTCTGGAAGATCCGTGGGAACCATGCTGAGGTATGGAAGAAACTGGTAGCTATTTGAATGTTTCCAGAGGTGCCTAATTGCCAAACTGATTTTGTTTTTTAGTGACGGGATTGGAAGAATTTTAAAAGAAGTGGACAAAAAGGGGGACGCAGTTACTGCTGTAAAGAAAGCGGGGAAGGCTGGTCGAATGGGCAAGAAATGTCAAAAGATTTACGAAGAATGTCCAGCTATTACTCATTTGCCACATTATTACATTCCTGCTTCGATGACATTTTGATGTTAGGATCTTTTGCGAATTAATTTATTGCACGAAAAGACATTCAGATATTTATAGAAATTATGTTTAATAGTTACCTCAACTTTTCAAACAATAGATATAATTATTATACTTTTATTAACTGTGTTTTGTGTGTTCAAAACATTTTTAATGGCATCTTTCTGGAGGAAAGACTTTTCCCAACCATAAATGAAACAAATTCGTTTGCTTTTCTCTCGAAAGAATATTTCTCTCCTTGATTACTTCCTTTTGGGAAATAAAGAAAGGTTGGAAAACTCTTTATTTCGTATTGCTGGCACAGCTAAGAAAAAACATTTCAGAAATTGATCAATTAAAAAGCATCAAAATGAAAAGCATAAAACTTGGTGATTTGATTATTACCAATTTGGCTTCATCGCAATCTAAAGCGCCCATGGCTCCGGGATATTTGGACCTCTGCAACTGCTCCGCAGCATTTGAAAATTGTGGTGTGCAAATTTGGCTGTAATAGCACCCTGTAGGGAAACCAAATAAAATCTTTCTATTAAATAAATAAAATTAAGTGAATGTAAGCTTTAATAATTGTGAAAATAAACCAAAATTTGAGAGAACTACAGTTTAACAATAAATTGACATTTTACACTTAGCGTAGAACATGATGAGAGAATTAGGATGGTCCAACCGAAATTTCTCGAAATTATTGGAATCCAATTTGTGAACGAATTCGTGGCTCACTTTAGCAGATCTGCTCCACCACTCTTTTGTATTTTCATGTTCATCTCTCCCGAAATTACCAACTCGTCGATTTTCAGGCGGTAAAGGCCTACAACTCCCTTCTGTTTGAAAAATATTTTCGCGTTCCACTGAGGAAACAATGGCTATAGCTTGCAGAATTGTTAAAAGGAATACTTTAAATGACATTTTCAATCCTAAAAATTAATTTTAAAATTAAAATATAAATCCGTTATAGATAAATAGAAATATTATTGACCAGAAATCTATAAATCTTTACAATTTAAAAAATATTACTACACATTGAACTAATTACAACAGTAGTTGTTCACTAAATATATAGTATTATTGAGACCCTCAAAATTCAAAGTTCAATTCTCTCTGAAGATTTCTAACAGTTCTTAACTTTTGTTTTACATCTAACTTGTGCGGATCGTTATGTTATTGATATCTTTCCTGTCGCTCTAATAATGGGCAACTATCTACTACAAATTATCCAAGGAGTGGGTAGATTTCTGTTAAATACCTACCAAAAATCAAAGCATAACTCTAGAAATAGGTTAAAAGGACAACAAGGGGACTATGTAAATATAGCCTTTATCAACGTCCAAGCATATAAACATGAAATAGGAATTACTGGATTGATATATTATGTACTTACACTAACAATCATGAACTTTATTGTATGTAAAATTTTAATGCACTACAGTTGGCATACAAAACTAAGAAAATGAGTATAAGATACATTTAGAATATTTGGGATCTTTTGGGTTGATGTTGATACAACGGAAGTTTACAACAATTAGGGATTCTTACTTAGGCATACAAATGAAGGACGTGCTGTATAGCAAGTAAATATTTAACTGACCATACAAATTGTTCTCTTCTCATTACATTATAGTAACTACCCAAATAAAAATTGGTCCCACTTAGCGAAAGAAAACGAAAATCACAATAAATTAATGTTATAAAAACGAACATAAAATAGTTGTGTTTTTGGTTTCCTCCATATTGAATATCTTTCAGTCAACTCAAGGCCAGATAAATCTGTTATATTACCTTTTAAGGGTGAAACTCTACGTTATGCATGTTTAATGAATAAATAATTTGTAGGTCAATCTATTGCTTAAATGAAAGAATAATAATAATGCTATCTGTCCTAAATTGATAATTTAATGTGTGTAACAGTGTAAAATACATACCTACATAATATAATATAATCTACTATAACCAAAATATAAAATTCTTGCTTAGTGCTTAGTTGCTTATCATGCTTATATATATAGGTACTTATCAAGACAACTTTCAACTATTTAGTGCATGGTGCATATTGCCTATAAATATTTTCCGATAAGATTTTACAATAAATGTGACAAAATAATGCCTAACGGGAATCAAAGAAAGTTGAAATAAACTAGACTCGTATATCATATAATTTAATTCCAAAGCAATCAGCAGTGCCCTATAACAATAGGTTCAATATTATAGGTAATCTACAGGAATGAAAATAGACAATCGGAGAATTCATTGAAAATCAGTCAAACAAATATATTTGCCAAATTGCTGGCAAAAAAATAATTCGCGGATTTACACGAACCTTTCCTTAAATAACTGTAGAACAAAAATAAAAAGAGATATGCGTTTGTTACACGATCTCATGGGCGACATTGAAAGTCCAAATTCATATTCGTATCGATTAACATGTCATTGCATTACAAAGCACATCCCATAGAACTGTAAGTGTCTTGTAAAGAAAGTCCCCGAAGAGAAGTAAAGGATTGCAGGTATTGCGTAGGCGGTGCTAAAATAAGATTTTTCGCTCAGCGTACCTTACAAAATTTGAAAATTTAATTGTCACTGCAGTTGCATGCACCTGTTCAAATAATAAGTGTTTTCCTATTCATGTAGTGATGTAACACAGATAGGAATACTGTGTAGTTGTCGTGATCGCAATGGAATACCTAACATAAAATGTACAGGAAATACTTAAACAGTTTTAAAGAACAAAGACTCTTAAGGAAAAGGTAACTGATTTACATTTTATTTCTTCCACTAAAATATACAATTGGCTAGCAATAATTAATGTTATTGTGTACGTATGCATGACACTGCTACTAATATACCAAAATCCATACGTATACAACTGCAATGTTTTCTTATCTAATAAGATGATCTGAATTCTTTGAAGTGCGCATACTGTTCATTGTGTAGTAATTTGGAGTGTCATCAGAACAATATGTACCCAAATAAACTGTAACGCTTGAGGTACAAACAATGCAAAGTCAGACAATTTACACATGCTCGCATCTCATGTATTGTGCTAAATATCGTCATGCACAACGCACGGTAATGTACGCTAAAACACCTGTTTGATTTTTTACTACTATTTATAACGTCAATTTAGCATAAAGGACACCGTAATTGCAGTCTGGAATTGCACGACTCTTGAAAAGACATGGATTCAATTCATCTTAATTCTTTAGAGAGGAAATCTAGAACAGGAATGCTTTTCAGCAGGACCACAATTTCAGCATTTACATATTGCAGTGTCAGTGTTCTTTCATTTCCCAAATTTTTCTGTTAGAATTACAGGGAAGGCTCCGCATTCTCTCCGAAAATAAATGATCTGTTTGAATATTACCATAAAACAGTGAATAAATAATCTGCACACAAATATGGTTGTTGCATTAAAATTCAGCGATATTTACTTTCCTACAATATTAATTTCATTGAAGTTATTGTACGTACTAACAGAAGCCACAGTGGAAACCGAAATTTTATATAAAAATGCTACACTAGAAAATACGAATAAGATTTTTGGATCTCTGAAACCAAATACTGCTTCCTTAATTCAACCAATTTTAATGAGGAAGCGAAGAGAGAATTACAGAACCTATAGGAGATCTCAATCTGGTAAGCTGGAACAAAACTTTCTGTCATCTTTAATTTAATTTAATTTTTCTGCATACAATGTAATTATTACTAATTATACAATTTTAAGTAGCTGCATGACGATTTTGAGGTAAATAATCAAAGATGTTTATATTCAAAAAATAATTAGGAAAAGCAAAAGGCTGGAGTGCGAGAGAGCTGACAGCCAACACTATTCAAGGTGGTCAAGGTTCTCCATCTTCTAGTGACTACACTTATGCCGGTTTGAAAAATACACTTTTGAAAATCATTAAACCATTTGAAACCCTAGTCGTCTTATTGAATAGTCACGATTTGTAACATCAAAAAAGGCATTTTAATTATTACTATATTTAAAGAAGATTTAATTTTGTTTTAATTTTAATTTAAGATTTGGACGAATATGGAAATTATGCAGCGGAGACAGGTTACGGACACGGAGGAGGACATGGGGGTGGGTATGGTCATGGAGGAGGGTATGGCGGAGGTCATGGTGGAGGAGGTTACGGCGGGTAAATATAAATAAAAGTTAATAAAAAATGGGAAAAATATTTTACAATTGTGCATTTTTAATCCTTGGTTTGATTTGTGATATTGGATGAACCAGGAAAGGCGATTGCAACTCGGCCCTTGGACTTTTAGGCGTCATTGGCCTTGCTTCTTATCTACAGGTCTCTTACCGAGTAAACACGAACACTGTAAAGAGCCTGAGTAAATAATAGCCATTGAATGTTTTCTGTTAGCAGAATGTTCTCCGGCAGATGACAACGACAATGGCACCCGCTCCCGCTCCTGGAGGAAGAAAAGAAAGGTCATTACCAAATTTCGAAGTGTCCTTCACCAACGCAGATGAGAAGCAAATATTTGTGGAGCCTGACTCGGATAAATTGATTAAACTATTGCTGCCTTTTATGGTTAGATACTCTGATTGCATTATAATTATAACTTGGTTTTTTCAATTTTGTGAAATATGTTTTTAAAAATTACGAAATAACCTACAATCCTTAAAAGCTTGTGTTAAAATTTCAATTGCTTATTCAACATAACTAATATACTCGTTTATATTTCAGACAGCAGTTGCACATGCCAGAGATAGATTAATTCCTCTTGGATGCACTTATAGACACATTTGTCTTGGGAATGCCTTGCTTGTCAAAGAACTGGGAGACTCTGGGCGATTTATTGGATCTCTCTTAAGGTAACTGGTAATTTTACATTTTTGTGCATTTTATACTTTGAAACTTTTAAATATTGTGCATTTCAGTGCAAAAGTTGGGGATATGCTAAAAAATGTGGACAAAAGCGGCTCCATTGTAAAAGTAGTAGAAAAGGTCTCGAAAGCTGGAAGAAGTGGTGTTAATTGCAGCAAACTATATAAACATTGTCCAGCTATTTCTCAGCTTCCTTCGTATTCAATTCCACCTGGACTTATACTGTAGTTCTTTCTTAAGGGAACTGAGACTATTTAACTTATTATAGATTCATGCAATTTATTATTTATTTTGGATTTTTTTAATTGTAATAGTTAGTACCACAAACTAATGTTTTTACTTGCTTGGTATAAGGGTAACATTGTAATATCTATAAAAGTATATCCATGCAGTTTCAATAAAACGAAATTAAAACGAAATGTACAGCAAATATTGCACAACAATCTATTATATTTGAAATAACGAGGCCAATTTTTAAATTAAAGCAAAAGGTTGCAACTAATAAAGTCACACATGTAAAGTTAAAGTGTTTACGGACAAACAGACTGATAGAATGAAAAAGCATTCGCGGTAATAAATTCCTAATTAACTAATTATGTAGCATACGCAGTTTTACCAACTTCTTACAGTAAACAAATAAAATGCAGAGCATAAACTTGGTTTCTCATCATTCTCATGAGGTGAAGACGAACCCAACAACTTCTGTCTTCTGTCCACTCGTTTATAGATTTTTCATTGAGTTGCCTCGTGGATTCACTTGCTTTCGGGTGAAGAACAAAGTATTTGTGTTGATAGACTATCAGACGCGGTGCGAAAAGTTATACGGCAAATAAACATTGTGACAGATAATTAGCCGCACTTTCCAAAATGGGTAAAGACCATAAAGGTCAGAGGACAAAAGGCTCGGCAAAGGTAAAAAAGTTTTAACTAATAGTTATTAAATATGGCAAAAATTATTTCACTGACAAACCGAGTTTACGTGTGTAAAATTTTTTATTTGCCAGCCTTCCAGCAGTAGCCGGATCGCTACCCTTTTGACAGATGAAACGAAAAACTTGTCAACCTCCGGCGGAAATGCCTTTATGCAGGCTCAAGCGCAATTCAATGAGGATTTCGATATGGATCCTGAAACCAGGTTGACTCTAAAAAAGCTTGGCAAAAAAGACGCTGTCACGAAAATTAAGGCAATTCCTTATTTTTTCTTTCAAAAATTAAATGTATTTTGTATTTGTCAGTTATGTACTGTGAATTTTACTGTAAATTTACTGTCAATTTTAATTGCGGAATGTGCTCTAATGTCTAAAAGGTTGAATATTAATTATTTATTACAGGCTTTGGAGCAACTGATAGAAACAGCAAAGACAGATGAAACACTTCCAGGAACTTTATTGAGCTACTACGTTAAGATTTATCCGAAATTGACCCAGGATGAGAACAGGAAAGTCAGAGAGTTGGGAAATGTTCTTCTTGGTGTGATTGGAATTTCAGTTGGACGGGAATTAGCCCCCTACCTCAAAAGTCTAATGCCGTTCTTAGTGTTTGCCATTTGTGATTGTTATGCTACTGTTTCTTCTACAGCCACCACTGCTTTCCAGGTTAGACAAGGAACTTAGATAGTATTTCTACTAATAAAATATTAACTAGCAATCAAAACATCTTTCTATCTTTTTTAGGCTATTTTTCCTGAAGACAAGAAACAGAAAAGTCTAAAATTTGCACAAGAAGAAATCGTCTCTACTATAACAAGCAACATTCAACAAGTTGATGTAAATAAAATTGAAGAAGAAAACGCAGATTATAGGATGCTGTATTCAAATTTAAAAGCTGTTTTGTACCTGAGTGATAACCAAGTCATGGATAAAGATGCAGTTGGCGATTTGATGAAAATTCCAAAATTTCTCGAAATTGTTAAAAATTTTCGATCCGGAGCAGTTTGCCAGGTATTTTGCTTTTAGAATGCTGACCTATCAGCTGTTAGTAATCACTTGGTAAGAATGATTGAATTTTTGCATTTCAGTTGCGCCGATTAGTGTATGACATATTATCAAGAACAACACCACCGAAGAAGATAATCGAAGAGTGCCTGAAGAAAGAAACTTCTGTGGAAGCTATTCCTAATCTTTGGAATTGTTTTCTGTCACTGTCTATTAGTGGATCATTTGATCCTGAATTTATCAAAACGCATCTAATTGACTGTTGTGAGAATGGACTTCATGGTAGCGACAGCTTAGGACTTGGCGTACTTCCGGTTGTCGCTTACGTAGAACAAGAATCCTTTTCAGTTAAAGTCATTGAAGCTCTTATATCTGGGTAAATAATGTTACATTATTTGTAATCGTTATTTAAAATATTAATTAGTAAATGTAAATGCTTATTATAACTTGTTCACATGTTCAACAGGTACAATAAAACGAAAAATCGGAAAATCTTTAGAATCGTAGTAGAGATCTTTAGCTACCTTACAAAATCCTCTGAGCAAGAGTCCTTGCACGACGAAATAATATTCCCGTTTATAGTTGCTTCAAATTTCTCTCAGGAGTTAGGAACCGCTATTAGTCAGTTGATAAAATCGGAATATTTCTACAATAATTTGCCAAGATATCTTTCGAAGGATTTAAAATCGTTTAACTCTGCTGCATTCGCCCAATTTGTGTGCGTAATCTTAAAGCCGAAAAAATCAGTTTCCTTTAGCAGCGAAAGAAGTAAGGAAGCTGAAGTGTATAAAAAGAAATTTTTATCTGAAACATGTAAAATTGGGATTGAAACGAAGTCATACGAGTTCCTGAAGGTAATAACCCGAAAATTTTGTACGAAGGAATTTTGGAGCGACGTAGGTCCCTTTGATTGCAATATTCTGTCAATCAACTTAGATATGCTGAAATTTTTCCCCGAAAAGATAGAAAAGGTGAAAAGTGCACTGAATCGCTCCGAATTTTTGGATTTTATAGCCGAAATAGTAAAATTCGAAGACCAAGACGTGGTTATAGAATTTTACCATTCAGAGGATTTTACTGGAAGACTGTTACGACACTGTAAATCTGAAACTGTAGATTTAAGGTTCGTTTTGCGTCCTGTCTTTGAGTTTATTATGGAAGAAATCTTAAATGTGTTACTGGAGAGAGATGACATTTTCTATGGAGAAATTTCGTCATATGACGTTGATACAACCAAGATACGCGTAAAATTAACTCGGAACTATATTGAAAGTAGAGTAAAAGGGGAAGATGTTGAATTCGAAAGTTTACTGACTCCAGAGGAAAATTACGAATTATTATCTGACTACATTCTTCTGGACAGCGACTTAATTTTCAAAATTGCTTCTTTTATTGACATCAAAACCAAGGATATTAATAGTTACAAAGTTGAGGAATCTTTGTATTGCGCCTACGGTCTTTCGCCACAGGTGACAATAGGGGGAATGTTGCTCAATGCGGAAGTAGACGAACAGAAATTGATACGCAGTGTGAGGCAAACGATTCTATTCTGCAAATGGAGTTTGTTGAAAAATGAGAATCTTGACAAATCTCTAAAGTACCTGATGGAAGCCATGGCCTTAGTGAAGTTGGGATCAAAACTAAATTATGATTTAGAAATTTGTTCTGATGAACTGGATAAACTATGGGAGAAAATCAAGGATATTCCCATTATGGATTTTCTGGACATGGAAAAATTGCCCACACGAATTTTACGGAACAAATTAAAAGTCGGATCTCCGTTGTCCGTCGACTTTTCCGTAAACGACCCAGAATTTGTTGCCAAGTCCCAGAAACTACTGAATAAAATATTTATAAATTACGGGGACTACTCAAGTGTCACTTCATGGCTGATGACCCAAAGGAAAATACACTCGGATGATTTCCAGTTTGACTTGCTCTACAAAGATGTCAAGGATAAAGAAAAACTGGTGACTATTGTAAGATTGGTCGAATTCCTTGTCGACAAATGCGACGAAGAGTTCATTTCCACTTCAGCATGCTGGATCTCATCGTACCTTAAGAACTGCAAAACTGTGACCACAGGAAACCTCAGTGTGGTGACTTTCCTGGCTAGAGTCGTCACCAAGTTTGAGATCCTCTCCAAATTGAATAACTGGAAGGAGTTTGAAGAATTCTTTGCAGCAAATTTCTACCCTATTATTTACTCACAGTTTTTTCAGCTGTTGGAGATGCCAAGAGACTTTAATGTAAGAGCTACTTTATATTGTGTCGCTGAATGCCTTTCCGGCATCCCTGTACACACTCTGGCATTCATTCAACCCGATGTTAAAATTCTGGTGGATGAATTCGGACGATTGCTCGAGGAGAAAGAAGTTTTCATAAAGGTACATTCCTTTACCTTGCAATGGTTCTGCCTTTATATATTCTGCCGAATTCCGAATTTTTTATTTTTTATTACATCCCAATATATTGTACATTAATTATTTAACCATATTTTACTATATTCCGTATTTAAACATGTCTTTACTAGTTTTGCCTACCGTATTTCCCAAGGCCCACCCCATTTTTACCATATTTTATGATATTCTGCCCATAATTGTACCACTGCCTTGTTTCTTTCGTCCTATATTGATAAATAATCTTTACGTTTTGTAATAATTACAGGCATGTAGCTACCAGTTACTGAAAAAGGTGAAGAACACCGCAGATGACTTGCCAATAGTTCCAGGACCCTTTACGGCACTATTCCGTAAACAGAACGACCTATTAAGTTACTACCTGGGTTGGGATGCTCTTCTAACAATTCAGTCTTCATCTATTGAATTTGCAAACTACGTCAAGTAAGTTAATAAACTAACAAATCCAAAAGTGTTCAAGTTCAAGAGATATTTGTAAGCATTTGAATTGAAATTATTTTTATTTCCAGGCAACCCCAACTTCTTCCAAAGCTGCTGAACAGTCTTTTCTTCACTACACTGACAATGACGAATGATTACCTAAAACATTATTTCGAGACAGAAGCCAACTTGAAAGCTGTTAATTTGGCGCACATAGCTTGCCAGCTATTACAGAAGACAATGAGAACATTACCGTATACTGTACGCTGGTGGTGGAATTCAGAACTGACCAAGCAGAGGGACAAAGTTCATGTCGACAAGTTTGTTAAAACTTTTCTGAGTTCTAAATTGGCAGCTGAGGAATTGGGACGTGTTCAGTGGCAAAAAGAACTGGATAACGTAGAGGTATACCTCAGTTTACCAAAAAGGAATTCTAAATTGTTTTAAAATCCAATTTTTTTTATTGATTTCCATGTTTTTGTTGATTCGGTTATACTTTTATTGATTATTATGGACTTTTATTAATTCTTTTGCGTTTGCCAGATAAATTGCCATCCTGGATGTAATGAGTTGATAGCTCGTTATAAAATAGAAGAAACGACCGTTTCACTGACAATTAGTTTGCCTCTGAACCACCCGTTGGGTCCAGTCTTTGTGAAAATATCAGACAAGAACCTTCATGCAAGAATTTCTCATCTGTTGAATTCCCGGTCACATTCCTTAGCAGCCGGATTGAAACTCTGGAAAGAGAATTTGGACGGAGTTTACAAAGACGTGGACGAATGTGCGATTTGCTTTTTTATTCTTCATCACGTTACCAAAAATGTACCTAAATTGGCGTGTCGGACTTGCAAAAAGAAGTTTCATGCCGCCTGTCTGGTAAGGATTTCTATTTTTCACATCAAATAGCCAATAATTATTAAACTCTGGATTTTAATAGCATTCTTTGTGTTTTGTAGTACAAATGGTTCAGCACAAGCAACAAATCAGAATGCCCACTGTGTCGTAACTTATTTTAAAAATGTGATTGAAAAAAGCGCAATATTCAACATTCTAACTAATAAATATACAATTTAAGCAATTTTGAACATTTTCATTTCATTTCGCACATTGTGGTAATTGAGGGCAAATTTTGTATTTAATTTCATTTGCATTTCTTTTTTAAGAAATATGTTTAACATACACTGTCTTGTGACGTGAATGTCTATGTATACAAAAGTATTGCGTGTCAATCTCCAGTCAAATGCTAACATCCTTTTTACTAACAAACGTTTTATTCATGATGTAGTTCTCGTCACTGATACACCAGGAAATGCATTACAGCAGTGTAATACCTAACAATACGTTTGGTAGTGTATTTACTATAAACTATAGTTGCATTGTCTGTTACGAGTCAGTTATGAGAATTGCGTATTGTTTGTAAACTCTGTGCAATATAGTACAGTACCTAAGGCTAGGTAAGGCAGTAATAGTTTTCAGTTCACATTAATATACTTAAACATAAAATATTAATAACCTAGCATTCTTTAGAATTCCTTAAATTATGCTACTATTAAAAATGCAGGTCGTGCCCTTAAATAACTTGACCTGGTAAAAATTTGCAATACACCCAGGTAAATCCATTGCACTAAATTGGTTTTTTTTTGGTGTATTGCACTAAATTGGTTTGGTGTATTACCCTTTGTTGCATGAATTGGTAACACATTCACTCTAGCGTCTTTTTCACAACATTTTGTATTAAAAATCCAAAACACATTTTGTGTTCTTTTAAAAACGTTTTGGTTTAATTGATTGCAAGAAGAACAGAAAAATATATTGCAGGACTTAAGAATAGTTGTGTAAGAAAGAACCTAAGTGGTTTTGATTCACACGCATACACTTTCACATATCGACAATTGAACAAAGAAAATTTGCTTCTGGTAGCTGCTGACAAAGCAAAGCCTCTGGGTTGCGTCGGTTGTTGCTGGGCTTATCTCGTGAGCATCTTCACGCTGTTTTTGGAATCGTTGTTTTTCTTTGTATGAAAAAGACTATTTAATCGCAGTAAATGACCTTGCTTTATTTACCGCTAACCATCAGTATTACGTATTTACTTATCATCCTATAGAATAATTACTAAACAGGAATTCGATCGTTTCACGTTAGGCTTTTTATTCAGATTCATTCCAATGATAGCAGACTGACTATATACATATCTAGTGTATATCAAAATGCGCAGAACTTACTACAAAGAAACAAGAGAACCAGAAAGGAAAACTTACAGTGATTACCCTTAACAAATAATAACATGGGAATAATGCTAAACTGCATTTACTTGCACTGATATAAAAATGTAATTCACACATAAATAACAATACTCAATCAGGAATTCTTAGAAAATTTTATTGGTCATTTGTAATGTTGCAAAAAATGAAGTTAGTAGAATAGAATAATAAAAATAATTATTATATTAATAAATTAAAATTTCCTACTGATGCAACTTATTTAATCGCAAAAAATACATGAAGCGTATTTGGTCCACTGGAATTCGAATATGCTTTACACAAATTTTCCACTTTTACCGATACTTATTCATATCTACTTCCAATTGAACTTGTCGGCAAATATTCTATTTTTGTCCAATACTTTTCAAATTGTATCAAAATGTTTTAATTACCTTACCACAAGAAAAGATATTCTACATTTGCATTTGCCTTAATATGTTTATTACATTATTCATTTCAAATTCCCGTCATTATCAGTATTCGCACAAATGAAATGTCTCCCCCCCCCCGCTATTTTACCGATAGAAAAATATTTTTACTATTTAAAATTCTAATATAGAAATATTAAAATATTTCATGCATACTTCTGAACAAGATCGCTATATATTTACCATTTTCATGTCAATGTGATCTAAGTAAATGAAAAAATTAGTAGAATGGCAAAAGGGTGGTATTTAATCGTTCGTCTTAACATTTGACATTTTCGTCTTTTTCCGTTGAATATTTCGTCATTTGAATTTTTCGACAGACCATTTAACGGGTCTTCTTACCATTTAATGTGTCGTCTTCCACGTAATTTATGAAGTTTATTACAACTCAACATTGTAGGGTGTATTGTAGCTCCGTGTGCATGTACACGGTACGTGTACATGCTACGTGACTCGCTTCGCTATATAGAACTATTAAGGGCATAAGGTCTTGCATATTCTTGGAGGTGGAACTGCGAGTGGGGAGGATAGGGAGAATGAGTCTACAAAGGATATCTATATACTATCTATATACAAAGGATATATATGTCACTCTGTGTCGTGAGACAAGGGACAATGCTGCATGAGCTTGAGACAAGCATAGAGTAGTGACTCTCAATGTATCATGTTTACTACATTGATGTATGAAAGTCGCGCGCTCTTCCATCATTGGAGACTACGTCAAAAGCTCAGTGGTCACCCTGGTACCATACGATTGGCTTAAAAATCTTCACGTTGGAAGATGCACCTTGCGAGTTATATATATACAACAGAGTGTGGCTCCATCTCTATTATATGAGGACACCCGTCAACGAACAACGGACTGGAATCCATTAATAGGATCATGAAGGATGAATTCACGTTACGCAGTCGACTACCGTTAGGTATTCTATTTACATTTACCAATTTCCATTATGCATATGCATTACCGTTTGCTCTTGTCCAACTTACCAAAAGAATTCACTATGCAAACATATAATTGGAATTGCGTCGATGAAGAAACTTACATATTTCACTCAGTCAGTGAGGAAGATTCCAATTGGCGAGAAGCGGAAACGGGGGAGATCTAAGCTGGCCACAAAAGCTTTACTTTACTGAACATCTATGCCAACTAAAACACTAAAAATAATGTATATAAATGTAAATACCATGTAAATGCATGACGACACATTAAATGGTAAGAAGACCCGTTAAATGGTCTGTCGAAAAATTCAAATGACGAAATATTCAACGGAAAAAGACGAAAATGTCAAATGTTAAGACGAACGATTAATTATAAGTCATGGCAAAATGCTGTAATTAAATTGTATTAGATGCTAGAAATGAGATTAGATGTATTACAAACATCTGGAAATATATTTAAAATAATCTTTGATTGGGAAATATTTTTATGGTATTTATTTTTGGTTTTTTAAATGTACAATTACACAATGCGCATGGAGAATACATATGAATCATTACTGTGTTACATAACTTAATTTGGTCTGTACCGTTTAATGCTGCAAAAACTAAAAATGTTTTTGCAAATGTCATTTATCCGGTCACATTACATAAATAACAGAGATGATAACTAAATTATAAATAGTACGATGGTAAGTAGTATATATATTATGTAGGTAGCAATTATTTACAGTGGTCATAAAAATACATTTGTATACCTCTCCGTTATTCGTTAAGCTGCAGGATGCACATTGTAATGGTCACGGTATTTGATAAGATAAGTTTTGTAGCAAACATTTTTGCCAGAACGTTTTATAATTAGTATTACGTGACTGATGACCGTCTTTAAATTTAGATGGAATTATTTTGGCCGTTAGCGTCTATTTCCACCATTTCATTTTTATGAGTTGTGCAGTGCGAAGGGAAAAAATTTAGTTCATCTTGTTATTATTTGTGTGATTTAGATAATTCTGATCCGAGCTATGTAAATGCTTAGGGTGGCATAGAAGAGTTAAAAGAGTGGAGTATCCGTGATAATAAAGTAGCAAATACGCAGGTGGCTGTGCCTTATCTTTTGTTGACGATTGTGCAAGAAAAACGGTGAGAGTTTACTTACTCTAGTTTGCAATTTCTTTTCACACGTCCTTGCCCTTCATTTCCTTGTTCAAAGCTCAGTTCATTTCAACCCAAGCTCAAGTTCAGTTTTTCTTTGTTGTTCATCATTCACTCTTCCCACACATCCTCTCAATTAATCCTCTTTTTTGGCACCTTTTCTTAATTGTATGATTGTACAACTAACTCTCCTGAAAAAGTAGTTGACTTCTTGGTAGTATGACTGTACACAATCAGGTGTAGTATACTTGACGGATTTTCCCATACATTCCTCTGAACTTTTCATTAGTACTTACCTATACGCTATTTATTTGGATTATTTCAACACTCAATCCTCCTTATCGTTCGTATTGCGCCAAGACAATCCTAGAGGCCAAGACGTTAATAAAACTTGAAAAATATTGGCTATTTTAATAAATCTGTATTGCTCCGCTTTGCATAAAGTAAAATCAAGTGTGAAACAGATTCCTGGAACGACAATTATAATTGTGTGTTTACAAATAAACATACCAAGCAAGTTCTATGTACTATCTATCATGTCATACAATAGCGTCTTGTCTAGCAAGCTAGGTTTAACTTCGCATTCCCATGTAAAATATCATAAATACAAAAATGTGAAGATGTTGATTTACTGAGGACGAGACGACATTTTATCAAATGCAGACATTAAGAAAAAAGTAAATAATTAGATTTCTAACATGAGAACTTTTCTATTTATAACACAGGTATATGTAGAGTTCGCACTGCTGCATAATATTTATCTGTAATAAACTATCTGCATAAGGCTAAATGACACAATACTAAGTTTTTACATTAACTAAGTCGAGCAATTAGGAGATTAATTGATACCTTCATTGGAATCTAATGCTTCCAAGCAAATTAAAGATTCATATTGAATGAATTATTATTATGGACATTATTATGGACACCAAAATTTTAATACAACAAAAAGCGTTTCTTTCAATTATCAGAAACCTAAAATGTAGTTCATGCTGCTATGAATATATAATGTCAAGAGAAATATTTTCGTTTGATATTAGAAAATACATGGTAGGATGGATTCAGTATCTGAAATCAATTGTAAAAATTGTTTGATGATTTTTGAGTAAGCCTTTAGAAAATAGGAAAATAGATTGTCTTAAGTGTCACTACAGAATTAATTACAATAAACATATCAAAACTTTTGAAGAATTTCGCAAAGTTTCAAAATATCACTGCTGTTTCATTATAAATTCCATTTTATGCTGCGAGCCTTTAAAAATAAATAGTAATCTAACATGTTTACTTTTTACCTTTTCTTCAACTTTAGCCTTGATTAGTTATACGCTGCACATTGACTCATGCCATCTAAATTAAAAATGTCAGTATTTACTAGAACATACTTTTCTATGCATTTGAGAACCACCCAGTTCATCCATCTTCACTGTTTATTTCTGCTGCAGCTCAGCTAGATGAATCACAACCGCAAATCGACAATGGACTAATTACCACCACACTACTCTAAAATAGCACAGTTGTTTTTACTAGCAATGCAAAAATAAGTGAACATTCGGTCGGCAATTGGATATTAGGTATACGTTTACCCATGAATAATAGGCAAAGGTAAAAATTAGTATATACTAGTATATTTGCAGCTTGATATAACATATAATATTGTGAAATAATTAGTATCAATTTGCATGTAACAAAGACAGGTTCTCATGTCATGACGTATTTCATATATAGATATGAAATTACAAAACACAGACGAAGCATTGATGTTATGTAGAAAATAAGAACTGGAAGAATCCAGAGGTACAAAATAAAAGGAGTATCTTAATATTCTATTTTAGCAGTAAGGTATTCTTGATTAAGTATGACGTAGCATTAGTGTTGTCGTTTTTCCAACAAAGAAGAGTTTATGGGTAGTAGACTGTGACGAATTGCATGTGTAATCTAATGAAAGGAGTATTCTATCTACAATAGCTACTATTCATGTAACATTTTACTATTATGGCATAACCAGCCATCCAACTCTTACTTAAAGGATGGCTGAGCACTCAAGTGAGCATTCTGCAATAGATAGTGTACCATAATACGTATGTGTACCTCATACTTCTCCAGTAGAACTCGTTTTCCATGCGAACATAATAAAACACTAGAAAAAATTTGTGATAAGCTGATGTTTATATACTGCTTAAGCAAAGTTACCTAGACCAAGTGTGGTGTGGACCTGCTATATATGCAATGCTTGAAGAATGTGTGGAAAAGTAAACACAGATTGCATGTGATATAAATATTATTACATTATTACCAGTTTTCATTTTTGCAAATGTGATTAAAGGCTAAACTCCATATTGTACCTGTTAAAACATAATATTACGGCCAAAGAGTGAAATTAAGATGAAGACGCATTCAATAAAACCCAGCATTACAAAATAGCATGTACAAGTGTAGTATATGATATGAATGGAAGATTTCAGGGAACTATAACTCAAGTAATACACGTAATTAGCAAAGGGAGATGGTGCACAAGATGCACATAGGTATATAAATTCATAATTCGCTGTGGCCTCCCAATCAGTACATAATGTATGTAACCAGTACGTAATAACACTGAAAATAAAAAGAGTAGTAATTCTTATTCCTTATGCCTGGTTCTATTTTTCTACCCTACCCATTGTACTATTACGTGTATGTTATGCTATGCGGCAATTCCTAGCGGTTGTAAATGGAGCAAATGCTTCCTGATCTGTTTCAACGTTGTCCTTTGTTCTCCACGTTCTCACAGTGGCTCACTGGAGCTGGAATAATAGCAGAATTTACTTTTTTAATTGAAGCTCTCCCCCGTCTGAATATTTACAGACGAGAATTAAGGAGAGGTATAGGGGGAATTATCTTTTGGTTCGGTAACAGTTCAATCGTCTTCTTGTCCAGTTCAGTTGTCGTCGCTGCCTTTCGCAAACCTCTTTCCATACTTTTCCATTTACTCATATAATTCTTTTCAAGAATTTTTTGTAGATTTATCTCAGTAGCCTAATTGACTACTACAAATATAAACGCACATTCAGTTACTTATCACCAACTCTAGAAATATAAGGTTAATTGCAAAGTTCAACTAATTAGACGCAATTACCTTAAGCAATGTAGTTTGCACGCGTCCATTTTTATCGTGCTGCCCTAGACTACTAATAAAAATCAGCAGTTCAACTTGCAAATAGTAAGGAGTTTGTGTTGTGTTAAATGAATTTCGTTTAAAATCGGATAAATATTTTGAATATTTCACACTCTTTCTACACTTTTACGAGAGGAAAATTATTGACGACATTTCCAAATTACATTCCTCAAAATGTTGCGGTTCCTAGTCAAATCTTGTTTTGGAACGTTATTTGTTCTGTCCTTGCTATCACCGCAAAATTTTGTAGACGCGAAACCTGGTCACGTTTATTTCAGCCAAGGTGCTAGCAGTTACCAATTCGAAATACCGGATGCAGGAACAGGTAAATTTGCTTTTCACCCCTTCTACTACTCACGTATTGCGCCCTAACTCAATACTGCCATTTTTAACTACGGGTGGTATTTAATCGTTCGTCTTAACATTTGAAATTTTCGTCTTTTTCCGTTGAATATTTCGTCATTTGAATTTTTCGTCTAACCATTTAACGGGTCGTCTTACCATTTAATGTGTCGTCTTCCACATAATTTATGAAGTTTATGACAACTCAACATTGTAGGAACATGCACATGCAACGGAACGGAACGTGCACATGCACAGAGAACCTGATAGGAGATTATCATATAATAAGTTTGGAAATTGTGTACCTAACAGCCAAGCAATGAGGAAAATTCCAATTGGCGAGAAGTGGAAACGGGAGAGACCTAAGCTGGCCACAAAAGCTTTACTTTACTGAACATCTATGCCAACTAAAACACTAAAAATAATGTATATAAATGTAAATACAATGTAAATGCAAGACGACACATTAAATGGTAAGACGACCCGTTAAATGGTTAGACGAAAAATTCAAATGACGAAATATTCAACGGAAAAAGACGAAAATTTCAAATGTTAAGACGAACGATTAATTATAAGTCTTTAACTACTATTTACAAGAAAAATCATTTAGGGAATGGCAAATGTTGTTTTAGGAGATAAAGTTCCTTTTGAGTATTTACTAGAATGCCATATCGATTTAGATATACATGAGTTCCCTAGATATACTACTCAGTGTTGCCTCTAGCCTCCTCCTGTTGAAATACCATGAGTTCTAGATGACTTTTTATTGCAGTAAAACTGTAAAATTAGAAAAATACTTTAAAATGTTATATTTGTAACAATGGTGAAAAATTTATAGTGAATATATAGTTAAATTATTCTTGGTACGATTTATTAAGTATAATTAGGTTAAGCAAAATGTAGAGTAAAATTTTAGTATATATAATAAAAGCACAAAATTATACATTACGATTTTATTTCGAGAATAGCGAAAAACTCAAAAGTTTTTAGAATACTTTTGTATTCATATCATTCATATGCAATAGTATAATCTATAAATTATGTCCCTATTGTCTTTCCTACCAGATGTGTTTATTTTGCCCGTTGACGGTATAATTAGTTAATGAGGCCAATGTTTTGACCCATCATTTATTTGCTACTGAACAAATAATTCCCCCGTATATAACATTTATTATCACACCTTGAAATAGAGAAAATCTATCTAAAATGAATTGTTAAGGATTTAAATTTTTTGTAGGCATAGGAAAGTGGTCAATTGCGGTATTCATGTGATTTAAAATTGGACTATGAATTCATGGCTGAGCAGTCCTCATGAAAACTAGCTTTCTAATTAAATTCTACCGCAAAGACCATGCAAATTTTCCAAAGCATTATGCAATGGACGCTATCCACATACTGAATGAAATGGATGTTGTGGCAAATCATGATACAAGTGGGTTAGTTAGTGTAAACCCTTATAATAATTTTATTGTGTTGTTAAAATGTGCAAACTTGAAATATGAGTATTTAGTAATCTAATTTTTTAGAATGTAGTTTAGAAGAACTAGTTTGAATTAAAATCTCATTCGGAGGTAACCATTCCATAATAAATGTGCTTTAAATCGTATAGGTTGTTCTCCATTTCATATTGAAACTGACTATTACTATTAAGCAGTAAATATCTCAGAGTTATGTCTACTTTTTGGTGATCTATCTACAATTTACAGTCTTTAATCTCTTTAAACATTAAGTAGCAGGGTTAGGCGTGATTTTTATACAACCTATTTGCATTGCCAACAGGTAACAGACATGCAGAGTTTGAAAGATCTTCTGGATTGATATTTCCTGGGTTTACTCTTCAAAATGTCAAGAATTTGAAATCCACGCCGGTCATTCAAACAGAATTAGCCCAAGCCACAACGGGTGAAAAGACTGTCGTAGTTGCAGAACAAAGACAAGCAAGCACCCCCGTGGAATCAAAGAATGCCAAATCTAAAGTCTCAGAATCCGAATCGAAAAAGAGTGAGTTACGTCATTTTGCAAAAAGAAAAACTTTCTCTATGTTAATTAGAAAATACTAGAAATAACTTTTGCTGGTGAAGGCCAGTGGAGGGAGAAAGAAATTGCATGAAAATAAAAACCCCAAATTGATGTTTGTATTTTGTAATGCAACATCTATTAAATTAAATCATCAAAATTAGAATTGAATAAACTTAATAAAACATTTAATTTTCTCTTTTAGTAGTGGCTCCTGAACAGTTGGCAGAGGCGAGCAGACCTCGACCTGAATTCATAAAACTGCGAAAACCAGATCCTCATCGTGTGGAAGCAGATAGTTCAGAGTCCAATTACGACAGTCGTGATTCTTTAGAAAATGAGGCCTGGACGGCTCCAACGAAACAATTTCATAAACTACCAAAATGTAGTCAGCTAAAATGGCCAATGTCCAATCCAGAGAAGAAGTGCTACTCTCCACCTTCATCGATTCGAACCCGTCAAGTGCAGCCCGTATTTCACACAAGATTGTTGCCCAGACCCCTTTCTCCAGTAAATCCTAATGCTGCGTTACCGGATTTTAGGCCAAGCTTCGATCCAAGACCACCCAGCTTTCCAAAATCTAGCGATTTTCACGACCACTTTTCAGCCCCTCAGTCGGGAAGTCGACGAGCTCCCATGACTTACGCCGAGTACAAGAAGATGTACTCCAATAACCAACCCTATTCTAATGGAGGTCAACCACATTATGATTATGGTCACCCAACCACGGCAGCCCCAACTTATAATAGTTACGACAAACCGTCAACGACATCTAGCTATAATTATGGACAACAGCCTCAAAAACCAAATGGCTACAATAGTTATGGATCTTCAGAAACCACAACTGCAGCGCCCTCTTATTACAACTACGGTAATCAAAAGTCCGCTCCTAGCTACAACTACGGTGGACAACAAACGACCCCGGCACCTAAGAACTACTACTATGGACAACAATCCACGACACAAGGGCCACCAAGCTACAGCTATGGTCAGCAATCAACGACTCAGGCTCCACCAAGCTACAACTACGGTCAGCAAAATAAACAGACTCCACCCAGCTATAGTTATGGCCAACCATCTACAACTCAAGCGCCATCTAGTTACAACTACGGACAGCAACCAAATAAACAAAACCCGCCGAGCTACAACTATGGTCAACAATCAAATAAGCAAGCCCCACCCAGCTACAATTACGGTCAGCAATCTACCACTGAAGCTCCCCCAAGCTACAATTACGGCCAACAATCAACTACCCAAGCCCCACCTAGCTACAACTATGGCCAGCAATCAAATAATCAAGCCCCTCCAAGCTACAACTATGGTCAGCAATCTACTACTCAAGCGCCACCTAGCTACAATTACGGTCAGCAGTCTCCAACTCAAGCGCCACCTAGCTACAACTATGGTCAACAATCTACAACTCAAGCCCCTCCAAGCTACAACTATGGTCAGCAGTCTACAACTCAAGCGCCACCTAGCTATAATTACGGTCAGCAGTCTACAACTCAAGCGCCACCTAGCTACAATTATGGTCAACAATCCACTACTCAAGCGCCACCTAGCTACAACTATGGTCAACAGTCTACAACTCAAGCGCCACCTAGCTATAATTACGGTCAACAATCCACTACTCAAGCGCCACCTAGCTATAATTACGGTCAACAATCCACTACTCAAGCGCCATCTAGCTACAATTATGGTCAACAATCTACTACTCAAGCGCCACCTAGCTATAATTATGGTCAACAATCCACTTCTCAAGCGCCACCCAGCTACAACTACGGACAACAATCTACTACTCAAGCGCCACCTAGCTACGGTTATGGACAGCAGTCTACAACTCAAGCTCCATCAAGTTACAATTACGGTCAGCAGTCTACAACTCAAGCGCCACCTAGCAACAGTTATGGACAGCAGTCGACGACCCAAGCTCCGTCAAGTTACAATTATGGTCAACAATCAACGACACAAGCGCCACCTAATTACGGTGAATCGACCACTCAGTCTTTCCAAAGTTATAATTATGGCCAAGGGTCAAATAATCAAGCCCCACCAAGTAACAACGGAGGCGCAACTCCCGTTTTCCAAAACCAGCCTTTTGTTAATTCTAATAATAATGGAAACAAAGAGATAGAACTATATCAAAAGCTTTTGGCCTTCCTTTTGGCAAGACTTAGCAATGCAAATGGAATTCCAAGACCGCAATCTATTCCAAAGCAACAAGAGCAGATTACTAATGGAAGACAATTTCCACAATTTTTAATCATTGACAGAACGCCAAGTCCACAAGTTCCCCAACAACCACCTCCTCCAGGAGCACCTAGATTACTTCCAAGGCCAATTTCTCCTCTTATAAGCACACAGGGACGTCCGAATTTGGCCATTCCCCCAACCCCACCAAAATCCAACAACAAAGATGTAGTACCCCAATTTAAACCTGAAAGTAATAGTCCGAAACTATTACCAAGACCCATATCCCCAATAGCTGCTGTCAGGCAACAGGAACAAGAGCGACCTCTGCCTGTTCCCTCAGCATTAATCGCAGGACCTTCCGACTTGAGTGGTAACAGCAACGGTTATCAAAGTCAACCACCTTCAAGTAGCACAAGTAGCCCACCCGCATACGGATACGAGACTACTACCTCCAGTCCAAGCGGTGGGGCCATACCGGTCAAATCTAACGGATATGGGCAGCCAACAGAAAATTCACAGTCCAGTAGTAACGGTTATGGACAAAGTGAAAGCAAGCAAAGCGGAAGCAATGGTTATGGACAGAGTGGAAAAAGTCAAAACAGCGAAGGACAAAACGAAAACAAGAACCAAGGTGGAAGTAACGGTTATGGTCAAGGGGGAAATAATCAAAACAATGGTGGGCAAAACGATAACAGTCAGGGGGGAAGTAATGGATATGGGCAACTTTCTTCGACTCCTCCTCCTTCCAGTTATGATTCAGTTGTCATAAGAAATGATTATTCTTCTCCTGATTTGAAACAAAGCGAAACCGGTTACTACAAACCAAGTAGTAGTGAAAACAGTGAGACTTCGCCACCAGAAAAAATGATGATCCATTCGATTTCAGTGGTGACGTCTTCTCACACGGTACGGGAGGCGTCCAGTTCAGAATCTAATTATCAAGCAGTTCCCCAACCCAGCAGCAGCAATCAGAATCCAACGGATCCGTTCAGCGGATTTATTAATTCTCCAGTAACTGGTGATTCTGCCCAAACTCCACCTTCATCAAACAGACAAGGGCAATCCTTCAGCACCGGATATCAGCAACCTTCCACTAACAGCGAAACAACTACGCAAGCAAGCGAATACAATCCCATGCCTCCCAATTCTGAGGGATCCCAAAATTCAAATACATATCCACAGGAACCTCCTAATAATAATGATGGAGCAATGAGAGAAAACAATCCCCCAGTAGTGGAACAACCTGGTGACAGTGGAAATCCGTTTAATCCCACTAATCCACCGATGAACAACCCATTTGAGAACCAAAACATGCAAACTCCGTCAATGAATCCTTTTGGGGATTCTAAGGGCCCTAGTAAACCAGACACGACAAACGGTCCCATCACTGCTCTCGTTATCTTTCCCTTTACAGGCAACGATACAACCATCAATGCCCAATTAGAAAGCATCCTCGCATCTCAAGATGGTGCTATGAATATAAATACTCCTTCTCTTGTTATCAGTACACCGAATAGTAATGATGACGAAAAAGAAATATTAGAAAAAATCCTAGCCTTAGCATAAATCTCCTCTTCTGGGCTTAATTCTATACTCTTATACCAACAATCTAACTTAAAACATTTTAATTAATGATACCCCGGTATTACACTTCACTAAAATTCTTTTGTGTATATATTTTACATAAAATATGTTAACCGTGTGCTGTTTACATTTTAGATGATTGAATATCTTTGTTTTCCTATCGTTATATTAAAGTATGGAAGAAAGGGAGTAAGTGTTGTACTAGATTTTATAATAATTATTGTTTGAATCAGGTAGGAAGTTGAGAAGTCAAAATTGTATTGCCTATGCTATAGTAGAAGCTCTACCATTGTACTATGGTCAGCATATTAAATGTGTTTTAATTATACTGATATTTCTTATACTAGTGTTGGCTATATAGTTGGCTGAAATGAAAGTACTTTTAGTACTCCTGGGAATAATTAATAATAATTTTACAGTATACAGCTGAAGTTAACCATGTAATATTATATTGCTATTTAAAATATCTTGGGGAAAATGATGACCTGATAGATTATGGAGAAGTAATAATATTCAGTAATGTAAATAGTTTTTTGATTTTGCATACTTATTCGAAATATCTTAATTAATTAAAGGATTGTATTTTACCCTTAATAAGACCGGTGCATAAAAGTACACTAACAAATCCAAATGCAAAGGAGTTCATAAATATTGGGCTACAGTTTTCATCCTATATGTACGTTTCCATTTCTATACTAATTCCTAACAAGGCTCCTTCAATTGACAACGTCACGACAAGACATGAAACTTACTTATATAATATCTGATGATTGATCGCTCAAACTCAAACTAAGTATGAATGAGAATACATACATATACAGTTGTATATCTGCAGTCTTGCAGTGGCGAGTGGCGATGATAACATTTATTCCAATTTTTCCATTATAAAAGCTTTTTATAACAAATCAATTAAATGCATTAACGTATTTATTTGTTCGAAAAATCTGGAAAGCCACTGAAGCATTAAACATTTGCATTGAAATATGTGCCTTAAACTAATGAGTAAGGAAAATATCCACCTTGGTAATGCTTGGCTCGTTCTAATTGAAATACATTACAGATCTTAGTAGTATTGTAGCCAGCCAAGTTGGATTTCTACAAATTCCCACAGTGCGTGAAATTACACATATATTTTGCGTGATCAATTTTTGACAAGGTTGAAGTATACTAGTATACAATTATACAATATATTATTGAAGAAAACATGAAACGTACATATATTTGTAGACAAAAACATTGAAGCACCATTTTTGGTGCAATGATTATTAACATTACAAAATTCCTATTTAATTGTAACGATTCGGAAAGAAAAGAAAATAAAATTTTAATTCAAATAAAAGTTATTTCACACACGCATTAAAAAGTAAGTTTCTCAGGTTTTTCCATAGAATAACTATAAGCTGCGACTCGCTTCGCTCTCTATAGAACAATAACACTCATAAGGTCTTGCATATTCGTGGAGGCGGAACTGCGAGTGGGGAGGATAGGGAGAATGAGTCTACAAAGGATATCTATAAGTGTTTGGTCACTCTGTGTCGTGAGACAAGGGACAATGCTGCATGAGCTTGAGACAAGCATAGAGTAGTGACTCTCAATGCATCGTGTTTACTACATTGAGGTATGAGAGTCGCGCGCTCTTCCATCATTGGAGACTAAGTCAGAAGCTCATTGGCGACTATGTCAACCCACGATTGGCTAAAAAATCTTCACGTTGGAAGATGCACCTTGCGAGTTATATACATACCACAGAGTGTGGCTCCATCTCTATTATATGGGTTTTTCATTTCCTACACAGAGCTACAGTGACAATCGACAATCCGCATCGGTATCCTTGTATGTAAGTCTCACTTGATTCCAAAGGAGCGGGAGTGCAAAAGAACATAACACAAAATGTTTAACTTTCCATCAAAGAAAATATCACAGGTGTAAAAATTCATTGCAGTTATTTATTTAGAAAGTTACTGTTTTGAATTAGGTTAAATTTCGAAGCCCGGTTGGTTTTCTTTACACAAACACCAATTTTGATCAGCTGACCCGTGACACTGACAGGGAACAGGGTCAGAGGTTCATTGGTCATCTTCAGCAATATACATAAAAGTAAGAACTGCCTGCTGTTTTCAGGCTCGATAAAGGCTGTCAACGTAAAATTAATTAAAACTTTGGTCATTTTGAGTGTATGACAGCTAAAATATTTATTTTTAAATCAGGATCTGCAGTCTTTCAGAAAAGTTTTAAAAACCATTTAATTGAATTGAAAAGGAGTTGCTCTGCTGTATTAAAATGTCAGCTCGATTCGATGTGGTAATGGAGGACAAAATTCTGTTAAAGGAGAAGGAGCCAGTATTAATATTTCTACCTGGGAGTCAAAAAGACAATCAAGTAGGTTCTGGAGAATTCCCTGCCACAAGATACATTCAAGGGCAAAGAATATTTAGGTCAACCAGTTCTAATACAGAGATCGATATTTCTCCCGGTAAGCAATTCGCATCATCGACAACAATATTCCCTTTTAGACAAATAACAACACGAAGTTCTTCGACAATAGAAGATAATGAGTCTATGTCGATGTCGGATGTATCACCCGGATGCAGTTCTCAAGTAATTGCCAAACCGCAGCCTCTGTATATGAAACGAAGGACTTTTGAATCAGATGCTCTCAGATCAAATTTAGTAAATAAGTTATTTTCATACATCGTAAATCCAACGATGGGAGACACACCAGGAAAAAGTTCTGCCAAAAATTCTGAAGCTGTAAATATTTACTGTTTTCGTTTCCTTTTTAAATTGAACCATGGAATTTTGCATAAAGCACATTATTTTCCGTTTTCAGAAAAAGATTTCAAGTGCAGAAGCAGAGAAGTGCATTCAGTGGTCAAAAACTGTCGCACCAGATTTATTTTGGTCTCGCTTCCCTCGAAGCAGTTCTCCAGGAAGTGACGAATGGTCAGGGTTTGATATAGTCTGCGAAGCTTCGACATTGACCGCGTCCTCATTTATGTCTCTTATAGAAAACACAATCAATCCTTTCGATCGGATAAAATACTCCGGTCGTTCCTTCAATGCATTCAGCTTCATTTCCAAAACGATGTCCGGTTTGATCTTAAGCAGTGATAGGAGAAAGGAAACCAACATTAGTATTGTCAACGAAACCTTTGAAATGTTCTACACTTGTGGGTTTCGGTGTATCACAAATGTTATGTTGCCCAACCAAAGCTATCAATCCGGCATCTGTGAAGACTGCTCTAATAACCCTTGTGCATGCAAAAAAGTTACAACACTATTCCTTGAAGCTAACAAGTATGTTTATGCGCACTGTGTCCGAAATATTACAAATCATAAACCAAAATTTTAAAGTATCTTATTCCTTGAAACTTTCTATTCGCAGAGCATTGCAAGGATTAGGTCTCATGGAGGAATTAGCAGGACCAAGAGTTTACACAGTGGTAAAAAAACAAATGGGGGTCAGAGTTCGGGAAAACTGTTCTGGAAAATATGAAATCAGTCATTTAGTGGATCTTTTTAAAGTACATAAACATAAATTGCCTTCCTCCTTCCTCAGATTAACGGTTGATTTTAATGCTATTATCTGTTTTGAATTCAGTGGCTGCGACACCGAATAATGCCTTGGATAGACGCTATATATCCTAATCCCAATCAGCACACGGCGACATACTGTACAAAAGAAAAGATGAGAATTGAGGAGGAATTTTCTCTTATGTTATTTGAAGTCTATGGCAAATCTATTATTGATGAAATGTTTTCAGTTATCATTGGCAAGTGAAAGTTCAGTACTATTAAATTGACATATTTTTTGTTCTGGTACAATAATTAATTAGTAAAGTCCGCGTTGCTTGCATAAACAGAATTTCCAGAATCTCAACCAATGCTAGACGATTTACGGAAATGCATGAGAGAAGTAAATCTTCGAAACGACCTTGTGTCCAAACTGAAAGGAGCATTAGAAAGAAGACTTTTAAATGCGGGTGTAAACACAACGGATGTTTTGGATGCCTACGTTGCCACTGTCAGAGCTTTAAAGTTTGTTGATCCAACGGGAATTCTAGTGCAGCTGGTTACTCCCCCTGTCAGGTAACGTAATTTAGAGTAGCTAGTCTAAAACTTACATTGAATTTATCTGGATTCTACTAAACTACTAACCCGTATGTTATATTTTTAGAGAATACTTGAAACACCGAGATGAAACAGTTCGTGTTATACTAGTTAGTTTAACGGAAGAATCTGGGGATTTGGCTGAGGAACTTTCCCGAAATCCAGCTTATGCCGACAGGAAAAGTCGCCCAAATTTAGTAAACTGGAAATCTTGGGATCCAGGTAAGCTCTTTTCGTAAAAGGTTTAATTGACTTTTACCTCGAATTTGGTTAAATTAAAATAATTGATGATTTTTACAGATCCAATTGATGTACCTAAAGATAAGCACAATCTACGGAAATCAGATTTGATCCAAGCTCTCGTCTCCATCTACGGTTCCAAAACTTTGTTTATTGATGAGTACAGAGCCTTGCTTGCGGATCGACTGTTGAGAATGCCAAAACCTGGTTCCATAACCAGAGAAATCAAATGCCTTGAACTTCTCAAGTTGAGGTAAGCTTACCTTAAATAGTGAAAGTGTTAGAAACCCCAAAAATTGTATAGGCAGGCAAAGGAGAATTTTCTGTAGAATTTTCAAGGAGTCTTTTACATACATGCACTATGCATGCACCAGTATTTTCCCCAATGTCCTTTGACTTTTAGCAATTTTTACCGGCTTTCACCAATTATTTCTCAGGGATCTCGCATCTATTTACACTTTGCAGATTATTGGGCTATGTGCTAAATCATTTTTGCCTTGTAAACCTCAAACCTCCGTAACTTATGTCAGTATACATACCTAAGGACTCTTTACATGATTTCGATCCTGATTATTATTTTATTATGATTTCTGCTTTTAGATTCGGAGAATCTGATCTGCAAAAATGTGAAGTGATGCTGAAAGATGTTTCTGATTCCCAACGCCTAAATACCAGGTTTTATGAAGACGAAGGTGCAGTCTTACAGGATCAGGTATTAATTGCAATTATAAGTTTCATTTAAATAGAAACCAGAAACCATTAATTTGTACTACATGATACGTTACTTGGTGCTACAAATAATAATTACTGTTATGAATAGGAAATCAGCGTGACTGGATTGGTTGTGTCTGCCCAATTTTGGCCCCCTTTTAAGAACGAAACTTTGGAACTACCAAAGCCTATCTCCGAAGCACTTGAAAAGTACACCAAAGCTTTTGAAATGATTAAAGGAAATCGAACTTTAGAGTGGCAGAAGCATATTGGCAACGTGGAAATTGAGTTAGATCATTTGGACAGCACAGTTAGCCTGGTTGTCAGTCCAGCGCAAGCCACCATCATTTGGCATTTCCAAGAACAGTGTAAGTCGACGTTCTATTTCCCCAAACTTCCAAAATGTATAATTCCAGGATTACAGGAAAGTAAAAGTTTCGCAGTAGATGTGCTAAATCTAAAAATTATATTATTTATTTTTCGTTTAGGTACCTGGAGTTTGGCCGAGCTCTCTACTGCAACTGGCATTCCCCCTTCAAGTCTGCGACAGAAAATTGGTTTCTGGATCTCGAAGGTGCATCCACTATTATAAAGAACGCATTTATTAGTTTAATATTAATTATTAATGTAATAGTATTAATAATTTTCTAAATTTAGGGTGTAATCGTCCATAATGGTGAGGATGTTTACTCACTTCATGAAGGATTCAGCGAAGCAAATCCTGCGACTGGAGTAGCTCCAAATAAATACCTGGAGGAGCTGGATGCAGACAGTCCAATGACGTCCACTTCTACACAAAGAGAAACCGAATTGCAGGTAATGAAACTATACATAAAAGAAAACATGAACCCATTGATAGTTGTTAATCATTCATGAAAGACATTTAGTACTAGAATGTAAGTCGTAAGTGTTGATTTGAATTTAATGAATTCCCTTTTAGATGTTCTGGTCGTACATTGAAGGAATGTTAACTAACCTGGAGTCTCTACCTTTGGCAAGAATTCACTCTATGCTCAAATTATTTGCAACGGTCGAATGCAGTTCAGAAGAATTGCAAAAGTTTCTGGATGAAAAAGTTTTACAAAACTTACTAGTCTACTCATCGGCGCAGTATCAGCTTCCTAAGTAATTATTAGGCTTTTTCCAACCAGATCAGGTAGGAAATGACAAACCAATTGTTGTTTAATTTTATACACGTTTGGAATTTCTTCGATTATTATATGCCGTTAAAAGTATAGAATAAATTCAAAAATACATTTCCGCAATTCCTCACATCTGTGCAATTATTTTATCATGAAATTATATTTTTCGCTAAGTAAGACTTTAGACTTGCAAAGAACTGAATTACAATGTTTAATTAGGGTAAGCACAGCATATCTGTCACCGGCACTGAGCTCACATTGGCATCGAGCGCTCGATGACCGGCTCTGACAGCACGTGTCGAAATGACCGGGCACCGAGACCACGGACATGCAAGGCATCGAAAGCACAGATAAAACACGGTTGAATTTCATAAAAGATGAGACCCATTAGTATTAGGCCGCAGACAGGCATCAACACATTTAAATATCCAGATAATTTAAATACATTTACATATAATTGTATATGTCTATCTGAAAAGCATACAAAGCACCTGTCTACACAATCTTACAGTTTCTTCTGCAGTCGTCTAATGCAGCCCATTGCGTAAGTACTATGAGTTACTAAAGCCAAGCCAAGATATTTCTACAAGGTTACTTAATTGTGGACAATTCAACCTGTCTTAGATCGACGTTGTTTGGAGGAAACCTTTACCCTGTCTTAGATCGACGTTGCCTTAACCCTGTCTTAGATCGACATTGCCTTAACCCTGCCTTAGATCGACGTTGCCTTTACCCTGTCTTAGATCGACGTTGCCTTTACCCTGTCTTAGATCGACGTTGCCTTTACCCTGTCTTAGATCGACGTTGCCTTTACCCTGTCTTAGATCGACGTTGCCTTTACCCTGTCTTAGATCGACGTTGCCTTTACCCTGTCTTAGATCGACGTTGCCTTTACCCTGTCTTAGATCGACGTTGCCTTTACCCTGTCTTAGATCGACGTTGCCTTTACCCTGTCTTAGATCGACGTTGCCTTTACCCTGTCTTAGATCGACGTTGCCTTTACCCTGTCTTAGATCGACGTTGCCTTTACCATATCTTAGATCGACGTTGCCTTTACCCTGTCTTAGATCGACATTGCCTTTACCCTGTCTTAGATCGACGTTGCCTTAACCCTGTCTTAGATCGACATTGTCTAAACCCTGTCTTAGATCGACATTGCCTTTATCCTGTCTTAGGTCGACATTGCCTTTACCCTGTCTTAGATCGACATTGCCTTTACCCTGTCTTAGATCGACGTTGCCTTTACCCTGTCTTAGATCGACGTTGCCTTTACCCTGTCTGTCTTAGATCGACGTTGTTTTTACCCTGTTTTAGATCGACGTTGCTTGGAGGAAACCTTTATACCGTCTTAGATTTACGTTGGCCCCAGGAAGCGTTAAACCAGGCCCCAGGAATTAAACCATCTTAGATCGATGTTGTTTGGAAGAAGCCGTTAAATCTGAATCCGAAACTATGATAAAATATATGTAAAATGTGCTTGCAGAAAAGTAATATACCATGTGGCACGAAATGTCATGTCGTAATATCATGTAAAAACCGTGAATAATTGGTCTACACATTGTTTTTTTCAAGAAATTATTGCATAAATGTATCTAATGCTTTTTTAAAAATTGATAACTTTTTTATGACTTCAGCTAATAAATTACCATTATTAATGACATTCAACAGTGTTTTAGCTGTGCTTTCGATGCCCTGTCATTTCGACACGTACTGTCAGAGCCGGTCATCGAGCGCTCGATGCCAATGTGAGCTCAGTGCCGGTGACATAATTAAATACATTTTTGCTTATAGGCATGGCATGTTATTGTTGGATTCTAAATAAATAATGGAAAGCGTTTTCTGAAAAACTTAAATCGTCAATATTAGTTTATTAGAGCAACATGATTTTGAAACAACTTACTTTAAATCTATTAATGTCGAAAATAAGGTAACTTTGCAATATGTGAGCGTGGGACCTGGCACATTTTACAACTCAACTTGACATTTAGTTGAAGTAAATACATTTATACGTACAAAATGTTGTATACATAAAATTATTTCGAAACTTGAAAAAAGGCATTTTAAGTCATTTGTCATTGTCAATAATATTCAATTCAATTAAAACAACCAAACCGAAAAATTAGACTTGACCATTATTTGGAACAGGTAAAGGTAAAGGGTTTGTTAATCTTGTAGCTTCTCTAAGACAGCCTCTGGCCAAATGTTTGTTTAAGTCCTGTTTATTGATGTAGCGCATGTCACAGGAAGTGCAGACATGTGGAGCAGGTCGCTCGTTATTATGGAGTTTTTCATGGTACTCCACTTCATAGAGTTTTCCAAAGGGTTTCCCACAAACTCCACACAAAAAGGGTTTAGCTCCCCAGTCCACTTCCTTATCTTCGGCTTCCTCCAGCTTTTTCTTGAAATACGAGTCAAGACGTTTGGTGGTGAAGCGACGCTGGAGAGAATGAACCTCTTCGTGAATACCCAATTGCTTTTTAGTTGACACAGTCTTGTTACATTGTGGGCACATTAAAGGCTTTTCATTCCCGCTAGTGCACTGGTGCACATAAAACTCACTCCAATGAATTTTAGTTGCCGAACAAAATTCACAGGCATAGAAACATTCGTCCACATGAACGGTGGAATGGTACTTCAGAGTAATGCTTCGCCGAAAATCGTTCCCACAAGTTTCACACTGAAGTTTCTGTCTCTTTTCCTCCGATTCTCCTTCCTCCTCCTCTTCGTCGTCATTCGGCACTTCTTCGTTACTCCCTTCGATAACGCTGTCGAAAATATTCATAGAGTCCCCCGAATCCATTTTCGTGTTCACAACAACTTCTTCCTCAGCTACCACAAAACTATTTACAATTCCATAATTAATTTTCACATTTTAGGTGTCATCATTAGATCATTACTCTCAACAGTATGTTGCGAAAAATTCAGAAATTAATAACAATTAAAAAGTGTAAACTTACCTGTCACCTAAGATGCCTTGGACCTTATCCTCTTCCCAGTGGATTTCCATTGTGCAATAGTATAAAATAAATTGTTGGGAGTCTTTCTTGACTAGTAAATACCTTTAACGGCTTTGCCTAAGAAATATAATCACAAGGATTACAATTTATTAACCAATTTAATTATTTTTTCCGCATATCATCAAAAAAATCTCTTCTGGACTTTCATAACATTTTTACATTATCTCTCATAATCATGTATACAGATGACTGCATCTGATAACATAATTGCATTATAATTTAGATTGACAAATCGGATAGTTAGTTGGGTTGAAAGACTAGCTAAGGTAATTAAATAGTAAGTTTCCATAAACGGTAACGTTTATAAACAAAGACAAACCGTTTAAAGAGGATCTGATGGGGAATGAAAGCAGCAATAAAAGGGAACAGGTGATGAATCCTGAAGATTCCGGTCAGTCGCCAACTCGCCAACCTGAAAAATTTGAAAGAGATACAATGCAATATGCGCCTCGGACGTTTTTCCAAGTTGGTCAGGTTGAAGTGACTGAATTAGTTGGTTGAATAGCAAAATCCACGAATTGTTTGTAGTACAGAAAATACACATGTTGTTTATGCTGAACTCTTGTTAAGATTCTTATAGTGAAATCGCAATATTACCTTTTAAAATAGTAGAAAACGAATAGGGAGCTCCGCAGTGTAATTAAATTATGAGGGATAAGGTTGCATTGGCCGTGCAGTCAGTTGTCACTGTATTTGATATTTTCTGTAACGCAGAATACACACAGGAATGTATAGCAGCCAAAGAGGCAAAGTAGAGGAGGATTGACTGGCTAATCGTGGATATACAATAACATCCAGCACAAGTTATTAAGAATTCCATTCAACGAGGATGCCACAACGAAAAGAATGCAATCCGCCTGGGCTGGGACTATCGAAAGACAAAGTGTGTGTGCAGCGAGGGGAGGGAGGGGTGCCGCCCCGACTAATTCCACCAATACGCACCCAGCAGCCACTTCTGCAACGGAGAAGGGATCCCCCTCAAGCACACCAATTCAACTCGCACTTTTCTCTAATGGACTCTTCCCTTGGCCTTCGCCCGGCTAAACTGCAATGAAATGGTGCACCGTCAGTCACTTCTCCAAGAAAAACAGAAATCTCTCTAACCAGAATTTAGTCTCCCAGTTAGGATTCACGATTTTCTTTGTTCTCCTCTCATTTTCAGGGAAAATTCTTGATTTTTACTCAGCTTCTTACATTTTGAAGAATTATTATTTAAATATTCAAAGCAAATCAGATCCAAATTATAATCCCAATATAATTTCTTTAATCGTGTAAATCGACGATTAGAATGTGTATAATCCGTATTACAATCACACTCTTCTGTAGACATAAATAGGTTTTACCAAAGTATTGCGTCTTTCTACTTTTCTAATCAGTGGAGTATCGTTTCTAATCAGTATTCTTCTTTTGTTAGCTAAATGGCTCTTGACCAACAAATATATAGCGCTAAAAGATGGAAAAAATCGAAATGTTTGCAGTAAAAACTAAATAAAAGCATTAATGATGATAATGATGAATTTACATGCAATGATTGGAAAAGCGTATATTTGCGTTTTCATAATAATGGTGGATTAAATGAAGTAATTTTACAAATAGTCCATTTTTGAATTGTTTACATTATTTATTTGCCACAAATCTACCTTACAAATGCATTCATTCAATTCAAACTCTCAGCCTGGGGTGGAATTCTCAAAGATTGTATGATTACAATCGTTAATTTCTGCAAAATCAATAGCTAATTTTTAAAGTAACGATAAAAAACTGACCAATGATTTTGCAGAAATCAATGATCGTAATTTTAAGACCTTTTGAGAATCTAAGCCCTGAATATTTCGGAACATAAAATGTAATGAAATCTCATTGCAAGACGACAAGAAATATCCACTGGTTAAAATAATTATTGCAAATAAATAACAATAATTTATTTAAAAATTAACAATTATTAATAAAAAACAGTTTTATCATTTGGCAATATGGACGAATTGTCGAGTAGCTTGCATATAAAATAGTATTTACAGATATTATAACTGACCTAATCGTAAGTTTGTACGCAACGGCAATTGACAGGAAAACTAGATTTCTCTTACAAATTTACTACAATACTATATGTAGACAATACAATACAAAACTGTACACTATTTGACTTTCGGAGATTACGAAGAAAATACTTCAGTTTAAAATAGCGTGGTACATAGCATTAGCAGTAACTTAAGTTAATTTTAATACTTAAGTAATACATCTTTGCTTCCACAATACGACTAAATGGATAAAAATTTATTTCAAGACAAACCAAAACATTTTTCTGTATTGGTGGCCGTCTTCCAAAGAGTCGATGTACTTCTTGAAGCCACAGAGGAAAATTCCTCCCATCATTATAAGTCCTCCTATGACACTGAAACCGCAAAAATATGCACCAATTAACATTTAATATTTTTTATTAACTGAATATTTATTTTCGTTGATAAAAATATTAGTAAATTTACAAAGAGAATAATAATCAGTCATTTTAAAATTCACCCATTCAATTTTAAAATGAAAGAAAAATTATTGTAAATGCGAACCTAATTAAATCTGGCATTATTTGTACAAAGACCATCTGCCAGAGGAATGCAAAGAGAACATCTGTTGTTTTGACTAAAGCCACCGGACCAGCATTGTCACACTTGAGGGCAAAAATGAGAAGCATCTGAGCAGTGCATGAAAGAAGTCCAATTGCCACTGCTTCCAAAATATCGAACGTTTCGGTTGGAAATTCCATAACATCAAAACCATATGCTAGGATGGCTGCCTCTATTGTTCCAAAGCCTCCGAAACCAATAAGAGTTATTGAATGATGAATTTCTCTCAAATGGCGAATCATGACAATGGCTAATGCCATGAATATTGAACAGCTCACAGACAATCCACATCCGATCTAAAATTTAAATATTTTGCATTTTAGATAATGCACGGATATTGAATTATTTATTTTAATTGTAAAACCGAATTACCAAAATATTTGTATCAAATTCTTGTCCAGTGAGAATAGGTGGTCGAGTAATAAGGACGACTCCCCCCAAGGTGACTAATGTGGACAAGAACATAAAAAGACCTCCAAAAGCTTCCCCCAGAAAAAGATACGCAAGCAAAGTAACAAAAATCGGGTATGAATTGCATATCACGGAAGAATCGCCGAGTGGCATGTATTTTAGAGAGTAGTACTGAAATGTTGCGGCTGTGCATCCAAATATACTTCTAAACTGAAAAGAAATAAACGTCGAAATTATTAACCTTAGGTATTCAATAAAACCCGACCACAAGGCAATAAATCTATAAATCAAAAATTATGACTTTATAATGACTTACCACTAAACTAATAAAGACGGTAAAGGTTGCTTTTCTCAAAGGCCAAAAAGATGCTGCGATTTTTTCTTTGCCAAATGAGTAATATATAACAACGAATATACTAGGAACAAATGTTCCTGCAAATCTCCAGAAAGACTTCGTAATAGGATGGAATTGAGTCATTCGTGAAACCATCATAGTTCCCAAGGAAAGCACCATACTTGAGATTAAGCATAGTAGCATGCCCTTGAAACTCGAATTTACCATCTTCTTCATCTAAAAATAATTTCAAAGTAAATCAATTAATTTTTAAGGAAATCCATATAAAAATTATTTTAATTCCTAAGTGATTGCGAATTAAATATAAATACCTTGAATTAAATGTTTTGATTCCCCGAAATTTAGAGTAATTTTTTTTTGTTTGGAAATGCCAATATGCGAAGAATTGAAAAATTTGCCAAAAGTCAGTGGCACTTTACAAATTTTCAGTTCAGACGAGGAGAATTTGTATTGTTTCCCACATCTATTTCTGAAACTCTAAAAATAAATGTCTATTAGGAAATTTGTTTAATTTTCTGAAATTGTTAATTTGAGGAGCAGAATGAAATAGTGGGAGTTTCGCGTAAAGTCTAAAATGAAATGTCACGCAATCGGTTGGTTGACTTGATTTTGTCTTGATTTCATCGTTTCTATTTAAACATCCATTCGTCACTTATGCCTTTTCATTGTTGTGACATAATGAAATATTATGTAGCAATAGCAATAGTATCTTATTATGTTAGACACACAAAAACTTGCTTTGGAAAAATAACATTGCGTAATACAGATACCAATAAAATATACAGCAATAGGAATATTTACCTGTAACATTTTTATCTGAGATCAGCAACGTATTTAGTATCTCATCCATTCGTATTCAAATACAATGCGATTCATTATATGCATTGTGCATCATGGAAAATCCTTACTGAACACCGCAATGTATAAAACTTCCAGTTTACCCAAAATGTTTATTTATTACTATACGTTGTGTATAGTGTATTATTTTATTCAGCAGCAAAAAGCTACTGTATAAAAATGAGATGTCCGTCTGTCTGACTACCTGCCAACCTACTAGGTAATCAGTTTTCAAATAACACAAGAACGCTTTAGTTTTCTTTGAAACTTCCAGAGCGCCTTCTAGGAACCCAATGGCTTTTTAAAAATTAGACCAAGCAGTTATCGAATAGAACAGAAAAAAATTCAAAAAAACATAAAATTCCCTGATTGCGCATTGGAATAAGTATTTATGGGATTTATATTTTTTGATAAAAGTACAAATAAGTTTTAACAAATTCAATTGTTTTGAATTCATCAAACAAATTTTTAATAAATAATTTGACTCTTTTTGCTAGTTTCTTTGTATTCTTTCCGCTACTGTGCTACATGTGTTTTGCAGTGGTGTATCCTTATATATATTATTTCATAATATTTAAGCTGATAGCTGAATAAGTTCAAGTTCAACTAAGGGTTGTGAACAAACATGTTGTCTCAATGTTACAATGTTAGCGTACGCATTTTGTATTTTATGTATGAATGTAGTAAAAATGTTTATACGAGTCAAAGAAAAACACTTGTAGGCTATCAATATCAGCAACTAACGAATTTATCTGCAGACAAAAAAACCACAGAGTTATTTGTATTCACAGCCACCAATCTCTCGATTCCTATAATTAGTTGAAAGCATTAAACTCACATTTTCTGGTTATTGTAAATACGTTTTTGAATAATTATGCACTACTAACTTTTAAATGTAACTGATAGCGCAGGATAAATCCTATTTAATGAATACAAAGATTTAATATTCATAACATAATAATATATTCACACTTACGGGTGACAAATGACAATTTTTTCCTACGAATTTTCCTAAGGAGGAAAATAATGAAAATAATAATTACCATTCAGTGAATTCTTTAAGTTAGATAAATGGCAAAAAACTGGTCGAAACAGAAGATATTAATAGCAGGAGATAATTACTTATTGGTAAATCTATTAAATAGTTTCCCAAATTTGTCATACCTATTTGCGTTTACAAAGACTTTAAAATGGAAAACAGAAAAGTGATAATCGTTCTTAATTAGGTTTTTCTTTATTGGATTTATGTTGAATTTGAGACAAACAAGTGATAAAAATACTGATAAACTCCTGCGAATTGTTATGCGACTTGCGTTTAGACTTTGTGAAATCACCCACCAGCTACTCCAATCTATTGCAGAGGGTGATAGATTTGATCTGTATTTGAGTTTTACCCAATTCAGAAACAGGTTTTATGAATTCAATGCTGCTGCAGCTTTAATAATGTGTCTGCAGACTAGAAAAACACATTTAGACTTTTTAAAAAGAACTTTCATGCAAAACAGAAACTTATTTTAATTTTCCGTTTACAAGTTCAAGGCGGTTTCAATTCTAAAGGAATCTGGTTTTAAGTGACACGAATATGAAGTAACAAAGTCTGTGTTAGGGAATTCTATAATAGCGTCTCCACTGCATTCAGGCGTAAACTATCACCATTGTTATGTTTGTTCTTTCTTTGGCAATGACAATAATATTACTGAATGAACTGTAGTCACTGTCTGAGAACTCTATTGATAGGAATTATGAAACTAGTGCAAAACCAAAGTGGCTTTGAAAGTTTTGCACACAGAAGTAATATAGGGATAATACACAGCTGGACAGCTCTGTAAATATTACTCATCCCTGTCACAGCAAAAGCTGTTGAAGGTCTAAGTCTAGATATATAGGTACTTTGGTCTTGTTCGCGAAGTTATTTAATTTGTGAAGAAAAATTTCAATACTTTATGCAATTTAAAAAATTTAAAGTCTTATGTACAGAACCTTGTTTGCTACATTGCATACTTTTAATGGCTTGCATTTATCGAGCGGCTAATAAGACTGATTGCCATGAATGAAAAAATTGAATTGACCACTAAAACACTTTTCGGCCACCGAAAAGCAAAACGGGCCACAAAACTATAGTTTCATGATTTTCAGTTTAGTGTTTAGTGATATATCACTAAACTGAAAATCATTTATTACCATGATAAAAACTGAAAGTACCGTGTTTTAACTGCAGTTAGCAGTAGCATTATGGCTACAAACCATCTACCAGACCAGTTGCAAGATGGTTTGGTAGATTAGTCATAAGATTCATTCATGGCAATTCAGTTTTTCAGTCGCCCAAGAAAATTAAAACCGGTTTTAATTTCTAGAAATTTTTAAAATCTGATAAGTTCTTTAATATTGATTAGTCTTAAAAATTTTCTAAATTATTCACAGTGCGAAAACATTCTTCATAATATTTCATTTCTTTTTCAGAATATTTTATTGTGGGGTAACTATCTAAATTTTAACGAAGGTACATTGAAAACGAAACCTATTTTGCGTGTCAATTAAGGCACTTCAGTATTACAATGAATGTTAATTGTTTTTCCTTAGCAGACACATTAATAAAAATGATATAAGATACTTGAATTATTATATTTCACCTTACTGAATAATTAGTTGCTTTACTTACTAAACTTATACTTACTTTTTCAGAGCTACCCTTGTAATTTTGAATATTGTTTGTCAATAAAGCATTTAAATCTAAATCTTTGCTTACTTACTTATTAATTTACTACCTCCATAACCTCCGCTATGAAACCGATTAAGTGTCAATCTGTCTTGTGAGCCGTAGTTAAGAGCTGTTTGCTCCAGTTGATTCGTTAACTCTGCTTACGTCAACAACTACACTACACTAATTTTGACATAAAAATACTTAAATATATGATATCAGATTATTGACACCAGCCTATACACTCTTGCAGTTTTCATGTACACATCTATTATTGCATTCCAAGCAACAACAGATTTCTGTGATAAAATGTCTAAGCATATTATTATTAGTCATTTCGCTTTCTGACTGTCTTTATGGCGATTAAGTGAACTAACACTTGTAAAATATTTGAGGGTTCTTAGGAAACTTTGTTGGCACTTTTGGCTTACAGATATTCTTTAAATACTTGTTTATGGAGTACCTCTTTAGTGCTTTATTTTGGAACAATGTTACTGGAAATGTTCTATCACTCTGTCTGGCCGTCTCATATTACCAACGTGAACGCTATAAATCTTATGAGTTATATAGCATTCATAATTAGTAGATAATTAGTTCAAACCTTTTCTAAAGTGCTAATACTGTGGTACAAAAAGGAAGTTCAAGTTTCAAAATATTGTCACTGGGCTTCACAGACTTTCAAAAGCGCATTATCCAGCCCACATTAATTAATGCGATAGTTTAAGAAAATGACTTTAAGTCTGTCCATCCGTCTGTCTGTCTGTTATCGCGGAAATTCTTGAGAGAAGTGGGATAATTAGTTCAAACGTGCAATTAGGTATTATATAGGTAGCTGTGGTCCATTGCAAGACCAAGTTTACATATCAGGTGAATCTGTCGTGTGACTATTCTGACTATTACTATATTACTTTATTCAAGTTTCACTATACTTGATACTGCGGGAAACGCTGCGGGTAATGGGTATTATAATATCATTATCTTAATGAGCAATGAGCATTTATGCATCCATGAGACTATAAAGGCATCTAAAAGTGGACAAGTGACGGAGCTCGAAAATGCCAAAACCTATTACCGACCAAATAGTAATTTGCCAAATTCTGTGTAACAGTTAATTTAAATTCCGGTATATTGATAAATAAATAAATAGCAAACAGTCAAACCTTTAGTAAATTCCTTAGTAATCTTGGTTTCCACCGAAAGTGATGATTAAAGTATTTGACCAAAGATTGAGTAATTTGAATACTATTACTGATTAACTGAGTCTGTGCGTATATGTATACCTGTATACGATGCTATTTTAGTAAACGTACGTTTTGTAGCGACAATAAAGTTTTTGCATTATACACATGCAAATGAAACTGAAAAAATTAAACTTGAACTTGGCTGAAATGATTAGAAATACAAATAGTAATATAACCAATTATTGAGTTCATAAACTATTCTCCTATATTATTCAATAATGTACTATAACCGTGAAACTTCTATTGCGGCAAACTGATGTCGAAATACCATTGACTGACACCTGGATACATAGTTCGTTCTATTCAACAATTTAACGACTTCAGCGTACCGTACACACTATCCTTTGTGCCTATTTATAAATTCTACCAGATCGTATATGATTAGTTAACTAAAATCTTCATTGTAAACAGATGCTGTTAATATGAATGTAATGAAATTGTAATTCATGATCATAAAGAACATAATATACTTCATCGCATTTTAAACTATGGATGTCGATACAAAAATAAACGATTTGTGTTACGCAATCACCAATTTAGTTAGCATTAAGTGTTTAATATGTGACCAATGCATTTACATTTATTTACGTAAATAATATTCAGAAGTCAGAAAAGTATTTTTTTCTATTTTAGTGACTATTCTAGTCTCTCTTAAAAATCTGTTATTTGCAATGACGCACTATGGTTATCCATTTGTTCCCTGAATGTTATTGGCATGCAATATGACGACTCAACCGATAGAAGCTAAAAGACCTTTACATCCAATAGGCATTTGTATAATTTGCATTATTACTCGTTCTTCCTAAAGCCGGATGCCCTTCCTTACTCAAACTAATCGTTACAGAAAATAACGCTTTCAAAATGGGATTTTGTGTTTTATTAACATATTTACCAAATTGAAAACCCTGTTCAAAATAAAAATCTACCTATCTTATCAGTGTCTTTTATACATTTGTTTTAGGTGGTATGCTTCCTTATTAATATCAATGGAAAATTTGAAATAATATTTTGAAACACAAATCTTCAAGAAAATTCCCGAAAAGTTGAAAATTCAAACTGGATTGGGGCTATGAAAATTTTTAAAAAAATTGTTTTTCGACCGGGAAAATCCGAATCACCGAAATCTAGGCACATGTGGTACTTTTACTTTTCACGGAATTATTTGGCCCACTTACCTTCAACTGATTTTGACCGAACCAGAGATTTCAATGTAACCTTGCACTGGCTTTTGAGTTATGTTAACAGTTTCGATGTACTACTTCCGGTTCTTTCGGTACAGCTATGGACACAAGCCCTGGACCACACTGTATATTATTTCCATGTTTCATGGAAGTGTAAACCATTATCAATACATGTTTTCTTGATTTCAAGAGAGCTGAGTCAACTGATATGTAAATTACATGCAGCAAGCAATTAGTTAAGTTAAACTTCTAGAGATAATGACTGGCATGGTTAATCCCTATTCCTCATTGTCGTGCATACCCCATTTTAGCATTTGAAAACCATCCGACCCTTGCTAAAATAGAAGCGCAGTTTTAATGGAAATCCGGACTTTTATTCCAAAACTGCAAATTATTTAAAACTATTCGGAGTTTATTAAAAGAATTCCAATATAATGTGTTTTCGTCATCTTAACCAAATCATTTGCTCATTCTCCATTTCATCATTACTTTTATGAGGGTAATAATTCATACACCCTATATTACTAACGTTGACCAAACTTTGCTCTGCGCTAAGCTCTTTTCTTTCACCTTCATGGGTTCTTGGGTTCTACCGGGCCTGTTTCCAAAGGAGTATTTGCTGAGTACGTACGCATATGTGTATACATGTAGTATGTTGACAATAAATAATTAAAGATTTTTATGCATGCAATTGTGGTCATGAATAATTAACGTTTACACAGCGAGATTCTAAGGTCACGCGACATACGTTGTGCTATTTGCGACATGCTTCGAATTCATATGTTAGTGTTTTTTACCCACCCATACATGCATTAAAAGTATGTCGCAAACTTTTTTAGTACCGCGTACCCTATGTCGCGTGACTCAAGAACCTCGATGTAGGATGATCAATACATTGAGGGTCACAACGGTTAATGAATTATTCAAGCGCTGACCGTAATGGCTAATCATCTAATAAATACATAAAGATAATAAGGCACATTAACCTAATGTCATTTCCTCGTCAAAAATATTTCCCACAAAGTCTACACAGTCTAATTAAATCATCTATATTCACTTGGGTAAAATACAAAGACAATGAATTTCGGACTGCATTGTTTTAAATAATATTTATGATATGAAGCAATTAAAATTCTAAAAAATACATTTTTAAAGATCCCAAAAATGTAAATCATTTAATTTTTGGGTACCCCTGAATACTGCATGCAACACTGTTCGGTAATCTATAACCTGTTAGAATTAATTTCAGTATTTACTTTTAGAAATTAGTATTTTTAAGTAGGGCACTACAGTAAATTTTAGAGTCGCAATTAATTCTACATTTTGTACTAATATTAAAACACTGTAAAAGATAACTGCCTAAAAGAAACTAGTTTAAATTGTATCAAACTTTTGTATCGCTTACCTATCGTAGTATCAGCTTCAATAAAAAAATAAACACTGAATACACTGTATTAGAAGAAAATAATACCCAAAACAATACGTAATATTTATGCACAAAATCTCATAATAACTGAGCAAATTAATCAATGCTATAAAGTTGTGCTATCCGTTTTCCATTAGCTACTGACGCATTATTTTTACTGTATAATCCTATATGCAGATTTGTGAAAAGGTTTAACTACAAGACTGTATGGAGCTAATTTTTTGTGTAATCATGTGAAGAATGGGGTGACCGGATTTGGAAACTTCATTCATGCTTTTTAGCAGTAACAGAATATTGTATTCTATAATTTCTGTAATCTGTTTTCTTTAACTAATCTAAGTTAAATAAGTACAATACTTATTTAAATAATTTTATATTTAAAAGGGAAATTATTAGATTAGCTTCAACGTTCAAAATCAACTAAACGAAAAACTTAGACTTATTTTAAACTTTTGTTTGAACTTTTTTTGAAACTCCTAAACTGACATAATATTAGTCATGTAGTCATTATTAAGCAGTCGGAATTAATTAAACATTATCATATGATGTATCCTAAAGACACATTGAAAAAGTATTTTAGAGAGATATTTGAGCATTTTTAGAAAATGACGCTATTATTTCTTAAAAATAAATATTCTTGAAATTGAAAGTATTATATGAAATGATTTTACGGCACAAATTTGGCAGTAGAGACATATTGGTCACTGGTCAGTGTGCTGACCTGCTGACAAAGCAATTATTATTTATAAGTATAATACTACAAACGACAGAAGTCATTTATTTATAGATAAATAATTATAGAGTAAAATATTAAAAGAGAAGAACTAACTATAGTCACGGCCATACATGCGAATATACTAAAAATGTAATTAGTTCGGTTGGATACAAGACCTGTTCTTATATAATTTTATAACATTTTGGTTTTCTAATTATAAGTGAATGCAGTAGCAGAATAAGACTAGGTATATTTATGAAATGAACATTTCAGCTATGATAATAAGTTTTTTGATACATTTTATAAGGGGCAACCGGCAACCAACAAGTAAATGCTGTATATAAGAATATACATAAAAATTTTCAAATAATTCTGATCTGAGCTTACATTGGTTAACAATCCATAGGACAAAAAGAGCTAACCATGTTCTCTATAATATACTCCATTTGTGTAACCTCTAAAATATTTTCTATAAATAGTATACAAATACAGAGAATGTATTGTAGTTAAACATCCAATTACCGTTTTGCCTGACATTGGACTTGAAATCTGTTGACTTCCAGTTTTCATTGTAGAACTTATCTGATAAACCACCATTAGTGGATCTGATCATACCTGAATCAAGAATCAAGCTAAAGGTAAATGAGCCTATTGTAGTGCAATTATACGCTATTCATGCAAGAAATGAAACCGAATGGTCTTTGAGTCTTTGTCTGTTATACTTTATACTGCTTCATTTTTTTAACTTTTGATCTTAAAACTCTTAAATGCGTTCCTTGCAGGCAGTAATAAAAGAAACGCATAAAATGAGAAGAGGCTTAATACTTCAATTTTATGCACAATACAGTAATAATTTTATGTACAAACACAGTCGGATAGGAAATAGGAAATAAATAAATATGAGACCAGTAAGAGAAGAGTTGTCAGAATTTCCCATGAATGTTCCGCTTAGGACTCCACCTAAACGTACTTTGGAGTACTATGAGGAAGAAAGAAATTACCAAAAGATTTTGACTAAACTTCTCTAAAAATGAATAAAACTTCTATGAAAAGGTCTTAACAAAATTTTTGAATTGGAAATGGCTGCCGACTAGATTTTAGTCAGAAATTAAACTGAGATCATTTATTGATATTTGAACATATAAATAATAAGGTACATGATACTAATAAAATTGTGATTATGTTTAACGTAAGCGTATTTGAAGTCTCTAAGTATTGCGATCACTAAATTCATTATTCAACTTTGTAAAAGCGATTTCTTGGTAGAACAATTGAAACGGCTCGGCTGAACGGTCCTTCTCTTTGAAAGATATCTACTCCCCTCACAGCAATTTGGTAGCGAAACCCCGCATCAAACTGTTGAAAACAGAATTTTGTAAACACTTCAGTGCAAAACTCATTTTTACAACAATAGCTGCTTGTAGCTAGCAGAGTGATATGAACATATGAAATGTGAGATATATGAAAATACATGATGGTAATGAAGTTTAGGTAAGGTCAAGATGGGATCGCTTTAATTAGTCATTATCGAATCGAGATCGTATTATAACCATTGCAGTTTGTATGATTGTTTACCCCATTCATCGATTTGAAAATATCACGGGAATTGGATAACGGTGGAGTTACTTCAGTTATTTTCTTCCACGGCGAGATGAAACTAGAATTAATGCGCTGTACGCACGCGTAGATTTCGTACTTCTCAATCGGAGAATGATATTTTTCCAGTTTCATATTCCAGTCAAGTCGGAAGGAATTAAATCCAGTAATCTGCGGCCTTGAAAATAAAATGGGACGCGGAGGAACTCCGGTTGCCGGGATCTTCTGCAATTCTTTGTTCACAATTTGACTGCACCGTCCGTAACAAATCTGTTGGTCCCCATTGTTTTCTTGGTTATTTTGAATCCCGTCTCCAGTAGACTTCAGAGTATTACCTTTACTGCAGATTATATAACCTAATTTTATAGTGACCAATTCGGCGACAGGAGGTCTGAAAATTCAATTTAGAAAAACTCAATTAGATACCAATTTAAGAACGTTTATCATTACAGATTTAAGGCATAACCCGCAAATGGGTGTTTATGGTTAATTCGAAATTAGATTTTGGAGTAACTAACTAAAATTACGAAACTTAAGGATTGCATGCACTCTATTAAACCCATTCCAATCATTGTAATCACCAACATTGAATTTCCTTCCATGACTCTTCCAAAAATGAGCAACACTGAACTGAAACTGATTTACAAATAACTCCTTTGTTTTCAAATATGCAGCAGAATACAAAAGTGTCGAAAACGAAACAAGACAGAGAGGCTACTGATTTCGGCCGAAATATAAAAGCTGAAAACGATCGTACCTTCTAATGAAAATGGAATTATTATTAATATAGATTCTAGAAAACCATGAACACAAAGGAATTCCATAACGTGCACAATTGGCGGCAACACATGATATTTAAGGACGTTAATTATATTAAGTACAAAAATGCAAGCTATTGCATTGGTTTTATTTCCTTCTTATATAGAATCTAAAAAATAAAAGGACACAGACGATACAATAATTGAATATTATTTTTAGTTTTTATTATTAATACTAATAATGTTATTATAATTTGTTCTTATAATTACTACAATAATTATATTTATATTAATATGAATATAACAGTGTATTACAAGCAAACTGTCCACGGAAGGGTGGTTATTGCTAACATTTATGATGATAATGACATATCTCAGCAGATTTTGCAAAGATTGGATGCGCATGCACTTAGTATGTAAAAAATGTGATAGGGCAGGTTCATAGGAAATATTTTGGTCTACTTAATATACATATCATGAGTAAGAATACACCTTGTAATAACAATTCGCGGTTGTGGTAACCTACTACCTTTAATGCAATGCTTGGAAAGTAACTGATCAATATTTGAATATCCGGAACTTTATATCCTCATCCTCAACGTAGAAAAGATTGTATAAAGTAATTTTCTACATGACACGTTAAAAATATGCTACAAACATTCACCACCACAGATAACATTCAGAGTAATTGGAGATCTAATAATTAGTAGTTCTAGAAAGACTAATCTGATATACACAAGTTAAAAAATTACTTAGCTAACCGAAAACATATTCAATAATAAATAATTTACTTCTTCAAATATAATTAATGTTTCTTTTTCAAAACAATAGCTACAGGTTCACAAAATTGGCCAGTTCTGTTGTACACGTCTACACCTCGGACAATAAAATGGTAACGATTTTCATCCGAAAACTAAAATAAATAAAAACACAATTAAAGTTTTTACAGTTGAAAATATGGCATTATATAATTCATAAACTGGTTAAAAATCTTACTTGGGATAAAGTACAAGCCATAGGCAAGGGGAGGGCTTTGACATCTCCTACTCTCTTCCATTGATTGGCTTTAGGTATACTCATTGCGCTCAGTGGCTCTTGACATGCGTATATTTGATACGACTGAACTTCAGCATTATTCGGACCTAAGTTCAACGACCAAGATAGAACAATTCCTTCGTTCTGCTCTTGCAAACTCAGTTCAGGTCTTGAGGGAGCTTCCTTCACCCTTCGAACTTGACTAACTATTTGGCTTCCCAAACTTGGCGGTGGCAAAGGTGGCTGAAATCAAAAATATAGTTTTGAAAACAATGAACATCAAAACATTTACAAAATAATAATGGACCATAACATAGTGAGTGTGAGTAATACTATTTTCATTCAGTTTTTTTGCTATTTGTATTTATTTTCAACTTCAAAAAAGTAAAGCTTTGAATTACATTTAATTGTCCACAAATGCAGCAGTACAAGTATTACATATTCTTATTTCATAAAAGCTTTATGTGTATTGCTATTGCGATCATTTTATTCGAAGGCAGCTATTCCCACCTCTAAAGACTGGAAAGGTGTAACGTCCTACTACAGTACAGTATGATCATTTTAAAGATCGTTTGAGCCGTCTAGTTTGCCACAAAATAGGTATTTAAAAGTTCATTACAGTAAATAGAGATAAGAGAGCAAAGTTAAAAAAGATGTTAGATAAATAATGGAAACAATAAATGGACAAAATTGAGTAAACGTTCTTCTTAAGTATCCTGAGAGCGCCTGAACATAAAGTTCGTACTGTACTAGACAACAGCCTTCGATTCAACTATTCAACATCCTGTAGTTAGCAATAGCACAGCAGCACACGTACTACCGCAGAAGAAACAGAGTACGTGTGCAATGCAACCCAAGAAAGTACCTTGTTCAGCCCACTATATATATTTACACACATTGGTATTATAGATCGGATTGGGTCGGGTCTTCAAAACTATGTATCACACATTATGAGGGTATTCGTTTCTACTTTAGAGTTTCGTGTGTGATGATATTTTAGTGATGATACTACCATGATAAACATATAATTGGTATACAATGATAAAAGCACAATAAAATAGTAACAGGGTTGTAAATGAAGACATTAACATGACCCAGACCCAATCCAAGTTTAAGAGTGTACTAAATAAAATGGAGTGTCTGAACAGGATACCGACATGTACTAATTAGAATGTAACAAAAAAAAAATAAAGACCTACCAGTACGAATTTTTTGGGCGAAATATTGATGACGGAGTTTAAGTTGCCCCGTGACACAACGGTGCTCATTGGCAGTCTGTTGGCTCCCCCAAGGTTCCCCATGACATTGTTATGAGGTATTATGATGGAGCGAGGTGTGCTATTTAACGGCTTCGGAGCAACATTTCTTAAGTGCAACATTTGGATGGGAGAATTAGGTTTTACAAGTTGAGATCTCTGTTGGGAATTGACATTTAGGGCTTGCATTGGTTGATGCGGAGCCAATATCAGGGGTCGCGTCTGTCCACTCTGACTCACAAATTGATATCCAGTCGGCGATTGCACTAACTGCATTCCAGGATTATTCACTATTCTGTACTGAACACCATTCTGACCTATAATCACTGAAAACCCAAACACATTATTTATATGCTGAATTTCAAAATCTTAGTATTAATATAAATAAACATCAATTTTCAAAGTTCGTAATGTAGACATTGATAGGTCATTTATGGAGAAGATGAAAAAGAAGGAATGGATATGTAGGCATAATGGATTTATTAATGACTTACCATTGCCAGCCGTGACGTTCTGTTTTGCATCATCTGTAAGATCAACCAAGGAAGTGTTCCCATTGGGTAACTTGGACGCAGCAGCACCAGCGGCCGCAAGAGCATTAGATGCCGCCTGGGCAGCCGGATTTCTCATTTGAGGAACTTGCTGTAATTGATTCAAGTTTGTTGGTTGGCGAAGGACGTTCAGCGGAGTAGTCACCTTTTTGGCAATAGGTCTGTTCATATTTTGAACTTGCTTAGACATTTCAGCTGCAGTCACGGACACATTCGGCTGCTTGTAAGGGGAACTTGTACGCTTCACTAACGGTGACGATGACGAGTTCTGGTTATTGGAACTTAGGGGAATTAGTCCAGGAGTGGGAGAAGTCGATTGTATCTTTCCCGTTTTCCCAGAGGACCAGGAACCATTTTTCCAGTGATTCGTTTTATTTGGCCCTGTAATGTGAGCCTTAGGGTCAATAGACACTTGCAATCCCACAGATCGATAAAATCTTAATGGCGGCTGTGGCTTAGCGGGTTTCGGGTTCCTTGCTTCATTATCTGCTATCGACTTCACTGCTTTGCTCAGTTCTGAGGCCTGAAATTATCATCCCGTGTCATTATGCAATTCCCAGCCAATCCTTATCAAAATCAAAAATGTACCACCGGTGTTGTGTAACACTTTTAATTTTTGTGTAAAGCACGCGGTTTCCACCATCCAAAAATAAACTTCAAATTTTAATTTCAAAATATTTTATAAATTGAAATTAAAAATAATTAAGTCAACTAAGATAGTCATAAAAACCGTTTGTATATTACGTAAATGCGTAAAATGAAAAAAAAGTCAAACTACACCGTAGGTATCCGGAACTAAATTCTACTGAACTGTTTTTCAACGCCCTCGGTTTAACTACACATGTAATATATGTCGATGTTCATGAGATTATGACATGCCATGATAACCTATGCATTTAAACTTGTTCATCTACATCATACATATACATAATGAAAGTGCCCGTGACATGTCAAGTGTCAAGGGGCTACTTGCGATTGCGAGAATATCAGCATACAGGCTTTCGTAGGCATGTACCTCTTTGATAGATGTACATGGAGCTCAGTTAGGCACTGAGACAGAAACGAATGCGATGAATACATCGGCAATTTCCTGCACTACAGCCGACATTTTAGACTTAGCATTATTGCTCGCTCTCCTCTACCCCTCGAACAAGTTAAAGAATGGGTGGGGCCTCATTTTTAGCGCAAGCGCGGATTATTTCACCATCAACGTCACAGTGACAGGGAAGAAGGTCGATGTACCATTGCCAGTTGTACTAAATATGCCTTGATGAAATCTACACCAGAAAAGCGCTTCACTTTGGCTACACTGCACATTTCTCATTCTGCTCTATTGTATGTACTCCAAATCCTTCCCAATCCCAATGCACATTCGTTACACTACTTTTACGTATACCGTATTATCGTACCTTAAAACCTTCCCTGTCGCTCCTAAGACTTATTTTACACAGAAATATTCTCCCTCAAGGCAGACAGCTAGACATTCACTCGAGACAGCTACTACATAAGCTTAAAATATGCGTAGTATATCCTTATTAGCATTTCCACAAAATTTAAAATTATATTTATTACCACTATTGCATACCCCTATTGTATTTTAAATCGCTATTGCATAACCACAGCCAGATGCATTGTATGCTCCTTTACATAGGTAGGCAGATATGGTACATATCTGGATACAAATACAAACGCATGGTATTAAATATTTTACATTTTTCTATTATTTCAGTAAGTACTTTTCCTTGACTTATTTACATACTATTCTAAGAAAGTCATCAATCATACGGTTCTAGGTGTTATTTTGGGTACTTCAATTACGAAATTTTCAGGAGCCCTTAGTTTCACTTCATTATCATTCATTAGTATTAGTAATCGTTAGTTATCGGCCGTTATGTTATCGTAAACTAAAGAAAGACAATGGAAATATAGTCACAGCAATAATATGTGAATATAATCTCTTATCCCTATCCGACCCGAGGTTATTCTACTGAAACTCAAAGAGCACTCTCAAAATGTAGAATTTCATGATGAACCATGAACCAATAACCAATAATGTGAAGATTTACAAAATAAAAATTAAAGAAAATAATTTCGAACAAAAGTTTTTTCCTAAGATAAGAGTTTCACATAGAAAATATTAAATGTAGTCCTAGTCGATTATCCTGCCACTATACCACAACGTTGCATCCTATCCTCATACCTTATATCCGGGTAAATGTATGGAGCTTTGAGCTACGCGTTATCATTCTTAGAGATATGCGACTACGCGGACACGGGTTGACGTTGACGGGTACAATAAAATACACCTTATAGTGTACTATTAAAACTGGTGATGAATAACTTTGAAGATTTGTAGAATTCTAAAGGTGATTGTTTTCAAATTACGTGAACATGAACAATAAATATTTTAACATTGAATGAAGAGCAAAGCAACATTATATTGTTTAAATATTAAACTGTAGTGTGTAGTGTATACAGTTATACAGTGTATAGTTTATTTAACCAGGACTGAATTGGAACGCTTTTTTGAAAGTATAACAATAGAGGAATGAGGAATAAAGTAAAACAGCAATATAGCATATACGAATCTTTTGAATTCGAATTATTATGCAACGCTGTCTTTCAAGCAGAAAATGATGCTGACGCTGCATATTCCACAATAAAATAGGGAATACTGATACTGATCACTGATACTAATACTCTTGCAATGACAAAAAGTTATCTTTATCTTAGTTGTAGGAAACGTGAAACGCTACAACATTTAAGTAATTTTACGCTAATAAATAAAGATAAGCACTTGTTAATTGTAGGTCAGGTCAATCTCGCCCTGCCGGCCCTATGCCAAGGGTTAATTCAAGGGGTAGCTCCTAAAAATTGTTACTATTCTATTTTTAGAAATTTTTAAGGGTGCACATACAGATTTGGAAAGTCGGTCAAAGGTTGTTGTAAAGGTAAGGTGACCTTTACATAAGTCAAATTATATCGAACGACGCAGAATATTATTTGGCATCCTGGCTAGACTTGAATTATCTTCATCCTGGTTCGAAACGAACTTTGGCAACAGTCTGTTGGTAAGAATCATAGCCTCCCATCCTCATTTCCAACTCCCAACAAGCACATGAATCAAATAACATTCTTTGCAGGACGGCATAGAATTGTTAGCTGGGCTGCTACGTATAACGCTGCCTATAATGCCTACCTATAAGCTGCTGCATTGCACTTTTCGATGGGTTTTGAGTTTTGGGTTTCACGAGTTTCACCATGCTTCATTCCTATTTCCATTCCGTTTCCCCAACCGGCAACCCCGTTCTCTTATTCTGCCGTAGCGAAAGCCTCTACAACAGCATGGAAAAATTACTTCTACCTCACTGGGATGGGAATCTGGGAATGGAAATATAAAGCAGTTATTTTAGCCGTAACGCCGTAAGAGAGACAGACGGTAGAATCCCAAGCAGTCGAACTCGTCGAACTGGCAATAATGGCTGCGGCTACGCTGAATATGTCTGTGTCTTGTGTCATCCAACTCAATATAGTTATCTTAGAAATGCAAACAAACTTAGGCGAAGTATTAAATGTTGCAATGCTTATCACGAATAAAATACTAATAATATTAGGCGTTGCCTATTATTTGAAAACCCAAAATATAATACCCTGTCAGGTTTCGATCATTTTAGACACAATATTGTGACCTTAAACGATGACCTTTAACAACACCTTTGACATGGAATTTGAATTTTAACATCTAATAAATCCAAGCTGATGTGCTAAAATATTAACTGATATATTGCGCCTTTTACTGTGCTATCCTGTAACATTCACTTTGCTTTATGAAGACTTTATTAAGTTTACTTTCATATTTATTTTTTAATTGTAGATGGGTAGGGGAAAAGTAAGAATTCTCAATTGAATTGTACATTTACGTGAAGACCACTAAAATATATAATCTTCAATTTTTGACTTATAACCTTGCTCAGTTCAGAGGAGAAATAAGACAAGGCGCTGATCACGTGATATTAGGTTTACTCAATTATACTTATACAATTACATTATGTGGCAAAACGGCGGCCATTTTGTTTACTAGGATGGACTCTGGACTGGAATGCAGTGCCTTGGTGCTTACCATGACACATACGTGCAAGAGGCAGAATCTGATTTGCTTTGCTTGTGAATTGTGACGTGTCTACTGTACTACGTGCACTGTACAGTACACTATCACAAACTAGTGGCAATGCACATTTATTACAATACCAAAACTCAAGATCAAGTCACTCCATTAAGCCCGCCTGAATGGGAGTCTCGAGAATAGACAGCACCCAAACAATTTCTATCCAATGTAAGAAATACTGGTATAAGTGTAAGCACTAAGCAGAAGCAGATTCGATGGATCATTCAACCTCGGGCTAAGACGGGGGCTAAACTTTGTTGCACATTGCACTTGAATAGGTCCGCCAGTCTTCAGTAACATTCAATTATCAATTCTATGAAATTATACAGGATCAGGGGTAAATTCAATTTTAAAGGAGCAGGGGTAAATTTAATTTTAAGGGAGCAAGGGTAAATTCAATTTTAAAGGAGCAGGGGTAAATTTAATTTTAAGGGAGCAAGGGTAAATTCAATTTTAAAGGAGCAGGGGTAAATTTAATTTTAAGGGAGCAAGGGTAAATTCAATTTTAAAGGAGCAGGGGTAAATTTAATTTTAAGGGAGCAAGGGTAAATTCAATTTTAAAGGAGCAGGGGTAATGCAATTTTAAAGAAGCAGGGGAAAATTCAATGTTAAAGGAACAGGGGTATATTCAATGTTACAGGAACAGGGGCAACTTCAATGTTAAAGGAACAGGGGTAACTTCAATATTAAAGGAGTAGGGGAAAATTCAATGTTAAAGGAGTAGGGGAAAATTCAATGTTAAGGGAGCAGGGAAAACTTCAATGTTAAAGGAGCAGGGGTAAATCAGGAGCAGGGGTGAGTTAGCAGTTAGGAGCAGGGGTACATTAGGAACAGGGGTGAATTTAATTTTAAAAGAGCAGGGGTAAATTCAATGTTAAAGGAGCAGGGGTAAATTCAATGTTAAAGGAGCAGGGGTAAATTCAATGTTAAAGGAGCAGGGGTAAATTCAATGTTAAAGGAGCAGGGGTAAATCAGGAGCAGGGTTAAATTAGGAGCAGGGGTGAGTTAGCAGTTAGGAGCAGGGGTACATTAGGAGCAGGGGTGAATGCATGCATGGGTAAATTCAATGTTAAAGGAGCAGGGGTGAATGCATGCATGGGTAAATTCAATGTTAAAGGAGCAGGGGTAAATCAGGAGCAGGGGTAAATTAGGAGCAGGGGTAAATTAGGAGCAGGGGTAAATTAGGAGTAGGGGTGAATTTAATTTTAAAAGAGCAGGGGTAAATTCAATGTTAAAGGAGCAGGGTAAATCAGGAGCAGGGGTGAATTAGGAACAGGGGTAAATTAGAAGCAGGGGTAAATTAGGAGCAGGGGTAAATTAGGAACACGGGTAAATTAGGAGCAGGGATAAATTAGGAACACGGTTAAATTAGGAGCAGGGGTAAATTAGGAACACGGTTAAATTAGGAGCAGGGGTAAATTAGGAGCAGGGGTGAATTTAATTTTAAAAGAGCATGGGTAAATTCAATTTCAAGGGAGCAAGGGTAAATTCAATTTTAAAGGTACAGGTGCAAATTTAATTATACAGGAGCATTGGTAAATTTAATTTTAAAGCAGCAAGGGTTAATTCAATTTTAAAGGAGCAAGATAAATTCAATTATGCAAAAGTGGTAAAACTTGTGGAAAAAGAGGGGTGAATGCACTTACGCAAAAGAAAAGCAGGGTAATCCGACGACCTCCAGGAGTAACAATGGAAGCAACTGAATGTACCTAGATTGTTCCTCAGTTTCACATCTACAACATTTCTTGACTACATTTTGGGTATGTTTAGTTTTTATAGTCGTTTTACATCGAAAACGAAAGGTACCCCCAAAATGCTGAAATTCTGGTGGGTTTGGACTTAAAAAACCTATAAAAACTAAATATAACGGAAATGTAGTCAAGAACAATTGTAGATGTGAAACTAATGAACAATCTAGGTACACTTAATTGCTTCTTTTTGTACTCCTGAAGTTTTTCAGTGACTTTATAAAATCCGTGTTTTTCAAATTATCAGGAAAACACAAGTTAGCCGCAAGTAGATATCAATATATCCGAAATATCCCATTGGATTTTTAATATCAGTGTAAACTTAACCCAAGTGACAACACTGGTAAGGCAGAAGCCAAAATCGACAACGCCTTTTTAATTCACAGGTATTTGCTTGCCAATTGACCCTTTCAGCAACTTTCCCATAAACAAACACCTTCTAAATTCCAAGTTTCGGCTGTCTTCACTCTGGTCTTCTGTATGACATAAAGCTAAATGCGGTTATGGAGTTCTAAATTTGATAAATAAAAAAGTGTGTACTACATATTGCTAACATTCATCTCCAACCTTAAGTTTAACAGTGTGTAAAGATGACCACCGGTGTTTAAAGCAACATCATATGGAGCGATAAAAATGAAGTGAATAACCCTATTTAGAATCTGCTTAAAATAATCGGGTTAAATGTAAGTGGTAAAAATGGAAAATATCCATACCTGTTTATTAAGCGCCGTACTTTTCAAAAACAATTTATCTTTCAAATTGTACAAAGATAAAATTTTTGCTCTCAGATTTCCTACAACCGAATGCGAATTTATAGCTTCGACCATCTTTTTTAAAATTATGTCTTCCAGTTCTTTCCGGCTCAGCTGTCTCACAATGTTGATGATATTTTCTTTGTCATCGGGGGGAATGTCAACTTCCATTAATTCTTTAATTTCACTATCAATTTTTTTCCGAAAAGCCTCAGCGGCGTTAGGACCGCCCTCTTCCACCGTGCACATTTCCACATCTGTAATATTTTCACTGACCTCTGGCCCTGAAACTTGATCGACAAGATCGTCCACGACATTTTGAACGTCTTCCATCTTGAATTAAATCACAAATACTAATCTGAAGTGACAAAAGACAGAAGAAAACTAGGCGTCCTCAAAAGACGTAACACACTGTACTTAATGAATCACTTTTGCCAAACGACACTAACGCACCACACTACAGCCCTTGCAACTACTCCAGGCAAATGGCAAATTAACTAGGTACCTAATTTTCCTAGGACTAAAATTGTCGAGGTTCTTTCTTCTTCAGCCTCTGCATATGTAGTGTGGTGTGAAACTCAAAATACTTCCCTCCTTCACTTCGTTTAGCTTAGCGTTAGCGTTCCTCGAAAAAGCACCACCGACCTATATGCTACGCTATGTGCTCCAATATGCAGTGAACAAGTGCTGCTGGGCTCGTCGAATAGGAACGCAGCAAAAGACCCAATCCTTACCTTAGTACATCCGACATACGTACAAATAACATTTCACTGAGCCGTTCGTCTTATTTTCAACGCTCAATGCTGAATGGCATACTGATACAAGGGAGCCCAGTTGAGACACTGCAAATAAGACGAACGGCTCAGTGAAATGTTATGAGCGATTTATTGGAGGTTTACAGTGATGCTAGGAACCTCCATAGCGAATATAAATGAGATCCGCCCACTTTGGGGGTGGGGGGTGGTTCCCCCCCAAGTGGGTGGTAATTAAGTTTTGAGTATGCAGTGGTGTTTTACATTGAATTACGCATCGAATGACATAAGTCCTGTGTCTGTAGGGCAAAGGATGCCCAAAATACACACAGAAATGTCTAAAAAACTGAAAAAAACCGTGACTTTGGAGGGTTGTAGGGACCACCCTATTAACTTTTTTGAAAAAAGTTGCTACTCAAAAATGACTACTAAGATATACTTTACAACATGTAAAAACATAAGCAATCTTCACTGATGCCCCTTAACCATGGACCCTCCGGGCCATGTTCTTAGCAATGCTAATCAAAATGGCGATAGTGCAAATAGATCTCTTTATAAAAGGATTTTTATTTTTTGACGTTGTTCTTTCTGTTGGTACACAAAACATTTTAAAGTCACAATTAATGTAATGTAGATTAGCCTCTGAATACTAACCACTACAAGTTAATTAATTACGCACTACAGTCAATATTTGTTTTAGATCATTCATGTGTGTATTAATTTGCATGAAGATGTGTATACATTATTACAATTTAATTACAATCATTGTTTTGTGGATTGCAATTGTATTGCATGTATTGCAACTTCCTTAATTTAATATCTCAAAGCTAAATGCTAAATATTGTAGATTGTAGTATAATATAATACATGTTTACAAGATACAGCAGTTTATTATAGTTATTCTATGTCTAATTATATATTACATACAAACACGCATTATTGTTGTTTGGTTTGGTTCTATGTGACAATTCTATAATTGGCAATAAACACGTTCCTAACCACAATTAAGACCGAACACATTTGATTCATATCAAACTCAATGAATCATTTAAACTTTTACTGTGATGTATATGAAATAAGCAAGTTTATACTTGTTGACCTACCAGTACTAGTACCCTATAACAATATTCTCAGGTGTACAATCAATTTAAGCATTTCTGTGTAGTGTTATAAAAAGGATTACTAATTTGTGTTTTAATAGTCATACGAAAGAATATACAAACGATGCGCCTATTAGTAATCCATTGTTTTCAAGGAAAATATTTTGAACTAGAAACAAAATTTGTGCCCGCCAAGCAGCTAACTTATATTCAAATTCAACACGTCTAACATCTTTCATTTTTGCCATTGTCCTTTGCATGGTAAAATATCGAATTTAAATAATTAATTTGTCTCTTCGATAGTTATTATAAGTTATTTTTGGGGAAATGCTATCCCATGTCTGGTGTCATTGTCTTCGCCACGTATTACAAAGACTTGTACTGTTGTACTGTCGTCCTAATGTTATTGGCATACCTACGTTGTCTATGGATGTCCCCTAAGAAATCTACTGAACTAAACGTTGATTCATCCTTAAAAGACGTCATAGCTATGCGCGCAGCCTTACCGCGCATTGTTGACCTTCCTTTGGTTTGTACCAATTCAGAAGACAGATTCGACTATTCGAGGGAGCTTTTTTTAGTTTCTTACTCTGACACCAATATTCGGCATACCAAGACTTCCACTTGGCAGGTTGATTGGGTATCTCCCTGCATTATTAAGAAATGACCTGAATTAGTACCCCATAGTACTATAGTAAAAGTATCCCACAGAGGTACTTTTGGCAGTAACACATACCTATTATCTACCTATCTCCATCCAGATTAGGTGGTATAAACAAAAATAAAAAGATAACATGTATACGAAAACGTAGATTTGTCTTTAACAAAGATCACTAAAATGATGAATAAAACTAGACATCTTCTAAGAACTGTCGAAATGGAAATGAATTAATAGTAGATAGCAGCAGAGTTTATATAGATAGTATAATCAGGTAACATCACGCTTAACAATAATTTGCAAAGTCGCTACTACGAAGTGATTTTATTTTTATCAAACGCATCTACACTTTGTTGCGATTTTCATTTGTGATATTCTAAATACGAAGAGTTTACGTGCGGTAGGGGAGTCTTAATTGTAATCATCAAATCATCATGTGATGCAGGGCTGGTTAATGCAGTTCAATTCATTTGTTTTGCATCGGCGCAATATTACTTGGAGTATGTCATTAATATTATTACTTTATTTACACACTCCATTTTTATACGTCCGGCGTCCGGAAGAACCCATACCACGTGAAACCAACACACGTATTCACATGTAACCTTTGTCTTACAAGTTCAACCCTTACATAAAATTTTTCTAGTCTGTCTAAATAACATAGGTATGTCCACTTACAGTGCCAATGCACAATATTAAAACGGGTAGCTCGTTACACCCACCACTGCTGTTTCTGATACACTGACAAAGTGAAGACTTTTAACGGGAGATAAATACAAAGGTAAATCATAGATCTATCAAAGGCGTTTCCAATCCTATTTCTCTTATACTAACGTAATATCGGGTAATTTAGTTAAGAACATTACAACAAAGTTAGATGGTTTAATGTGCGACAAATAGCGACACAGGCGGCTGATAAGTTTGTTTTGTGGAATGCCATTGCCATTTCCAGGTTTAAAACCACGTAAAAGCTCCTTATGCATCTACTATGATGCTTCGCCTAAAGAAATCGCAGTTTTGGAAAAGATAAGGACAAGGATTATCAGTGACTTCAGGTAGTAGCATAATACAGTAATTTATGTTATGCGTTCTGACTTTCTGAGTAAGACTTTTGTGAATCGCAGTGCAGCCGTTGCAAATGTGAAAGAATAAGATCATGAAAAACGAAAAATCGGCTTTGCTTTCAAAGTAATAAAATGAAAATTTGAACGCAACTAATTTTCCCGGAAATAAAAATTGCTGAAGCACCCAAATTCTTTTCTTCGTTATATTTTTTGCGACTAAATTTTACTTCAGCAAAGGACAACGGCCTTGTGTTAATCTGAAAACGAGGCAGAAGAAAAATTTGGCTAATCTACTGATTGGCATACAATTTATCAAATTACATTTTTCAAAATCTGCTTGTAAGAAAAACGACAAAAAGTAAAGTCCAGCAGAATAAGGTCTTACTAGTTCTGATTGTTAGGTTCAGAAATTCAATGCAGAGAATGAATGTGAAAACTGTTTCTCCAACAATCAGAAGTGCTGCATTGTTGCATCGCTTAGAATCTCAATATTTTATTGTTTCCTAATTTCTTCTGTGACAAATCTGCATGTGCGTTATTGTTACGTTGTGTCGTTTCATTTATTATACCAGAACTTGTTTTTCCTACTTACACCTTTTGTTGGACAAGTTTTGTGATGTAGTATAGTTTTCAAAAATACATCTATTAGAATTTTCCTGAGAAGTATGAACCTACTTTTCATAGGAACACGCATTTTTGTCAATGTACTGTAGGGACGTACAATATTTTGCCATGAAGATGGACATGGGACTTCTTTATCAAGTTTTTTTAAGATGTTTGTTTATATCTGTCATCAGTTGTTTAGATTTAACACCTGCTACGTTCATTGGAATCGGGTTATTAGTAGAGGCAACTCAAGTTACCGAGATCCCGGTATTATTTTACTGTATCCCCGTAATTTGGGTACTTGGTAATATAGTAAAAATTACCGAGATATGGGTAAGTTGGAAGTTACTGAGTGTCCCAGTACAACAATTTTTAAACGTGATTTAATTACTTATTTATTTATTAAGTGGACTATATGGTTTATACAGCACGAGTCACAAAAGTCAAGCATATGCTTAGACCAAGCTCAAAAGTTGTTTTCCCCCTATTTCTATCAGCCGTAATGAATGAACAGATAGGCCAGATAGGCCTTGCCAGATGAACAAACATTTCTGTTTCAAAATTATTAATTGCGTTTGAAATTACTAATTTGTATTCAGTATTTGTAAACTGTGAGTAAACGATGTGAGTGCAATTATACAAAATTTCCAGAATTTTGCTAAATAATTTTAAAAGATTAATTTTATAATTGTACATTTGGAACGAGTGGTTTTGTTGTTTCATAAACCATTTTGGTTTTAATTGTGCTGTTAAAATGTTTAGGTTGTCACGATGTGCTTATTGTAAATTGTACCACATTTAATTGTATTGTAATTTGTAGTTAAGGATAACACTCTAAACCACATTTTTGTGAAGTTTTGATCTTGGGTATTGAGCTTCAATTGGAATTACACCTAATTGTTCATGAATTAAGTTGAGTGCACTATCAATACATACACATTATTTGTGCAACAAGTTTAGTGCTAACCACATTTTTTGCTCTATCTTAGGCAAGGTACATATTTTTTAGTGTTGGTGCACTTTAATTGTTATTGAGCCATATTTAAATGCAAATGTATATTCAATTCTCTCCGCTAATCAAAATGTCCATCTTTCCACTTTGTAGACCATGACATATTACTTTACTAGAGTACCTAGCATTTTTAGTTGCTCAGTTTTAATCAAATACATATTGCTAGTAATATATAAATATAGGTACACAAGCACATGTAAGCAGTGCAAATTATCAACCATTGTTATTTATAACAATGAGAAGTTGTATAATTGTCAGTAGTCAGTGTAAGGTTGTTACATGTTAAATGAGCGCCTGCCACGAACAGAACGCAACGTAAATCCAACTTTTACCTATAAATACTATCAAAGCAAATACGATATTCCGTTTTCATCTCACCAAGGTTTCGATTAAGAAATATGACTAAAATCTCAACTGTGGATAAATGCCATGCTTATTTTCCCAACGGAAAATTGGAAAAATGATGCAAAAGTGGAAACGGGACTGCCTACTGAAGTCAACAACTTGATGTTCCATTTCCCTGAGGTCTACGTTTAGTGGGAAATGGGAAAATCTTGGAAACCTTGACTATAAGTATCTAAAGCACGACAGATAAATATAAGTACTAAGTACAGACATACCCTTGTTACAACCGCATTTAGTGCAAAAATTACGTACAGCGACGTAGAAATCCTATGACCTAGGTAATGCGTTGCTTAAATTGAGTTTTAATTGGCATTTTGTGGTTGAGTTGACTGTCGACCAGAGGTAATATTAGTCTTAGTCTGTTTCAACCGACAGGCACTCTAAATAGTACTTTGGACGTAAAGTCGCAAAATGGTTGCTAATTGACAAGATACTACATTTAATACTTTTGCTTAAAGGTGTTAGCTTGGCTGGCTTATTAGGTTAGCTTACGTACAGTAGGTCTACTTGGATTTGAGTCTGGCAATTTGTCAAATTAAATAACTCTGCTACTTCAAGACTTTGTAACACTTCGTAACGTAATAAATGCTATCTCACCATCGAATTTTGCTATCTTTGATACAAATTAAGTTTCTTAAATTACAATAGAACGCTCGCTAGTGTACAAATTGTATAATTGATTTTATCTTATTATTGTAGAATTGAGACAGACACATAAAACATAATATACATTACGAAGCTCAATTTTTCCTTATCAATATTTATTACTTTCCCAACAAAAATCAAATGCGTATGAATATTTTGATTTTCATGTGCAGAAACATCTGCAACTAAGGGTAAAAGTATTATTGGTATTGTACTTTTGAAACTTTTTCACAATTAATTAAGTATTGAATATTGAAGTAGAAAATTTTAAAAGTTATTCGAAGGCAAGAATGCAGCTATTTATGGCAATTCTTACAGATTTTTACAGTTAGCGTAACAAAAATTGAAAAACGAAAGTGTTCGATAAGAGTTTTACGAAAGGAAACTATTTATATAGAGAATAGGATTGAATACTTCCATAATAGTATACTCTTGAGTAAAAAATGAAAGGTACAAGGGGATTGTAGTGTAATAATGGAAAGGTTGTCTTTTCAAAGATTCATACATACGTCTATAAATAGTAAACACAGATTGGAGTGGACTGGTCTGCTTCTGGTGTACTGTAGAATGCACATCAGCAGACTGCAAAATAACAATACAATCCTCTAGTCTACTGAAAAGGAAGTAATTCGCAACTTAACATCTACATATACATTATATACGTACAAAACCAACAAACCATCGCGGACTATGTCAGATTTAGAATAGACTATACTAATAATATTACTTGTACAGCAATTAAAGTACGCTACGAATAAACAGAATCAAATAATGAATATACAGAAGATAACTGCTTTTTAGAGACACAACGAACGAAAACGAGCTGACTCTCACTTCACTAATAAAACTAACGTTAACAAAACAAGTATCCAACTAGATAATATACAACACAACTTAAGTAGTACGTTAATACATTACGATTACGTTAAGATAATTAAACCAGTTCAGTGGTGAAAATTAGTATCCCGAAGCTTCTTTGTATTCTGAGCCTTCGAGCGTGAAGAAGTCTTCGAGTTTCCACTGGAGTGTTTCAAATGTCGGTCGCTTCATCGGGTCTCCGTGCCAGCATTCCAGCATTATGTCGTACAAGCGGTCTGGACAGTTCGGCGGGCAAGGCATGCGGTACCCGTGCTCCACTTGGTGCAGCACTTCGGCATTCGTCATACCCGGGTACGGGATTCGACCATAGGTCACTAACTCAGTCAGCAAAATTCCGAACGACCACACGTCTGACTTTATCGAGAACTTTGAGTAGTTCGCCGCTTCGGGTGCAGTCCATTTTATGGGGAAACGTGTTCCTAAATCATACAACACAAAAATTAACCATACATTAATCATATAATTCTCACCCAACACTAATATTTACTTTTTTCTGTCAGTCAGCAAGAGAATTCTGAGATTTTTGATACGAAAATCAAAAATTCTTAAGATTAACAGCTTTTTAAACAGCTTATAGTAAAGAAATGCTTTTCTAAAGAAACTACGCATGAAATCATGAAAAATGTACAGTAATAAAGATTGCATGCATTTATCACAGAAATACAATCGTAACTTGAAGAAAATAAAGCCATTTCGCATCAGATGTCTTGTTAATGATGCAAGTATCATGCAAAGATGATAAATTGATAAAAGGCATATTACTTCACTTTATGAATATTACGAAATTTTTGACTGAGCTGTTGAGGGAAAACTGTTGGCTTGACAGAAAAAAGTAAATGTTGAGCACATGTGTAAAGGGTAAGGAAAAATTATATGTTGAGGGAACGAACCCAGTCGTGCTTCATATTCGTCCTCTTTAATTAAACGTGCGAGACCGAAATCAGCGATTTTCACTGTGTTTGACTCGCCCACCAAAACGTTTCTCGCAGCCAAGTCTCTGTGTATGTAATTTTGTGACTCCAAATAAGCCATTCCACCTGCGATTTGAGCTGCCATGTCTATTAGCTGCGGTAACTGCAATCCAATTCAATAAATTCATATATTATTACATATTAGAGCAGTTCTGCATATGCAGATGTGATTCTGATGGTCAACGGATCTCAGGCAAAGGCAGTAAGGGAGAGAGTGAACGGCTCTCTAAATATTTTACTAAGCCGACCTTGTATCTCACAAAACCTTTTCATCTGTATTATTAATCATGGTTTTTATTGGGAAATACATTTTTCCCATTTTCCAACGGGAAAATTGGAAAACAAAATGGGATGGGAAATGGCAAAAAATTGCACGAGAAGAGGAAAATAAGGTGGCAAGTGGAAAAAATGAGATAGGAAGTTGGGTAAAAATGAGGCAGGAAGTGGGGAAAAACGATTAGTCATGGGGATAAAATTTGCGGGAAAATGAATAGGACGTTAAAAACATAATACTAGTATACTAGGGGGAATCATAGGAGGTGGGAAATACCATTTGTAGATAGGCATATACAGCACGGTGGGAAAATAATGTGGAAAACAACATCGGTGGGATAAAGAAACTACCAATATACCAATGTGGGAAATGGGAAATAATGATAATAAATATTTTATTATAAATCACAACCAAATTTTACAGTTTCATTTCCCAACGTTATGGGAAAATGGGAAATATTAGAAATCCTGGTTGTTTTGTGTCAATTGTGGCAGTTTTGCATATCTTAAGCATGCATAAGGAGAATAGACGCACATCTGTATTCCATCTCATTATATTATCTTCCACAAGGCACAATGCACAACAAACAAAAATAAGAATGTGAAAAGGAAGGTGTGTGCTGTTAGCTGTTTTGGATTTTGCACACTGCTGACTGCTGCTATGATTGCTGTCTTAGATTCAAAGTAAAAGGATAGTTGTGGATTGCATTGGTAGTGCCATAATTATGCAGAACATTAACTTGACTTGGTTTTAATGTTCAAGTGGAGTAAACAGTAGACTAAGGACTTGGTCTCCCTAAGCCAACAGAAAGCAACCCAACCCAAACATCCTCATTGACTGTACCTGCATAATCTCTATCTGCTTACGCGCTGTGGCCAAGAACGGACTGTGTAATCACTCCAATTGTAATATTACAGAACGCATATATCGCAACCAATCTTATCTCCTCGCCTATGTGAAACTTTCAAATTAAGCCAATTCAGGGAGATCAATTCTATATGCATGCACTATATGTAAATGCAGTGTAGGTACTAACTGTAATATTTCCTAAATGCACATCGTCTTGCATCTCATCAAACGCTTCATAAATGTCACATCTCTCACTTTCACTCTCTCATTCCGCTGCAGACGCCTATTCTATTAAGTTAATACTAACCTCCACGTCTGCTACAATTAACAGTGTCCTAATGAATTCTATACATATGTACACCACTTAATATGAAACAGAGTACCTGAAACTGACCTATAGGAACACATCAAATGAATATATTTACGTTGATTGCATATGGAAGGTCTGTGGGATTGTTATTGTCAAATAGTTGTTAGTAACGCCATAAGGTCAGAAAACATCATTTAAATTGAACCTACTTTGAGTCCTCGCCCTTTTCCACTCAGATATTCTAATAGAGAGCCATTTTTCATCAGTTCTGTGATGATAAATATGGGTTCTTCCAATGTACACACGGCGTACAACTGAATTAGCTTCGGATGACGAAGTTTCTTCATTATTTGAGCTTCGGCTAAAAAGTCTTTCGGGTCCATTGAACCTACACCACAAAACATTATTACAATCAATTTCAATTTCAACAATGTACAACACCATTAGTAATTAGCGGTCTTTGCAGAGCCACAATTAAAATTGCAGTTATGCACTTCCGCTGCGCTCCGCACTGTATCTTTCATTTCACAACATGTAAATAGACTGCAAACATAAACATTTCTTGTTTTATTAAGTGAAAACGAGTTTTGACTTCTGTTTACAATTTTACAATTGTTCGCTGTCCGATTGTAGGTCGCGCAATTCATTACAATGGATCCATTGTAGTTGTTCGTCGATAATTAATTAAGGACAAGCATTAATTAGAGAAGTGTAACTTTAAAGGTCTATATATGTATATACTGATGACAATTAGAAAAATAGCAACTGTTTCGCAAAACATAATTTATAGTACAACGGAACCATTTTGAAATATTTAGTTTCAGTTAAATTATTACCTCATATCATAAAACTGAACAAGTAAGAACATTTTAAAACTTTTTTATCACTTTCTAACTTTGCCTTCAATTTCTTATTTGATTGGCTGTTAGAATGATGAATAAGCATTGGCTATTTGGGTGGCGAAGTTGTAAGATTGAATATTAAGATAGGAAGACAGGATTCGGAAGGAAACTTACCGGGTTTGAGTGTCTTTATAGCAACTGGAGTAGTATTGTTCCAAAGTCCTTCCCAGACTTCTCCGAACTGGCCGTGGCCCAATTTGCGGAGAAACTTGAGAGAGAGGCGATCGATTTCCCATTGGTCCCTAGTGTTATGAGACAATCCTCCGGTCACCGGCTTCTCCACTTGAATGCATGCTTTCCGCAGATTTACACAGAGACCATCTGCGTCCTTCGAGTAGTGATCAACTAATTCTTGCAGGGTTCTGAAAGTTGTCCGCCTCGCAATGAAGAAACCACCTAAAACAATTTCCAGGAAAATTACTTTCTGCTTCTATGACTATCTAATGTGTCCCATGACATTTGCAGTAACCCAAATAATTCTGGGATTCCATTAAACTTGGGATAAGGTAGAAAACAGGATGTAAAACAAACTGTCACAGAAAGAAGCAATTGATTACCGTCATCTAATTGTCGAATTCTGTAATGCTTAACCGTATCTCCATCGCGAACAGACAGGGAATAATCGTTTCTTCTAGATTCCGAGTCGCGAATTAAAAATGCCCCGTGCTCATTTTCCGGAAGAAGCAGCTTCTTCTCCGCCTCTATTCTTTTAATCTTCCCGAAATACCATCTATTCAAAAAATTGAATATTACATTTTTACATTACAACGCTAGCCACCATTCTTCAATGCATTATTTACACTGTCCTGTATTAAAACTCAAACAAATAAAATTCCAACTCAAGAAAATAATTCTCGATCTAGCAAGGTCCATATATTAATTAGAAAATTATTCAATTCAACTTAATCTTAAATTATCGTGACCAATTTTGAAACCAAGATATAGACATAGAGGCATATAAAATTAAACTAAAGTATAATTCCTTTAGTTTTAGCAGGTTAGATAACCACAGCAGTTGAGCTAGAGTTAGGTACTCTTGATTGGTTTGGCTTCCGTAATGACTTGAGTCGTGAACTTGAATTTGTTTGTCTTACAAAAGTACTCATTATATCATTAATATCTCTTGTGTTCTGTTAATATTTACCACGAATCATTGGAATCATACCTTTCGACTTGACCAAATATAAAAATTTAAAAATCCTTTGTAGAAAAAAAGTAAACACCTTAAACAACCCCACAAATCATTTATCAGGTAGTTTAGTTGATTTGTCCGTCAATAAACCTTAGTTGAGCTGAGCGAAAACATGTTTACCTAATGAACAGAAGCCTATATAAAATCAAGGACTTTGTTTTTATTTATAGCTCTGCTAGACCAGCCAAGGTGGTCACACTAAGTCTGTGCATGCTAAGGCATGAGTTCTGTTCAGCATTCCAATGTGTTATGGCCGGGCGAGTTCACTAAAAATAAAAACTGTCCCTTTTCGCCTTCTATTTTCTTGTAAAGAAAGGTACATGCCACGGCCACGAACGATGCGGTTCAAGTAAACGGTACTAGTGTATTGCTTTCCGGGTTTGGATTGCAAGTTGCAACATTACTTATAGAAATTTGAAAACCTCTATTCAAAACAAAGTGAACAGAGTTCACAGGGAAAGCAAAAACATTAAAAAAAATCTAAAAGATTTGAAAATAAATTCATTACAATTTTTGAAATGGAGCAGGGTTCATTTAAGTTAGGACATATTATGGTAGTGTCATCAGTGGTGTGCATTCTGTTAATGTAGCATTTGGTGCAGGGAATGAAAAAAATAATTCATTGCGATTAATTGATGATGATACTTATTGTAAATGGTTATGGTTATGGTGTACGCTGTAGCTGTAGCTGTAGCTCACTAACTCATACATACTATAATTTTGATGGTACGTACAAAAAACCATAGTCCTATAAAGAAATAGAATATTTTTCTAAATATCATCATATCGTATTACCATTATACCGATTTAAAAATAATGTTCAAAAATGCTGTCGTTGCAAAGGAACTAAATGACCGTAACTGGGTCAGTAGAGTGTAGAAGCTACTTTACTAAAAACTTGGTTAGTTCTTGAATTCAGTTAAAAGTTTGAAATCGCATTAAGTGATACTGAGGGTGTTATGTTAATTCTAGATGCTTATAATATGGACATCAATTTTTGAAACACTTGACCGTAATTGCTTAAGTACTTGATTTCTGGCGTTGTTGTACTCTTGAACTCCGTTCTCGATTAGATTACAAATACAATAGAGTGTAGACTATAATATTACTATTATTACTATAATATTACTATTATTATAAAGTTAAAGTATAAAAGTGAACTTACGGCTCAGCTTCAATGGATTTAAGTTTGGCAACGTAATTTGACGGAATGTACCCTTCTTGTCTGGTACTTTTTGACCGGGCGAACCACCAGTCTCCCTGAGTATCATTTAAGATTTCTAAATGTTCCCCTTTCCGAAAACTTAGATCTTCGTCTGTCCTAGCATCGTAATCGTAAAGAGCAACAAAAATCCTTGCATTCCCGACTGCAGCTGCCGTCGCATTATTTGGCACTCCCTGTACATATTAATCCACCAATTAGGTACTTGATTTAAATAGGTACACATCCTGTATCACTTTACACCACTATCTACCTATTAACACAACAGGAACAGGACAACAGGTGTTGCAATGAGATTAGAATGGAAATAAATGTAAAGCCCCAAACAACGATCAGCATTTTATGTATGCTTGAATACGTTACGCTATTCCAAGGCTAAAGGGCCTTTCATTACTAACTAAACAGTACCTAACACCTCATTAACTCAATTATTCTACTGACTTTCAAGCTTGGTTGATCTCTAGATGCTAAATCTACAAGTCAGAATGTTAATAATATAAAATGCTTTAAGTTTATTCAGATAGGCCAAAAAATAGTTAATCATACCTGAGAATTATTATCTGAATCCGGCAAAGGAGGTAATGAGTTTGGATTTCGTACATGATGAACAGGGTGATGATGTGAATTAGAAGTATGCGTGAGGGCATCGCCCCCAACAGTCCCTTCATTAATACCTAAAGATAGCCCCACGGAGTTGGTAACTCCGCCCACATTCACAGAAGGGTCTAATTGTCCATTTGGTCTGCTCGCGTCCCCACTCGTTCGACTTGGATTCCCACTCAAGCAGTTCCCCATTGTGCATTGTCGTCCCCCAAATACGGGGAAGAGTAAATTCAAACACGAAACACAATTCACTGAAAACTACACTTCAAACATCACATCACAGCCATTTGTTCTCACAACAGCAGTCACAGTCACAAATCTCTAACATTTAACACCATTGCGATGATTAGATCCGATATTATTTGTTTTTCTTTGTAATAAAATAATAATCCATAAGTTATAATATCATAAGAGGTCAAAACTGGTCACAACACATGAGACACAGCTTACTAGGCAGGAGTGATATTTTCCGTCCCACTTTCACGCTGTCATGTGAGGAGTGCCAGAGCAGGCCAGGAACACCACTGCCAATTCAATTTAACTGCAATTTCCAATTGAATGATGAAGATATGAACTATTGCATGACCGAAGTGCAGTGTTACGACTTATTCATAGGTCTTGGGAGCACTACTGCTTCTACTGCCTTCCTTTTTATATTCTTTAAGGTGTATGCAGAGAAGCTACAGCCTCTTCTGCTAGGAAACCAAGTCAAACCACTAATTACAGAAAATCTCGTCTTGAAAAGTTTCCAACTGAACTGGTGATGATGACTTGTTGACTCAGTTTGACTTTGTTTGTTGTTCAAGTTAAACTGGCTGATCTTGCTGCGTTCAACTGATCAGAAATGAGAACCTGTCAAAACCACAAAAAACTGGTCAGTCGCTTAGTCTATTGTGCTTAAATCGCTCTTGCCATTCGTTCTTCCATATATTCTTCGTAAAATATCAATGGACTCACTCATGTCTTCTACCTGCATGCATTTCTTCAATCTGATTTTTATTCTAATCTCGCACAAATAGGAGAAAAGACATTTTTTACATTATTATTGCATACTATTATTATGTTTACTTATTTCATCCAATATTTTAATCATTTGAAGAAACAATTGTAATTGTACAGTTGGAAATGGTAACGAATGTAATATGATGTAATAAAAGAATGTATCTATGATTTAGTTTAAATGCTTTGTTTTGTTTGGTTGTTGGACAGACAAATGGGTAAAAGTGTCCTCAAAAGTCAAAGTCAACGGTCTCTATAAGGAATCAGAAAGCGATAATTAAACATAGGTTTATTTACACTTTCTTAGCCGAAAGTTTCCTTTATTTCTCTAGACTTAGACAAGCTATCGCTAAACTGGCTAAACCTTAAATTAAGTACATGATCTTAGTGTTTATTTAGTTCATTGGTTCATTCTATTTTTATTAACATTACCATATATTAGTTTTTCATTAAATTTTTTTGGTTAGTCTGTAATCTGACTATGTAGATTGCTTAATAATCATTTTTCATGCTAAAAGTAAAAAATTGGCAACGTTTTTGCAAGTATTCTAAGCAGAACTAGATCTGGCTTTTCGCTTTTCCCTAGGGGTTAATACTTCAAAAAAACCGTTAAAAACAGCATGTAACAAAGAGTTGTATGTTGTATTGCACTGCGTGATTGCGGGTTATGTTGTACCCAGCTCTAACAATTCGGGTTGCTGGGCGGGCCCAGCTTTACAGCGAACCCACAGAGCACAAACACGGACAGAGAGATTGGGCATTTATTGTAAACTTAACTCGCTACTATGCTCCTCTTAATAAATGTGCATATAATAATAAATTAATAATACTTTAAAAAGATTTTTTAATACTCGAGTAACCTTCATGTATTTAGTTTAAATAATAAATATATAGGTGTATTTTTTAAGCCAATTTAACAACCGAAAAATTTCATCATTATCTTGTATGCAATCGACACCCCAATAAACCTACAAAATGAACATAATAAGCTTAGCAAGACTGCAAGCAAAATAATGAATGAATGCAATTTACAGTCTTGCAGTATTGAGTATTCATTAACTGAACAAAACTATTTTCTGGTGATAGTGATTTGATACGGTGATAAGATAAGGATAGTTGGTTATACTAAAAGTGTAAAACAAGTTTGTTAAAAGCGTCTAATCGTACAAGAGATACTATTCATATTCATGTATTACTTTTCAGAACTAATTTTAATCCTTTCGCAATTGATTTTCCAAAGACTGAATACTACCCTTCTCGAAAATGTAATTTTACAACCGTCTTCCCCTTCCTGAAATCTAACGAGGTCGTAAATTCGACATCCCTAAATGCCTATTGCTATAAAAACGGATTTACAATCCTGATTGTGGCTGCAAGGCAAATATTTTTGGAAAAAAATGAAGACCTAAATTATCCAAAACTTTTTGAATTCCCTTCATGTACACTGAAAACCACTGTCTTTGTTCAATGTTCAAAATTATTTTCTGTAACACTATTGCACTATCAAAATCGGGAAGTAAATAAATAATGTCCCTGCAAAATTTTGAAATAAAGGCGGATATCGTACGATGACTTAAATATTAAAATTTGCACTGAAGCGATTATTTTACTACAAACAAATGTGAGAGAGCTTTTTAACGTTTTTACTTCATAACAATTGTTATCCAAAAGTTACTCATCAATAGGTTTCATCAGTAGCCGAATTGATATTGTTAAAATTTTCAAATCTTTTACATAAGGCAATTTAGGGTTCTCCGTTCTCCTTTCCTTTCCGCAATTGTTTTTCATTCCCCATTTTGGAAACACTTTTGATTTAATTTGAATTACCATCAAAACAAAGACATTTTAAGTGTGTTAGTAGTCTTAGTAGTGAAATTTAAGTATTACAAATAGAAAAAAGCTTTAGCAGGAATCGTAAAATGTGTTAATGAATATGTTCATACCTGAAAGACGTTTAATTCGTTTACGAACTTTTGAACACAGTTGCTGTTATTATGAAAACATTGAAATCTCCACACCCAAAAATTGTTTGGCGATGATATCATAAAGGGATAAATAAGTTACGTAACTCTGGATTGAAGCCAGATAGTCTCTGAGGAAGTCAACTAAAATACAGGGAGAATTGCCGAAACACTACACATGCACATAAGTAACACTGCACTATAACATAACCGAAGTCACAGAATAGCACCCAACACAGAAACAAATTCGGAGAAGAGGTGAATATCCGAATTTAGAGTTGTGCTTCCGAGTACGCCGAGTCCATGTATCTCCAGCCCTTTCTCCGAGTTTTCCCTTTCCTTTTCCCGAGTAACATCAACTTTTCCCCGGCAGTCTCGGAATCTTACTTCAATTTCAATTCTCAAGCCGACAGCAGTCAAAATGATGATAACAGTAAACAACTGCTTACTGTAAAGCGATGAACCAAACAAACCACTAACTATCTAAGTGTGATTTGAGTATTGACGACTCGTCACTGATGATTTCGATGATTAGATGTTCGATCACCGATTACTGGCTGGTTGGCGACGCTAAAACAAAAAATATAAAAATCAAATAGTAGACTGCTGTTTTCTATTGAGAAGGTCGGAGAACGTATTAAATTTTAGACACATTCAATCCACTAATCAATTCACTCGAATCACAAAACTTGGATATATCTTACGAATGCAAATTAAAAACATTTTTAAAAGTTGAAAATATTTCCTGTCCTTTGAATTCTTCGGAAGACTACCAACTATTTACTATAACATAACATGAATACGCAAAAACCATTATTTCTGTACAAATTGTACACGTTCATGTTCCACTTTTTTAACAACATTCTTCAATAGAGAAAAACTTCCACATAAATAAAAAATTATCAACTAATCAACCCAAAGAGGGTGTAGAAAAATTCTCAAAACCTTGTACAAATGTAATTGTTTTGATCAGTTATTGTGTTTTCAGTGGAAAACAAATTTTTTTGTCATTACCGGACTATCTATGGACAATCAATCATAAGCTATCAATTATTGTTAACAAAGCGCAATATTGAATGTATTAATCTATCGTTTTCGAATCACATTACGATTCTTAAATCTTAATCTATCTGACTATGACAAAAATGAAACAGGAACAAGACATACCACATAAATAAGGGTTCGACTTTTCGTAACTGAAAGTTAAATTGCTGGACGTATTTTTGACTGTTGAGTTTCGTGTTGATAGATCCTATTCGAATTCAAAATAGGGAAGAGAGCCTCGGGAATGATCTTTCAACCAAAATAACTAACGCTGTCAACGAAGCCAACAAAATAGATTATTGCAGAAATAATGAATAAAGGAAAGTTGTTTTTATTCCAGTCCAATCTACGTCCAGACAGATTGCCTTATTGTTGTTGGTTGCATTTGGAGTTGATGAAACTCACTATATAGGTAAAAGCTTTTGCACAAGTTGCACAATCAAGTCAAGTTGAGTGCTGCTGACTGCCAACCAGCCTAGCTAGAATCAGACTGCTGAGCTGACTTTTGACTTTAGTTGTTAACTGCATTGCATTCCTTGCACTCGAAAGTGCTGAATAAATAGAATGTAATACTTCTATACTATGTCCTTTCCTCAGGGTTGCCTACTCTCCACCCAAGGTTTTGGGTTTTAAGAGATATTCCTCCAAAATGGTTTACAAAAATCTACAGGTAAATTGTTTGTCTTAATGATCTTTGCAAAACTTGTGCACACACTATCGGAAAATAACTTTTGTCCATCACAACTGGTGATACCAAATTGGAATGGCTTTTTGTTCAGAAAAAATTCAGAAAATTAGCAAATAAGTCGAAGATTTACAAAAGAATGACGTAAAATAAGGGATCATTTCCTACCATTCATATTTCATACATCATACTAATCATACATGGCCACATAATAGATAGGTTCTCTCGTGATGTCAGAAAGCGACACCAGACATTATACATCCCAATTTTTCATGTTCGGTGTATCATGTAGTAAAACCTCAAAAAATTGTTCTCAACTTCCCATACATCGTAACACAATTCATCCCAAATAGCTTTTAATCATTTTCAATCTTAAAACAGAGGAAAGGGGCAGAATACTGTATTACCATGGAAACGGGTGCATAAATAAGACTCTCATGTTCATGTTGGTGTCAGACATGGCGTTTGGCATTTTGATGTCATAAACACGACAAAAATGACATGAGATCATGGGTTGACATGGCAAATGGGGGGGGCGGGGTATGTTTCGCGTTTCGTGTAACGATGTTTTGAAGTTGAGAACCTCTCTAATATTACTTTTTTTACTTAACACAAGTCTTACGAAGTATCTATCACCGGCACTGAGCTCACATTGGCAAAATTGGCACCGAGCGCTCGATGACCGGCTCTGACAGCACGTGTCGAAATGACCGGGTATCGAGATCACGGCCATGCCAGGTATCGAAAGCAGAGATAAAACACGGTTGAATTTCATTAATAATGGTAATTTATTGGTTGCAGTCATAAAAAAAGTCATCAATTAAATTTAAAAAAGCATTAGATACATTTATGCAATAATTTATGGAAAAAAGGCAATGTGTATATCAATTATTCACGGTTTTTACATGATATTACGACATGGCATTTCGTACCACATGGTATAGTACTCTTTTGCAAGCACATCTATTAGTTTCGCATCCAGATTTAAAGGCTTCTTCCAAACAACGTCGATCTAAGACTGGGTAAAGGCAACGTCGATCTAAGACTGGGTAAAGGCAACGTCGATCTAAGACAGGGTAAAGGCAACGTCGATCTAAGACAGGGTAAAGGCAACGTCGATCTAAGACAGGGTAAAGGCAACGTCGATCTAAGACAGGGTAAAGGCAACGTCGATCTAAGACAGGGTAAAGGCAACGTCGATCTAAGACAGGGTAAAGGCAACGTCGATCTAAGACAGGGTAAAGGCAACGTCGATCTAAGACAGGGTAAAGGCAACGTCGATCTAAGACAGGGTAAAGGCAACGTCGATCTAAGACAGGGTAAAGGCAACGTCGATCTAAGACGGGTCGAATTGTCCACAATTAAGTAATCTTGTCGGAATACCTTTATCAATACGTACGCACTACGCACACACTGTCACAGAACTCAATGCAATGGTCCCGATGGTCCGATATAATACAATGCAAATATAATGGCATCGCTCCGTATCCATACTTAGTCTTGAAAATGGTACACCATAAAAAAGAGGCATTAACATTCCAGAGTAAATTTTTAATTGCAAAAGATTGCTGTATAGAAAAGAAAATTTCAGATGTCAACTCGGCTGAAGCTTGGCAGTAATCTGAAAAACCCACGATATAGGATTTTGCAACCCTGCATGTATGTATGTATGTATGTATGCTTACCTATGCATTATGGTTGGGTTGCATTCTAAATGTATGTAAATGTGCACCGCACTGTGAATTGGCTGTTGTGATAAAGTCACTACCGAAAGAATGCTGATTTAGACTTGCTTTACCGGGTACATTACTTTTATTTACTGAAATATAATAGAAATAATATATTTTATTATTCCTCTTCAAGCCTTAAACCATTTTTCTATGCTTTATAAAGAAAAAAACGGGGAGAATACGTAGTTATGTAGATGGCATTAAAACCGTTTTTCTTCTATTACTTGGATGTGCTAGTTTTTACATTTTCAACGTTTGCACACTTTTCCTGTGAAAATAATTTCTTAGGATACTCATTGTAATTTATGGACATATAAAGTTTATTATTGAACATCTAGGGATAATACAATAGTACTGAACATTAAGAGTAGATAAAGTCAATAAAGAATACAAATAGCATATTGGTATGCACATTGAGAGGCTAAGTGAAATGATTGAATACAAATATTAACATTTAAAAGAATTTCCACACATATCAAGAATTCAGTTAAAGTAAATCAATACATCATTTGGCTGGTTAAGGTTTACTTATCAACAAGTCCGGATTCTCTGCATTTATTATTAAAGAACTTTTCTAAAAGGTTGGCACATCGGTAATACTCCGTTTCAACACTGTTATATATTCGGCAATTAGTAAAAATCCTTGTCATATCCGATATGAATAATTTTCTGTTTATGTAATATCCCTTCTTCATTCGTTCCCCAATTGTTCTTAGATCTGATGGGCACAATGTTCAAAGTAAATTAATGTACTCATAAGGTTAGCAATAATTACAAATCTGTTTTATTATTGCTCTCTTACCCATTGGAAATTGTATATATTCGTAGTAGTCGGGTACTTCGTTTTTATCCACGGGCTTTAAGAAAGGCCATGCAGAATGGTGATTTTTTACCTGATAAAATATGAAGTCTATTAATTAAAATTTAACTAATGAATTCTATTATCTACAAAAATAAAAAAGTTTTGCACACCTGATTTAGTATTGATTTATACACTGTAGTGATATTTGGTTCTTCGTCGCTGTATATATAGGGATCTACGAGTGCAGAAAAAACGAGTCAAATTATATACAGGTGTAATTAAAATTATATAAGTACATTAGTTAATGTTTGACAAGGCTTACTAGGAACGCCTAGCAGCTTAGCGGCTGCTTCTAGTCCTGGAATTTCGACAAGTTTTTTCGGATCCTTTCGTTTTATTCCTGGCTGTTCAATTGTCTAATTTCAAAAAATAAGTAAATTACTAAAATTACACATACTCAGTGTTCTCGCAAAGAATTAAAGAAAAAATATCTCATTTCAAGGGAAAATATTACTTTTAGCTCTAGGTATCTTTTTTGCACCAATCTCATCATGATTTCCTTTTGCTTGCGAACAACGTTAGTAAATTCTGTGTATCTAATTGACGGATTAAGTTCACAATGCATTAAAGTTGCTCCTTCGTATTCCTTTATAAATCCGGAGTAAATAGATTTGGAAACAGTAATATCCATACTAAACCCTTGTTTCTTAAAGTACCCTAAAAGCAATATATTACTCTTTTAGGAATTCATATGCAAAAGAATTCATGAAAGACTTAAGAAATTTAATACGAGTGCTTAATAAATAAGATTTATTCTCACCAATAGCAAATTCATCAGCATACGTCAGAAAATGGAGTATGCCATGCTTTATGTGATAATCCTTCAACTGATTCATCAAATGAGTTCCATAACCTTTGACCTGTTTAGAAATAATTAATTGTGATTATTAAGTTTAAGTTAAATCTTTAAAAAAGAATGATTATTAGTGCAATCTAATAAAATAAAGAATTAGTACTTAAAATACCTGTTCATTTGATGTAACAGCGCAAAATACTATCTCTGTAAATCCTTGAGTAGGAAACATCCTAAAGCAAATTCCTCCAATTGGCCTACCGTCCTTAACTAACGCCAGCGTTTTATGTTTTCTGAAAAGAAATTGCTTTAGGCTTACTACATGCCAAATATCCATATTTATATTCATTTTAATCGAAATTAGAGGAAGCGCTTACGGATCAAAAACCAGGCGGGTGATATACTCCTTAGGCATGCGCGGTAACTGATGAGAAAATACATTTTGAAGGCCAATCAGCCACACCATTGTTTCTTTAGAGACCCCTTGGGTTAATGAGTTACCCACAACATGACACGAAATTATGTTTTGCAGTTCCTCCGTCTTTGCTGCTTCATCTCTTGCAGCAGTGTCATCACAAAGGACCTAATTTTATAATGAAGGAATTTAAAACACCAGCACACCACCAATCCCAAAATTAGAATTAGTTTACTGGCATAAAAATGTTACTTCTCAATGCTTACACTGTCTCCATTTGTTTTGGACATTTCAATATCACGAATAATATTTTGAACAATATCGACGGGAAGATCTCCGTCAGCGGTGAATCTAAAGTAGCCGCCCTTAGGAATTCCGTCAATCGTTGCAATTGTGGAAGATCCTGCTGCAGAGGGGTGTTCGTACGGTTGTGCAACATCCATATCTTCAGCTTGGGCAGTTTCTGGTTGTTCTTCCTTGAATACTATTGTGGTTGGAAGAGCAATCGGGGCGGTGGCAGAATTTTGAGCTTGCACCTGAGACTGCTGAACAAGAATTTGACTTGGAGTGTGTACCGGCAAATGAGGTTCCTGAGATCTTTCCTCAAAGGGTACTCTAGGTTTAAAATTGGGATCCCATATTGGACAATTTGGTGAATGTAAAGAAGATTCCACGTTATCTAACAATCTGCAACCAGTTTTCATTTATTTACAACCAGTATTTTTATTGTAAAATTACAAATTATGAGACAAATAATTTTCCAAAGTACCCTGGAAGTAGGCGAGTATACAGCTCACGAAGTGCCTCTGGAAACTTTTCTTGCTCCACAGCAAATTTGTCTAAAAGATGTCTTCGAGCGTTTTTGAATATTTCTTTGAGCAGCTGACGACCAAATATTGTCGCTACGGGATGCTTCGGTAGAGATTCGCATAACATTGGGATGTGAGATAAGACAAGCCATCTAAAATATTAGAAAACAATTATTAGGCTGTTAAGCTATACAATTTATTAGCTATGCAATATTTATTATTAATGAATAATCAAGAGTAGAAAACTGAGTTTACCTGGTATACATTAATTTATAGGTTTCGTATTGAATGCCTCCCAGCCTGGCAGCAATTGCTATCGGAGGATCCAATTTGCATACGTTAATGCATTGTACTAAAATTCTGCCGAGGTGAAGCATACACTTCCATTCAAATCTACTAAAGTGAGCGTAGCGAAGGGCAATCATGTGCAAGATTGCTTGATTAATTGTTGGTTCTTCATAAGGAGGTTTTCCATATTTTTCGAAATCAGTATCTACTGGTGTTCCAGAAGCAATACATTGCCGTAACTGTTTAAATACGTAGTGATATGTAGATTTCGTTTCAGTGTCCTCCGTTGATGGATCCCGTTGCAAAATCAAAAACAAAGTCTCGATATCAACCATTATTACACCCAGAGTGTCGATACAGGGGTCCTTTAGCCTCAAAAGTGAAACCACGTGTTTCTCTGAAATTGCAAGAATGCAGCATAATATTCTGATATTCTTTACAATGCCTAAAAATTTCAGTTTTGGCCCATATGTATTTAAACAATAAGTAATTGCGGCTTACCCAGTGAATGAGAACAATTTTTACAAGGTTCATTTAAATTTTCCATCTGATTTGCTTCAGAAGCAGCACTTTGTGCCGAGGGTGGAAAGAGAAAATTACGGCCAACGGCTAAACTTTTCCAGCCTGCACAAGTACATCCGTCGCTCTAGAAAGAAAAAAATTGTAACTAACACAAAATATTAAATGAAAAGGCAGGAATATTAAAAAGAAACCTTGCAAGACGAATGGGTGGCCAAGCGGCAAATTTTTTCGTTTCTGGACAAAGCCTTGAACGCAGCTTTTCGTTGGGCAATGCGCCCTGGATGGCATATTTTATTTGGAGGCACAACTGCAGGTCCCGCAGAATTTGGCTGTGGAGATTGTGGGGACTGTACATTATGAGCCGCAGAAAGTAATGGTGAAAGTGCAGCCCCAGGGGAAGATGGACCCAAAGGCACCAGAGAAGACTCCGCTGAGGGAGATGAAGCACTACAGTTGGCCATGTACGATTGCTGGTACTGCTCATCCGAATTCATTTTCAGCAGTACGAAACCGATAATTATCGGTTTTTCTTACAAGTCTTAGAAGTCGCGATAAAGTCTATTTAAAACTCGTTTTTGAACCCTGAACTCATATATCTGCTCTGCAGGAAATCGGCGGCACATCTAGTATGGTTTTCCTCTGAAAAATATTTTCATGTAAAATTATTAACATTTACTAGTATCGTTTTAATTCTAATACAGCTAATTATTTCCCTGCCATTTAAAAAACCATTTGTTCAATTTGAATCACTAAATGCAATAATTATTATGAAAACGATGAAAAACGTATGAAATGCTTTTCAATGTAATATAATTGAATTAAGATAGAAATTTAGTGAGATTCTGATTCTGACCCTTCGCATTCCTTCACAGGAAGAAAATAATGTAAAATGTGCACGAAATCATCTGTCAGTACTTTCTTGTTATTTTTAGGCTACCGGTATGTGAAACGGTGATGGTGAAAGTAAAGTATAGGTGACAGTTGGACAGATTTCTACTGACAAGTTACAAATAGGAGGAAGATTGGTAAATACAGGTAATATCAGCTGTTGTATATTATTTGCTATTAGAAAATAAAAAACAAAGCTCAAATTCACTACACTTAGATAATTGCATAATTGACAATTACTTTAGATCGTAGAAAAAGATTTAAAATTACCAATGAGTGACCTATAGTCACTAGAGCCAGACGATGTATAAAATGTGTAGAAAGTAGTCTACCTGTACCGTACCTATTACGTATTGATATTGATTATTATTTGCTTTTGTCCACAGTATGATCGTGGATGAAGTGCATAAGAACACTGTAACCGCCAAATACAAATGCATGGTGAAAACACTTTTCTCCAGAACCCTTTTGCACAGCTTTCACTTTTTTAGCAACATACAAAAAATCGTAAATACACATATTGCCTAACGTGATTTGCTAACTGAATTCACAAACCGAAGATAAAACAAACGTTAATAGTCATTCTAATAGCAGACTTCCTGGAATCTAGATTCAAACGTAGCAAATCTATTTAATCTACTCACAAGGTATTTTTCTTTAATAACTTTCGCTTTTATGTAATCCATTTCCTGTGGTAGATAAAACCAAAAATGCCTTTTTTTCATTTTGTCATTTTTAGGTTTTTAGGAGTTTTTGCTCCCAGTACCAATAATATTGGACTGTTATATCTACATCAAGACGCGACCTTTTCCAGAATAATGTCAAATAACTGGGCGCCCAATAGTATGGCAATAAAGGAAGAATTTCTGTAATTTCTATTTTAACAAGGAAAAAATAACAACCAGACAGAAATTGACAAACTGTCATGCAGTAAACAAAGATCACAATGGCACAGCTATCTAAGAAAGATTTGAAAAACTCGGAATCGGTATATTATATATATGTTTGAATTAAATTACAACAAATAATTAGACTTTGAAGTAATGTGTTTCTTTAAAAATCAGAACCAAGTACGCTACACAGGAGATTGGAGTTCAGATTCCAAATTATCAGCAATAAGTAATAGGTACTGGGAGGATCCATTTTTCCGGTTTTTCAATAAGACCGACCCGCAAAAAGTAAGAAGAACATCTTTAATATGTCGAGGCTACTATGTTCGTTTTCGCGTTTGCGATTATTTTATGAGAAGCATCCTTCGGTCGAGCAGCACTCCAATGCAGGTTCGCATCTTAGTTAAAATTACAATATCAGTAATCATATAAAATGGTGTGGAACTAATGACGTTTGAGTGTAACTTAAAACTTTCTTTCCAATTTAAATGCACTGTCTTCCATTTTTAATTATGTAAAAAACTGTTTGCTTTTCTACTTTTTAGATAGTTTCGTTAGGATGCGGGATGGATACTTCTTTTTTTCGCCTGCTACCTGAATTAGAAAACAAAATTTCAGCGTTTTATGAGCTGGACTTTAAAAGCGTGATTACAGCAAAGAAATCAATGATTTTACATAGTGAGGTGCTAAGATTGATGTCCATCGACAAATTGTTTCTTTTGAGTTGCGATTTGAGAAAAATTCAATCCTTGCACGAAGCATTAGAAAATAACCATTTTGACTTTGAAAAGCCAACTCTATTTTACTCCGAATGCGTTGTAAATTATCTTCGACCCAATGAGTTAGTCATTTAATAACATGCATAATAACATGCATGCATAATAACATGCGAAAAATCCTGTATTTCATGAAATATTCACGTATTTATTATGGACAATGTTTTTTATATTTTCTTGTAGAAGTAGCAGGGTATTGCATTGGATCACTGCAAACATTCCAAATGCTGTTTGGTTAGCTTACGAGCAGTGTTATCCATATGACGCTTTTGGTCAGATAATGGTTTCCCATTTTCTGAAAAACGGATGTCCCCTTCTATCCTTGCTGAGCACTCCGGATCCAATCTCACAACAAGCTCAGCTTAGAGACGCTGTAATTTCCAACTATTTATATTCACATTATTTTGAAGATTGATATAAACATGGAAATTATAATATTTCAATTGTAAAACTTTCTGATTCTGTTTATATTTTAGGGTTTTGAATCTTGTCATATATTTAACGCGTGGGATTCGTTCGTGCATATTGGAAATGAGCACCGGCCCCATTTTCCGGATGTTTGTAGGCCTCATCAACAATTTGATGAGTACTCTGCACTTATTGCTACGTGTTTGCATTACACTGTAAGAATAGGTTGTCTTGGGCGTCTGGGTCGAGTTAAAGAGTTTTTAAAAGAAATAGATAAGAGATTATTTTCGAACCGGAGTAACCAGGACAAAAGTCAGTTGTTAGTACAAACTTATAAGCTAGAAGATGACTCGATGGAAAATGAAGAGTTTTCGTTATCAGTGAATTTTCCTTCGAACATGCCCATGCTGACAGGAAACACCTCAGTGGTGTGTACAGAAACAAACAAGATCCTGACCTTCGGAGGGTGTGGGGAGAATTCATTAAGGATGAAGCATTTAATTGAGTCCCAACTGAATTTCGAAGACGAAAATAGTATTTCTAGCGAGGCTCCCACCGTTGCATCAAGAATCATTTCTGAGAACCCTTTGTACTACGAAAGAATCCACAGTCAAGCAGTGTACATTCCACAAACATCGGGAATGGACAACTCAGGAAATCAAGTGTATATTTTCGGGGGAAGAAAATCTCCGCGCACCCCCTGCAAGAATAATCTCATTTGTCTCAATGTTGCAAATATTGAGGAATGTAAAGAAGCCAGCAGCTTTGTAAACTCATCGGGGGACAGCGACGGAGAAACACCTTCAACTTCAACCACAACCGCTTCAGACGCTTCCGCAACTCGCCCTGCACCCAGATGGAGATTTGGAATGGTCTTGTATTACCAAAAGGGGTTTCCAATTCTCGTCCTCTTCGGAGGACGCAACTCAGAGGTAGGCTATTTGTTTTTCATATTATTTCTAAATTGCACAATATTCCCAAAAGTAATTTTTTGTAATTAATTGTCCCAAATATAATTTTTTGCAATTGTAGCAAGTACTTGGAGATTGCTGGTGGTTCAGTATTTTGAAATCTGAATGGACACAGCACATTGATATCAACAGACATGAGAAGACTGACAGCGACAATCTTCCCTCCCCGAGGCATTCCCATGCAATGGCCTCGGATATTTTCTTAGGACACATATTTATTGTGGGGGGAGTCAGCGCTGACGACACGACGCTTTGCACAGACGCTTTCTGGGAGTTCCGGTGGGAATGGGGTACTTGGAAAAACATTCCTCAATACAATACTGTCTCCAGACGCATCGGCCACTCCTTAGAAATTCACAAACGGAAGATTTATATAGTTGGTGGCTACCCAGCAGACTCTTCCTACACACTTCACCATTTCATTACAATCATTGACTTGGAGTCCACCGTTATCAAGACCTACAATTACGTTAGTCAAATAATTTGCTAATTCATTTTAATCAATAGCATTAAATAGTAAAATGAATGAATATAATTCTTACTTTCCAGAATTTTTTCCCTGATCACCGTTTTCTTCCGTTTGGATTTTCCACTTGTTTATTGAACGACCCAGAAACAAAGGAAACCCGCATCGTAATTTTTGGGGGTGGAGGAAATTGCTTTTCTTTTGGCACCTATTTCAACAAAATTTGCGCTGTCCTGACACTCAAGACATAATAGGGACCCTTGTATTTTACCACCTTGAATTAGACTTTTAGATAATTAATGGTATTTATCGCCAAAAGGCTTGCGAAAGGTAAATTTAACTACCAATGTTTTTACATTTGTCTTCGTCTTTTTCCACATCATCATAGTTGTGCAGAGAAAAATGTTTCGACAATCTAAATGGTCTCAAAGTTTGCTTTGTGCAGCCAGTTTACTCATCATTTCAAATCCTTCGACGCTTCTAACCTTCAAATCTGTTATTCAACTGTGTGTAATTCGTACCTTAAGAATGCATACCTTATTTTATTGTTCCATTTTATCTTTGCAATTTGTGCATGCACATCTTTACGTACATAAATGTGTAAAAATAAATACGTTAAAGTTATTGTTGCTAATAAAGGTGTGATAAGTGTGAGCATAAACTGTAAAGCCTAATATTTGTCGTTGTACCTCAGTTATAAGTAGGAGTTTTGTGTTCAAAGCAATTTAATGATAATGTTTTCCCGTAGTTATTTGTAATAAAGTTAACTGTGTCTGCAAAACAAAACTAATATCTTGTATTATTTGCATTGTTTTTAGGTTACTTTATGTAAAATTCATTCTTTAATACTGTAAGCACATAAATACGGTGTTTGGGGAAGCAACTATTATCATACTGAATGTAGACTGCAATAAAGAAAGCTTAATTCCATAAACGCAAACATCGACATATCGTCCGTCTTCTTCAGAATAAATCATGCGATTATTACAATTCCAAAAAGTACTAACGCGAAAAAGTGACAAATATTTTTCTTAAAAGTGTTAAACCGCTTTGATCACGGTTTTCAAAAAGTGATGAACCATTAAGTCAATATTCTAGTTTTTGTTTTGAATATAATCAGTTTTGCAAACTATTTTGCTCACATTATAAAATAAAATCCCAATAAGTGTAGAAGGACAAAATCAAAAGGTATTTTAGAAGAAGAGGGACGACATTGGAAAAGTACACGTTGCACATAACGCATCCACTACTAACGTGGTCATCTTAGAAGCATTTAGTAAGTGTATATCAAACTGAACGATATTGAAGCAACAAGAAGCATTAATTTTTTGTTGCACTTACTAAAGCTCACTGGTAAATGGCTAAAGGTATAATTGCTGATTGTTATGTATATGGTACAAAAGTCCAAAGTCATGGCTTACGACAAATTGCATGCTCGGTCAGGTACACCAATTTGATTTGATTTATTTCTTTACTTTACTTTACTACCAATCAAAGCATATCCACCTTGAGTTATATAATTTTTGCAAGAAATTGCATTTTAAAACGTGTAAATAAGGATGAGAGTTTAATCTTGTATTTTTTCTTATTCTGACAATAAAGCTTTTACAATTACAATTACTTTGCAGTTGTTGGTTTCTTTTTCAAGTTTGCATAAGTTAAGGAAACTGCTTACTTTGAGGTTGATTTCTATCTGTATCGTAAAGCGTTATCATCACTACTTTTCCAATATACGTACGTACATAATTGCCCACTGTAAAACTCCGAACTTTAACCGTAGAAAATGTCTTTGTCCGAACATCTTTCTAAAACTTACGGCTACATTAAATTTATAGTTGATTTCATTAATTTTCTTGCATACTGTGTTTACACTTACATAGAAGTAGTGTACAAAGTTTTCTTTCCTCCTGCACTCAAGTCTTTAAATGAAGAAATCATCTTGGTAAACAAATTAAAAATTAAAATCTAATTGAACATACAGTGTACAAGAAATGATAGCAATTTTTAAAGTTGTATGTCTAATTATTAAAGGTAACCGGTTCTGGAAGCGGAATCGGGAAAAATATCTGTTTGCAATTGGCTCGGAGTACTTCTGGCGTCAAAATAATTTGTCTTGATAGAAACAAGGTTGACAATGATCTCACCGTAAAAGAATTGATGAGTGCTGGAGCTAAAGCCTTTGGCTACACGGTCGATGTATCCCACCGCTCTCACATTGAAAAAGTGGCTTCTACGGTTGCTCAATAAACTAAATAACCAATTTTTCTGCCAGATCGTTACGGCTTGAATTTATCACACTAAAAAGCTCATTTTGCCATCAATTTATCATAAAATAACTCATTTGCCACGAAATTCCCCTACGACCAAAAACTGGGAGCTGATTTAAAAAAAATTGAATTAAAATGAAAGCAGATATCAATAGAATTAGTGCAATGCAATTTTAAATTATGGTAGAAAATTCTCTTGGGATATCTTATGGTGGAAATACGGTATTTTATGGTAAAAAGTTTTCATGTAGTGGTTCGGTAAATTCAAGCTTTACAAATTAAGTTATATTATCTTGATAAATATTTAATTACGTTTACGTATGTAGATCAAGAAAGATATAGGCGATGTGACGATAGTGGTGAACAACGCTGGGATAATGCCTGTGGGGGATTTCTTACTTCAATCTGCGGATGTTGTAGAGAAGACGTTTGCAGTGAATGTTTTGTCCCACTTTTGGATACTAAAACAGTTTTTGCCAAGTATGATAGAAAAGAAACGTGGTCACATTGTCACTATTTCCTCATGTGGTGGAATCATGAGTTATGACAATGCTGTTAGCTACTGTGGCTCAAAATTTGCTGCAAATGGATACATAGAATCCCTTAAGGACGAAATGAGCAATTACCCTAATATACATTTTACTACAGCTTACCCGTATTTCGTCAGGACCAATCTGTCACGGGAAATTCATTTCAAGCCACGGTACTTTATACATTTTATACTGTTAAGTCATCAATTCTTTATAATAGGTATACTTAGAAGTTAGTATATTTTGGCTTTGGCTCAGAATTACATTTCATCATGTATTCTTTCATGTTTAATGCTTCTGTCAGTAAAAAGCCAATCTCGACATTCCGTTTTCACCAAATACCATAGATTGTAATATTTTCCTCAATTTGTGCAAATGGGAATCCACAACTGTTGCGCAATTTTGCCGTAACCATTCTATAGTCATGTAATTACCATATATTGAAGAGCATTGGGAGATTCGTTAATACTAATGGGATTTTTTGTGGTTTAGATTCCCATCACTGACACCCATCCTTGAACCTGAATTCGTAGCTCAGGAGATTATTGATGGCATAAGAAGAAATAAGGAGTACGTTTACTGCCCATCTTCCGTGCGACTTTTTGCAGTCCTTGCAGCGTTAGTTGAATATTATTATTTATTCGCAATCTCTAAATTTTATCTATCATTCAGTAGCGAAAGCTACACTATTCAAACGTGATGTCCGTCTGTCTGTTGTCAGTAGTAAGTATCTTCATAACTCAAGAATGCTTTGAAATTTTTTGCTGAAACGTTCAGTGAGACTGCTTGAGCCTAAACATATGGAGGTTCACTTTTAAAAGTGGGCCATTCTGACCTTCAAAATTAAAAACGCACTACTTGTGACGTGACTTATGCAAGTACTTGTGATTACTGTCAAAATGATTTTTTTTGCTTTCGCTACTGTATTATATTCATATTGCAATAGGTTATTCTATTGGCAAAAATCTGCACATTGAAATTGTAATAATTTCAATTTGCGATTTCAAGAATTTTGTGTTTTATTCCATATACCCTTTCCAAAACACTATCATATCTTTGCAGATTGTTACCTAGAAAATTGCAAGCAACTGGAAAAAATTACTTTCGATTGAATTTGAAATCAACCTTCTTCCCAGGGCAGCAAGAAAAATCAGATTTTCTGCTATCAGATTAAATTTTAGTCAATGCACGAAGTCCAGATAAGATTTTAAGCCCTATATTATTCTACACCAAGTTTTTGGGTAATTTATTTGTATTGTAGTTCGTTCATATAGCAGTGCTTATGAATAAAATGTACTTTTATTTCTGCTTTTACTTACTATATAACTACTCCTGTTGTGTTTCTACTTATGGAATGACAATATTAATTGATGAACCTGTTTTATTCAACATTCAAACCATGCATATTTCTGTGCATAACGCTATTTTAAATTCTGGCGAGCTTTGCGTTAAAACTCGCTGGTGGTTTTTTGCCTTTATTAGTTTTCAAATAACAGAACAGATAACAAGTTGAGGTAATAATAAATAATAACAATTGAGACGCTAAATAGAATAAGGTGAAGAGCTTTCGTATAGTTTTAACAAAGCATCAGAATCTATATAGACTTATTGTAATTTGTAATAAGGCAGTTACGTGACATAACCCAAAAATATTGCAACCTTTTGTGCATTCTTTCATGTGACGAAGCAAATCCGCCCAGTGCAATTTTATCAGGTCATGGCAGTTTATGGGTTGACTTTAAATTGGGTCATTGCATTATGCAATAAAATTATCTTTGTTATGTCAATGAGGAATAAAACCAATTTAGCCAACGTAACGGTGCTGGTCTGCTGGTTTTATGATTGCAGAGTATAACATAGAAAGTGGAGAGCAAACAAAATGAATTTGAACTGCCTATTGATAATGAATAATGAAAAACTGAGAACCAAACCAGTGTTTCGCCTTGTGAATTCAAATATGGGGTCCAGATTCGATAAAATCATGGAGTCTTCACCCACTTCTTGTAGGAGCACCCATTTTTAGCAACAATATTATATCACGGCGGCTTATGAGAATTGTATTCACCATAATATATTCAAAATAAGGTTTAAATTATAGTATGGTAATATTAAAATATTTTCGCGTATACATCCACGCATAGAAAAAGCTGTCACGAATTTTTCGAATGCATAATAATTAATTTTGGCCTTATATTCCTTGTTTACGGAATTATTACAGTTTGCAACACAATCATGTGATTGTAATTTATTGTTCTTTTGTTTCAAGTATAATATTAATTCCACAATTCCACTAATCCACATGTGGATACTATTTCCATGTCCAACCTAAATGATTTTTGCTAACCATAGTATGTTGGGGCAAAAAGTTATCACAATTTACAAATTGACAATTGAGGGCTCTTGAAGTATATTAACATTGAAAATAATCTTTCAAGGCTGATGGGTTAAATGTCGTGATCAATTTTTATTAAGTAATTTGCATACAATGGCCATAAAACACGCTCAAGAGTGAAGTTTGTCAGCTGCAGTACAATAGCAATAGTTGCATGCTTACCACGTGTGTCAAGCAACAGATTAAATCTATATTTAGTGTTAAGACTTCCAGTTCCAATTATATATTATATACAGACTATGTGTGCACGCATACATATTATTTAAAACGAAAAAGCTCACTTCTAAGAATTAATTTATCTTTTTACGTCATTTAATTATGCTTCGAATTATTAATACTCACTTATTTGTGATAACTAATCCCCTAATTGCGTATAAATACTGATCATCCTCTTTTTGATTTTTCTTTGCCTAATTGACCCGTATGGTGTGTTTGTGATACTCCTGGAGCCGAAAGGTACTCTATACAAAAATGAGTTCAAAAGATTTGGATAGTTTTCCAGAAAAGGTTGCCAATGAAAGTAGTAATGAGGAATCTGAACAGGATGGGAAAACTCCTTTATTGGAATTGTGTGATGGAGATAAAGGAAACAAAGATATTATACTCTCATCAATTTCACGGAGTAAACTCGACGAATTAAATAATGAGTTGAAGAGTTGTTCACATCAGGAAAATGACGACAAACTTTGTTCAGGGAATTTAATTAAATCGAAAATTCCTCAATACATTAGTGTTGACTTGAATAATACCGACAAAGCTAAGAATATTGCCAATTCGAATGCCAAAATCCATTCAGATATTGTTAATGATGAAAAAACCTTTGAAAATGATAATAGTGTTCAGTGTAAAATCAGTTCAGGCAAAAATAATATTAAAACTCGTTTTAAAAAGTATTTGGGTATAATGTTAGCTCTTGCAGCGGCTTTATCATATTCCATGAGCGGAATGATTATCAAAATTTTAAATTATCATCCTTTCAACTTGGGTGTATGGCGTTTCTTCGTTATGACTCTAATTCCAATCCCAATTTTGGTCCACGATGCTTTATCTAATAAAAAGAAAATTTTTCAAGATATCTGGCCGATAAGTAAAACCACGTGGTTGCTTTTGGTAAGAACGGTATAAATTTCACATTGAGTGCCTGCATATGCATTGGTTAAAAGAAAAAATAAGCAATTTAAAATTTCAAGGGGACGATAAAATTCTATATTCTATCGTCCCCTTGAAATAAAAAAATTTCATTGAATCTCATTATTTCTCATGTTCAAGTTTCAAGCGGCCGTGGGATCAAATTCTCTTGTTCTCGTTTTCTATGGAATACAAAACCTGCATTTGGCAGACTGCGGAGTCATTTCAACAAGTGCTCCCGTTTTTGTAACATTTTTGGCGTTTTGCTTTCTTGGGGAGAAATTTGGTGTCGTGCCCGTCGTAACAGCATTAATCGCATTATGCGGAGTCGCAATTATATCAAGACCACCTTTTCTAACCGGAGGAGCGAAAATGGAAGGGACAGCAATTGTACGCTTTTTTGTTTTTTGTATCTCTTTGATTTTAAATGTCAATTTCCTTAAGGTAAAAATAGAGAAATAAAAACGCTAAATGGAAATACGGGAAATGAGAGTGTGGAAAATATTTGAAATCTTATTTCTTAAAACGCAATCTAACTAGGAAAAAATATGGTTTTTGAAAATCATGTTCCCACAATTTCTTATTTGAATAATTTGAATTCCAGTTGGGTGTGGCTGCTGCGTTTGGAAGCATGATGCTACTTACGGTGACCTACGTAATAACCCGTCACATGAGGACCGTTCACCACGCAATGATGAATCTTACATTTTGTATCTGGGGGTTTATTCAGACGCTCATTATCGGATTCATTATGGACGTCATTTCCACTCCATCAAACCTAACTGAAGTTGGATTGATCATTGCTTCCGCCCCACTCGCATTTTTAGCACAAACTTGCATTATTTTAGCCCTAAAGTATGAGCAAGCTGGACCTGTGGCTTTGGTCCGAACATCAGAAGTCATTTTTGCTTTCATATTGCAACTTATTTTTCTAGGAGTTAAGCCTGACATATTTAGGTATGCCTTTAAAAATTGTTAACGCTTAATCTCTACTTAAATGCAAAAATGTAATTGTAAATGTTTTCTATTTTTTTTATTTTTAGCATCATTGGAGCTTGTTTAGTCATATCTGGGGTGGTGGTGACTACTTTCCGAAAAGTAATCTTTGGATTACCCGAAGATCATAAATATCGCAAAATATTTTGGTTTATTCTAATGTAAATTATGTAATATGCACCATAATTTTCGTATTCCCGATATATTATGTCTAACCGGCCAAATATATGAGAGATTCAGGTTCTTTTCACAGAATATTTAGAAAGCAGTTATTTGTAACTTTTTAAGCATTTATTGATTGACAAAACATAACATTTCATTGACAATTGACCACTAATTAGCTACTATCGACGGACTGACGATAGTTCCACTTGTTCTTACGACTTTGACTTGCTAACTGACTTAAAAAACTTAACATTGTTTGCTATTAGCATTTTACCAATGTAATTTATCATTACTATTAGTTACAAGATTTGACATCCCCACCTTTGAGTTTCAAGACTTATGGAAACTCAAAACTACTATTAAACTTTTAAACGCACACAATGATTTAACAATTTCTAACATGACATATTATCAAATTTCACAAGTTTAACTATATGTCCGATGCATGTAACAACATTTTCAGATTTATGAGCTCCTTTTACTTATCCATCATCTTTAGTTTCAACAGAAGATTCAGGAACTTCAAAATATTCATGAATATTTTCCGTTACACTTGAGAATTGCTGACTCCAATACATGAATTTCTTTTTTACAGTTTCTGGTACATTTTCATCCACATAAGCTAAATTCTTCAACTTTTCAGAAGTATCTTGTAATTCTTTAGGTGTTAGCATTAATTGCAAAACAGCTCCAAGGAAAAATGAACTTGAAGAGATTCCAAAAACGATTCTACGATATCTGTACATTTTAATTTTCTCAGAAAAATCCTTCTCCCACCACAGATATCGTAGATAGTTTCTATCTTCATGTCGTACACTGATTTGAAGAAAAGATTTCCTTTTTTCAGTCAATATCTGATAGCATATTTTAAATGGGGTCCTGATGACTTCAATGACAGCAATTTCTTTAGCATGACCATCGACAACAATTTCTTCTGCATAATTTTCGACAAGACGGCACTTGACGAGTTCAGCGGCAGAAACTTCTGCATAACTCCTGATGAGTTCAGCGGCAGTAACTTCATCTGCTTGACTTTCGACGAGACGACACTCGACGAGTTCAGCGGCAGTAACTTCATTTGCTTGACTCTTGACGAGACGACACTCGACGAGTTCAGCGGCAGTAACTTCATCTGCTTGACTCTTGACGAGACGACACTCGACGAGTTCAGCGGCAGCAACTTCTGCATGACTCCCGATGAGTTCAGCGGCAGCAACTTCTGCATGACTCCCGATGAGTTCAGCGGCAGCAACTTCTGCATGACTCCCGATGAGTTCAGCGGCAGCAACATTTTGTCCACTCCCCTGACAGACGGGAAAATCCACTCCACTCTTCTGCTCAGGCTTATACAAATTTAGACTTTTCTTAAGAGACAGAAACGGCAATCCCAGCCAATCCTCAACTTCTACTTGAAGTGCGATATATTTCCATCTGTAAACAGTAGCTTCTTCAAATTCAAGATTATATTCTTCCTCAGCATCTAATTCGATCATGTCTCCTATTTTCCCATCGAGTTCCTGGATACTTGTGGCTAGTTCTGCTAGCTGACTGAACAACTTGGTTATTCCTAATTTTCCAGATACATCTGAAGCCAATTGAACTTCCAAGTCCGCAGCAATCTCATCAAAACTTGCCCTTAATGAATCTCGACAGCTTTTTAAATTTTCCATGATGAATTTTCCTTAGAATATCCAAATCTTGCTAAATCTTTTCTCCCTGACCAAAAATGACTCAAAATCTTCTCTCTCCAGAAAAAAAACTGTTGCTTTTATCTTAAGGTCTCAAAATCTTCTATTGAGGCTAGAAAAAATCTTCTCGGGACTGCTACTTCTATCCTACGGTCGCCATGTCAAGAAAATCAGGTTCTTTTTCTGAGTAGGCAGTCTCAACAATAGTTTATTTCAACAGTTATTTCAATTTGACATACTATTTTGGTAGGGACTTTTATTTGAAGAAGAGTGACAAGAATAACTACTACTCGGCTTGTCACGGTCGCCAGATTTCGTATTCCCGATATATTATGTCTAACCGGCCAAATATATGAGAGATTCAGGTTCTTTTCACAGAATATTTAGAAAGCAGTTATTTGTAACTTTTTAAGCATTTATTGATTGACAAAACATAACATTTCATTGACAATTGACCACTAATTAGCTACTATCGACGGACTGACGATAGTTCCACTTGTTCTTACGACTTTGACTTGCTAACTGACTTAAAAAACTTAACATTGTTTGCTATTAGCATTTTACCAATGTAATTTATCATTACTATTAGTTACAAGATTTGACAATAATGCTGCTACTAGAAAGGAATTAAATAATACATCGACGATATAGTTTTTTCCTGAAAATCTGAGAAATCATTAAAATCCGCATTTTATTCCGCTTTCAATGCACAATTTCATGGGTTAAATAAATTGAAATCAACGCGTATGTGTCCATAAATTGTGTCTCTGCTTCATTTTTATATCGTTGTAATTATAAGATGTTTAACCATTGAAGTACACAAATTCCTAGTGTAGGCTTTACACTCTTTTCAAATGACCTTGAAATATATGTGTAACAAATTCCTATTCACAAATCTTTTGCCCAAAAATAAATTCTTGAAATGTATTTTAGGAACCTATTCAAGAAAAAAGGAAAATTCACACTTTTTCCATTATCCTTTCTTTCAGTTGGACAGTGTAAGGGTTGAGTGAACATTGGACATTAGCATTAGTTAAGTTGCCTTGGTTCTTCATTTCTAATTGGGTGTTTCGCAACAGAATAGAAAGCATAGCTAACATAAAAATGACGGAATTTTTTTTCTTAAAGGGTCATGTGTCTGATAAGCTAAAAAATACTTTTGGAAATTCAGCTGTTGAAAATGTCACTAAATGTGAATATTAGAAGGCATAAAAATTATTATGGGCCTAGCCATGACTTCAATAAAAAGAGGCTTAATGAAGGCGATGGAAATAAAACCAATGAAAATAGTCGTGAAGTTCCAATAGTAAGTAAAAGTTTTAATTTCATGGTGAGGGTCAACCACGCTATCACATTCTTCATCTCTTTGGCTAATTTCAGAGAAATTCTCCACTGCTAGAGGATCAAACATCTCAATTGAGTTTCCCGTACCTGCTCTCGGTTTGGTCTCTTTATCTCAGTGTCTTAATTTTTGATGTCCTCAGTGACCTGTCAACAGCGAGCCTATTCTTACAGCAAAGCAGATACGGAGAATATTATGCTACTCTTACATTTGTTATACTTCCTCTCACTATTGTCAGTGCTATTAGCATCGCCCTGTAATTTCTAGGAAATTCTATTTGCCAATTTCACCCAATACATAATTATTATACTTACAGTAGGAATAGGAATTAAATACACTGTAATATACCGTCATCTAAATAATTTAGGTACTCTCACGACGAACCGAGCCACAAGTTTAGCCTGCCATGGATAATTCGCATTTTTAGTCATGGTTTACTTTTATCAGTATTCCTCAGGTATAATTATAACTATACTTTCGTTTATTTGTGCTTTGGTTTATTTTTAAAATTTCTGTCAAGGCACATTACGTGTTTATAGGAGAATCGAAATTCTGTTTCGAAAACTACGATATGAATGCTCAGGTCGAGGAGGGAAGGGCAAAAGATCCAGAAGAAACGAAAATTACTATTTGTCAGAGGTAATATTTTGATGCAAAATTACACATTCATGATTCATGGAAATATGAAAACACGGGGCAAATTGTTGATTGAGATATTGCACCACAAATATTTATGTGTGAATGACACATGACACAAGCAGGTTTTGAATCAACGCAAACGCAACCCCATTTGGTTGACCATTTATTACAGAAGTTTCGACTGCAGCTATTTATATTCTGCTTTATCTCCCACTTCCACACCAGAATTTGTTTCTCACTTGATTTTTCCATTTATTTGTGGTATATCCCACTCAAAACCTTGATACATGTAACTATAATTATTGTGGTATGACAGTATGACTATGACTTTATTTTTGTATTGCATTAATTTTTTGAATGGATTTATAAATCAGGTCAATGAAAATCATAGAGCAGTGACTCTAACACTGATCCAAAGCTTCTTGCATGACCTTCCTCAACTGATTCTGCAAAGCTATTTGTGTATTAAGGAAGTTACACAAAATTTGGAAAAAGAAGACAATGAAATTCACTGTTCCAGATTATGTAATTAATCAAATATTCTTTAATCAAATAATCAAATAATTGCATGTATATATTCTTTAAAAATATTTATTTAGCGCAATTTATTTGGAAAGTCTATTTTCACTCAATGATAATTTTTGCAAATAGTTTAGAAAATGTTGTTTCCAAAAAGTTATTACACTATGAATTATTATTTCTTGCTTATTTTTCTTCTCCAAACATCATGAACAAAATGAATTAAATATCCAGGCATTTCTCAACTGACGTCCATCTTTTCATCGATTATCTCACTGATATTTTCCATAATGTGCTACTTTCAATCACAAAGACTTTGCATGAGAAATGGAATAGGGAAAATCAAGCTCAGCATTCCTGACTATTTTTACCAGGTACCTTTTCTACTTCCATGCATTTACTGAACATCTTCATCTATTTAAAATAACTGTTTAAGTTGTCCCGTAACACAATTTTTTATTTTCTTAGTGGATCTGGCTAATTGGAATTAGTGGAGCCCGGATTTTCGCATTTTCTATGGCTCTAGCAAATATTAATATGAAAATTGCGTTGACCTATTTGGCCGTTATTACTTTTCATTGGCTAGTTTACACCATTTACTTCAAAAATAAAAATGAAGTAAGTATTTCATACATAGTGTAGCGTAAATACATATTTAAAAATATACAATTATTGTAATTTACATTTCTTCTGTAGGGTCAACCTGTTGCACTGGAGGTCTTTTCCATTGAAATATCCACTTCAGTGCAAATACTGATGGAGAATGCTCGAGATTGGGGCTTAGGCATAGCGCATACATTTTGCTTCCTCGATTATTTTAATAACCTTTGGAAAGACAGAATTGAACTGAACACATTCAATTTTCTTATCTTTGGAGAAGACAGTATGTTCCTTCTCGGATGGTATTTTAAGTACACGTACAAACCGCATTCATGGATTTATCACGCAGCCTTGGGCTATTATTACTTCTCCTTTTTAATTGGAATCGCTGCCAAGTCTTTATATTTCAGAAAAGTCAATGGACTAACAGCTACCCAGTATAAGAAATACTCTCGACCTGGAAAAGGGACTTTAAAAAACGAATATTAACAATTAATTATTACTTGAATTTTTTCATTGTGATCACAAGTCTACGTTCACAACATTGTGAGAAGCCTAAAATTAATTATTGTAATAATAATTTTAATGTGTTTCTAAAATTGTTTTCAAAGAATAATGTAATTAATACTTGATTAATAATACAGAGAAACGTTCTTTCTGTAATAATCAGTTGTAAAATATCCTTATTAAAAAACATTAGAATTAAACTTAAGAATATTAAGAAATGAGAAATGTAGAACACCGCTATTCGCTATATGAAGAATTGCAGCTTAAGAAAGTGAGATGAGGTAAATAACTGTTCGCATAGACTCATATGTGGCAAGGAGCACATGCTTTGTGGTTCTTTTGAACTTATAATGCAAATGTCTCGAATCGTAAATCCAAAATAAAATTGTACTCAGTATAATTGTCATTGTCATTATTAAGTTAGTTTATGGAGTTTTTCGTTTTAGTAACAAACTGAGCAGTTATCAATCTTACCAATATTTCGGTTTTTGTGGCATGAAAATATAATAACGCATTAACGATGTCTTCGTCACGACAGAACATTTACGATTCGGATAATGATTCTTGTAGTATTCCAGTTGAGTTAGGTGTTGAGGCCAGAGCAAATATAAATTCGCCCTATCAAAATTTGAGGAGGCACTCGAAATTGAATTGGTCCAAAAACAAATACATTATATATGGAGTTCTTATTGCTGCAGTTTTAATGGCAGGATGCATTTCGTTTATAATTGTTTATTCCCAAAATCAAAACTTGGCAATGGAATTAAATAGATATCAAGGTGAAGGCTTTGTTTACATTAAAGTATTTTTTACACAAAGATAATGGTTTTTGCTTCCAAATAATTTATTTTAGGTGATAATTTTTTATTTTTTTTATTTTCAGAAATTGCTGAATTGGAAAACCATCCATATTCAAATTCTAAAGATGGCACAGTTGTGGTAGAAGAGCCCTCCCGTGATAAGGATAATAATGGTCGAAACCACGACCAGTACGACCACGACCCTGTGGTTATCAACAATGGAAATACAACTGTGACAAATACTAGTAGTGATACAAATGGCGAAGACAAATCTAAAATAGTAAAATTTTAGTCGTTCAATACATGTTAATAAATATTTGTTACATTTAAATACAAAATGTCAGTAATACATCATCAAGCAAATAAGTATACCATATTTGATATGGGGCCTACAATAAAGATGACATCTTTTTTGTAAATTAATAGCCTGATCGTGAGCATCACCACCCAAGCAATGAAAACGCGATTTCATTCTGGCATGAAAAAAAGGGTGCTACAGTAAATTATATTATTGAAGAGTGTAAGGAGAAAAAAGCTCAACTCGGTTTCAAATGCACAATGTCAGTAGTACTGGAACAAACATTGCCACCACCTGGAAGAAACTTCACTGGATACGGTAAATGAGTGCCTTATTTTTCACCAGTAGTAAATACTCAAATATAGTTCATGAATCGCAGCATTATTCCGTTCCTAAAAGGATTCGAGTGTTGAGTTCGCCAACATTAATTTTAACAACATTGGTTTCGATATTTGAATTACTACTGATTTTTCACTCTGAAATAAACCCAAACCTTAAACTCATAATGTAGTCCTCATCAAAGAAAACTCCATACATTTTCTATTGTGCACTAATCTAATTTTATTTAAGGAGTGGGCAAAAAAGCGGCTAAGAAAACTGCAGGAGAATCTGCTGCCTTGGCTTTGTTCAATGTCACTTTTGCAACCACGGAGAGTGACATGGCAGTTATGAAGCGTGTTCAGGCCTTATGCGAAAAGTCAACTTTAATTTAAGTGGGAGAGATTAACTAAAATATAAGAGAAAATTACTTAAGAAACTTAAGATTATACATTATACAAATGAGAAGTATTTGCGTTTTGTGTGCGTTGTTCGTGTTTTTGCATTCCTACTTTTTATATCTGTAATTTATTAGATCAAAGTGGCTGTATTTGCTTCGAATCATTTATTCTCATGTTTATTGTGTTAATATTACATAAATCATTATTCTCGTCCTAAACACCAATTTTACCTTACTACATATTAAAATATCTAGCAGTAAGTATTTCAAAACTGAAATTATATACATATGTCGACCAAAACAAGTATTAGTAACACATTTTGATCTGAGGCTTGGCGTAATCAAGTGTTTTGTGTTTTTCCTATTGCCTGGTCCTAAAAGTCCTAATCTACTAATCTAGCTTGCCTAGCTGAGTTTTATATCTTGCAATGTGATAATGAAATATTATATAGAACATTTACATTAATCTAATACCTAATCTGGTCTCTGTGCCCTATCAGTTTAAGTCTTGTAAACAAGTACTTATATTTATAAAACCGTATTTTCACTCCCAGCATTGTAATGACCAATAAAGTTAAATATAAAACTTAACGTTAAACAAGAGAAGCTACTAAGGTTTAGGTTTATACAGATACTAAGAGATTTCCTTCGTCTGTAATCTCTGTAATGACGTTTTGAATGACTGATTTATAAATTCTCAAGATATACTACCAATTATTAACTGTTAAAATAATGCTAAATAAGATCTTCCAGTAGTGAACATCGAGCTAATAAAAATTGCGGCTATTTCAACACCTAAATAATCGATGTTGTTGGAATCAAGGCTTATATATTATATCCCTATTATATGCTTTCCTTACACCAACCTTGGTTGGAATATTGTTAGCAATACGAAAATTGGCAATCATATTCTTCCAAGTTCCTCTCACCTGCAGAATCTGAAGGTTGTTTTAGTAAGAACAAATCAAATGGAAATTATGTAACAGTGAAAGCATTAACTTGAGATTTTGTAATTAAACTTTTGAATATTTTATTTTTGAAAATATGTAAATAAAATTACTAATTTTTAGAAATCTTCCAGAATTATTAAATTATTATCATACTCATCTTGCATTTCGCAGCATAGCAGGTAAGAAAAAACAGAACAACTTTATATGAAATGGAAAAATGTTAAAAAAGGAATGAATAAAATAAGAGTTTTGAGAAAATGTCCGAAATCTAATAAAGAGAGAAATGGAAAATAAATAACTTCATATACTGAGCAAAGATCCTTTTTGATATTATTCTTTTTTGATTTAATCAAGTTTAGTCATTAGTACCATTCACCAGTAAAATTTAAAAATACTTCAGTTTATAAGCCAAGCAGTTTATACACTCGTTGTAATGAGCGCTTTGGCAACGATCCTTTTATAAATCTTGGCGTTCAAGTATTACCTAGGTAACAATGCGAAACTATGGTGTTGCGTACAAAATTTGTTGCACGTACAGTTGCCCTCACCACGAGTGGCAAAACAAGTGGCGAACGGTGCAATGGAAGCACTTTGTGATTGGTCGTGTTTCGTCATTTTGGGGCCTTCCCATAGGCAGATTGGCATTTAAAAAAATAATTAATGAAAAAAAGCTAATTAGCCTATGGGAAGGCCCCAAAATGACGAAACACGACCAATAAGAAAGTGCTTCCATAGCACCGTTCGCCACTTGTTTTGCCACTCGTGGTGAGGGATACTGTATCACAAATAAACTGTTTTTAATCAATTAAACCACTCCAGACTGGTTTATTTTTGTAGCGTTTATAAACCACAGTTTATAAACTCACACATGCGCAGTTGTGCTGAGTTGGACAAAATAAACTAATAAACTGGTTTTTTGGTTTATAAACTCAGCCGGTGAATGGCACTATTGTTGAAGTAATTTTTTTACATCATCAGATTATCAGATTTATGGTTCTTTCTTTATAAAATAAATATTGCGAGATTTGCAAAATGCATGTTTGCAATTTGCAACATTTGCAAGACTAGCAAAGACTGCAAGGCAAGGCAAGCAATGAAGATTCATTCGCCACAATGATGAAAGATGCTACAAGGACTCCACCTGAGGAGAATGAATGCAGTCGTTTGTTGTGTCTCCAACAATTCCGCGGTATCTAACTTTTTGTTTTAGGTAGGTATTTCATATTTACGGACAGTTTCGTGGAACTCACATTGCAACTTCGTCTTTAATTAACCGAAGTGACTTACTGCCAGTGTCCATGTCACCTGTGCGAAACCGTTTCAATTTGGCCACACACGAATAATAATAAAAGTACTGCCTTTCAGGGTTATTATTTCATAGTTTTATTCAATCAAAAATCAAATATTGAGATCGGATTTGTCGGATCAATGAACAAACGCCAATCGTAAACAAACAGTGAAAAACTGGTTAATATATTTGTCCTGATTGATATAACATTATTGACCATCTGGTTGTGAAACTCGTTAAACTTGTATACCTATTTAGTTGGAATTGCAGTTTGGTGCATTTTGCAAGTTTTGCATCGGAAATCGGTGATGTTGCAAATGTGACCTAGCCATTGATTGCAGTCAATCCTCTGACATTGGTCATTAAATAAAATCTTTTAACTGCAACCTCAGAGTTGAGGAATTTTGCTGTTTTCAAAGCCTTTCATTTTCAGTAGTAATCAAAATGTCGGTTTCGGCGCATCACTATGTTGTCACTGCTCATAAACCAACAGCTGTCACATCTTGCGTTACAGGTACTGAAAAGTCAAAAATAATACCACTGATACTCCCATCCGGTAGCACAAAATAGTGTTTTACTACATCTCAGTCTAAAGTTGAAATAAAATAATGTAATATAAATAGGCCAAATATTCTTAATGGTCCACTGCTGTTTTAGAGAACTATTGAATTATTTTAACCTTTATTTAGCTGTGTAGTCATTTAAAGAAAATGTTGTTAAACTGAATTACGAATTTGGTTTATTGAAACTTCGAAATCATTTAATATTTACAGGAAACTTCACGTCTTCTAAAGACATCAATTTGATATTGGCCAAAAACACTAGGCTGGAATTATATTTAGTCACTCCTGAAGGTCTCCGACCTTTAAAAGAAGTCGGACTCTATGGAAAAATTGCTGTACTGAAGCTTTTCCGATATCCTGTAAGTTAAATTAACTAAACAAGTGTCTTGAAACATGTTCTTTACTTTAAAATATAAGTTGGATTCCTTTTAAATAATTTTTATTACCGTAGGGCGAAGACAAGGATTTGCTTTTCATTGTCACGTCGAGATACAATGCCATGATATTGGAATGCAAAGGAGAAGGAGAAAATTTGGATATAATTACAGTAGCGCATGGAAATGTTGGGGATCGTATTGGAAAACCTTCAGAAACTGGAATAATTGGTGTGATTGACCCAGAGGCCCGAGTAATAGGGTTGAAATTGTATGAAGGGTTATTTAAAATTATTCCTTTAGAGAAAAACAACTCCGAGCTGCGTGCATACAACATCAGGTAAGTTGTAAATATCCAGATGTATGAAATTGTGAATTAAATATAAATATATATTCTCTTATTGTAAAACTAAGTTGTCAAAATTGACATATCTGTGTACTTAGGTTGGAAGAACCTTTAATTCAAGATATAGAATTTCTTTACGGTTGTGTTAATCCCACAATAATTTTGATTCACCAAGACGCCGGTGGGAGACACGTCAGAGCTCGTGAAATATCTTTGAAAGACAAAGATTTTATAAAGGTAAATGCATTTTTGTACTAAATAATGCACGAAACGAAGTACAGTTTCAATTTAGCAGTAATTTAATTATGTTGCTCCAGACCCCTTGGAAGCAAGAAAATGTTGAGAGTCATTCATCTATGGTGATTCCTGTTCCTCAACCTTTGGGAGGAGCAATTGTCATAGGCCAAGAGTCAATTCTTTATCATAATGGCAACACTTTTAAGGCCGTTGCCCCCTCAGCTATGAAGGTAATTTCTTTTTCACTGCGTCCGAATATTTTCTTAATTTGTACTAAACTCATGATTTTGTTTTCAGCAAAGTACAATCATGTGCTATGCCAGAGTAGACCCTACTGGTTTTCGTTACCTCCTGGGGGATTTGGTTGGCAACCTTTTCATGCTGTTTCTGGAACGAGAAGACAGACTTGAAGGGGCTATTGTCAAAGATATAAAGTTTGAAATTCTTGGTAAAATTATACTTCTCATTTTGTTTCAAATAATTTTGAATTTATATTCTCATTAAGAGTGAATTTTTTGTTTCAGGTGAAATCAGTACTCCTGAATGCCTAACATACTTGGATAATGGAGTTGTATTTGTTGGATCTCGTCTTGGAGATTCTCAGTTGATAAAATTAAATACTTGTGCTGATGAGGGTGGGAGCTACGTGTCCCTGATGGAGACTTTTACAAATTTAGCACCAATAATAGATATGGTTGTTGTTGACATGGATAAACAAGGACAAGGACAATTGGTTACCTGCTCAGGTTATTACTTAAGTAATGTCTTGGTTTAGGTCATTTTATAGAAATTTGAGATAATGTTTTATTTTAAATTTTGGTTATAGGTGCGTACAAGGAAGGATCTCTAAGAATTATCCGGAATGGAATTGGAATTCAAGAACATGCTACTATTGATTTGTCGGGAATTAAGGGACTATGGTCCCTTAAAGTCGGTGGAGAAATGTTAAATGACAACATGTTAGTTGTTTCGTGTATTGGGGATACTCGATTTTTGTACTTAAGTGGGGAAGAAGTGGAGGAAACAGATTTGGAAGGGTTTACTCAAGGATTTCAGACACTCTGGGCTTCTAACGTTTGTCATAACCAGATGGTTCAAGTCACCTCGGAAGGAATTCGCTTGGTGGATTCTGCGTCTAAAAGGCTCTTGTTGTAAGTATTCAGATTAGTACCTAGGTACGTCATTTCTAAAATATAGTTCAAGTTCAACATTTTATTGTTGATTGTCAATTATTTCTAGTGAGTGGAAGCCACCATCAGGAAAAGGTGTCAGTGTCGTAGCAGGGAATAACTTACAGGTGGTTTGTGCAGCTGGCTCTGAGTTATATTATTTGGAAATCGGGGAAGCAGTTCTCACACAGCAAGGGTACTCATATTTTTTGATAAGGGTATGCAATACTAATTATAAATGCAGTAAGTATATATCCATATTTTTACTTTTCCAGACACAAAGTGATGGACAATGAAGTAGCTTGTTTGGATATTACACCATTTGGGAATGGTATTTCACACTTTGTAGCCGTAGGTCTTTGGACGGACGTTTCTGCTCTAATTCTGAGAATTCCTACCCTGGATATTGTTACAAAGGAACCAATGAAAGGAGGCAAGATAATTTAAAGATTGCAGATTTAAAGATCACTGCATAAATATGTTGATTCAAGTCATTGTCATATATTGTATTACAACCTAGCCGTTGTTTCCAATGTGTTTTTAAAATGTTTCAAAAATTAATGACATTTCTTTTGATTTTTCCAAAACAAATTTACATTTTACACAATTTTTCCTGCAGTATCAATGTTTCCTTATATTAATAACATTTTTATTAATGTTTCCAAAATTTACATCTTTTCCCATGTTTTTTAATTAATGACACTTGTTCCAATGTTTCTGATGTCTAATTAACGTTTATTATTGTGTAGAAATTATTCCCAGGTCCATTCTTTTGGCATGTTTCGACGAAAACTGTTTCCTTATGTGCGCCTTGGGTGACGGCTCTCTGTTTTACTTCTCTTTGAACCCAATTACTGGAGCGCTTACAGACACTAAAAGGGTAATTATTATCCATTACCATAAAAATATGATCACTTTACGATCTTTTCAACATTTCAAGCCTGATTTATCATAAAATTGAAAAAAATAATCGTGCTGTTTGTAGGTGACTCTGGGAACACAGCCAACTGCTCTAAAGTTTTTCAAAAGTCAATCGACAGCAAGCGTGTTTGCTTGCTCTGATAGACCCACTGTAATTTATTGGTCTAACCACAAATTAGTATTTTCTAATGTCAATCTCCGTGAAGTGTCGCACATGTGCCCTCTGAATGCATTAGCATTTCCTGACAGTTTGGCCCTTGCGACAGAGTCGTCATTGACCATCGGAACTATTGATGAAATTCAGAAATTGCATATTCGAACAGTACCTCTTGGGGAAACGCCCCGACGAATCGCTTATCAGGAGTCCTCTCAAACATTCGGAGTCATAACTATGAGAATTGACGTGATGGAAAGCAATGGACTGACTCCTGTAAGACCCAGCGCTAGTACTCTTACTGCTAGGTAAACATTCTTCAAACTGTAAATACCTGATTTAATGACCTTTTTTCTGATGCTTCCCTAATTAGTGGGCCAGATGTTTCCTTAATAATTAAGCTTTAAGCTAATGACATCTTTTCGACTTATTCTTAATTAATGACATTTCCCCGTATCTTAATGACATTTTCTCACTTTCCAAAATTAATGACATTTAATTCCCCATGTTTCTAAAATTAATTACACTTAATTTCCCGTGTTTCCAAAATTAATTAATTAAGTGCACTTTAATTTCCCGTGTTTCCAAAATTAATTAATTACACTTAATTTCTCATGTTTCCAAAAATGACACTTAATTTCTCATGTTTCCGAAAATGACACTTAATTTCCCATGTTTCCGAAAATGACACTTAATTTCCCATCTTTCCGAAAATGACACTTATTTCCCATGTTTCCCAAAATGACACTTCATTTCCGTTGTTTCCAAAATTAATGACCCTTTTTGACTTGTATTTTGCAACTTAGTATTAGCTGCAGTTCCTCAGTAGGAAATTTGATCCGGCCAACTACATCTGGAACATCTTCAGCGTCAATTCCTAGTAGAGATGTCTTGGAATACGGACAAGACATTGAAGTACATAATCTTTTAATTATTGATCAACATACTTTCGAAGGTTTGTCCTTTTACAAAAGTAACTTTTAATTTATAAAAATACCTTTGTCACATTCCCAAAAATAATAGAAATATCTGAGATGTGTTTAATTTAAATTTTAATATTGTAGTTTTGCATTCACATCAATTTATGCAAAGTGAGTATGCCATCAGCATTGTATCATGTCGACTGGGGGACGATCCGGCACAATATTACGTGGTGGGGACCGCAATCGTCATCCCTGATGAAAGTGAGCCGAAATCGGGCAGAATAGTCATATTTCAATATGTAGACGGTAAACTTCAACAAATTGCGGAAAAAGAGGTTCGGGGAGCCTGCTATTGCTTGGCTGGTTTCAATGGAAAAATTTTAGCTGGAATTAATAGCACTGTGAGTTGGTTACATCACTTATTGTCTAAATAATTTTTTAAGCAGTGATTTACTAGTTTTATTGTTGTAGGTAAGACTCTTTGAATGGACGTCGGAAAAAGAATTGAGGGTGGAATGCTCCTACTTCAACAATATACTATCGCTTTATTTAAAGCACAAAGGCGATTTTATTCTCGTAGGTGATTTGATGCGTTCTATGACTTTGTTGCAATACAAAAATATGGAGGGGACTTTTGAAGAGGTAAAATTTATAACCATTTAATATAAGAATTTATGAAAGAGTCTAGTTATAACAGTTTTTTCTGACAAACAGATTGCTAGGGATTACAATCCTAATTGGATGACGGCAATTGATATTTTGGACGATGATACTTTCTTGGGATCAGACAACGCTTTCAATTTATTTATCTGCACTAAAGATGGGTATGCTTAAATCAACCAAATTTAAAGCGAGTAATTAATTTACGAAAAATTGCTTTTGAAGCTGTTAAACGTTAATTAATTATCAGTGTTTAAAAATTTGTACTTAAAATAAAAAATTTGTAGGGGTGCCGCAACGGATGAAGAAAGATGTCAAATGCAAGATTCTGGGAGAATTTATCTTGGTGACATGATTAACTGCATTCGCCATGGGTCTCTTGTTCGTCAACACTTAGGGGACACTTGTGTCCCGGCCACAGGAAGTCTTCTCTTTGGGACTATCAGTGGTTCCGTGGGTAGGTCCATAAAACACATCCCTCCTTATTTAGGATGATATTTTACAATCAGTGTAGAAAATAACATTTACCACTGATTAAAGGGAAATAGTATTAACTGGGGAATCACGTTTAATATCTGTAAATGTTCGGTAGGTGGTAAAAAGTCTAAAAGGGTGCGGTGAGAAGTAAAATTTTTTTGGCATTACTGAAGGGACATTAATATATTATATTCACCACTTTTTACCATCTAAATCGAATATTATGGTGAAAACAATGGTAATTTTACAACCCTGATTAAATAAATTACATTTAAATTTTGCTTGAAAGGTCTCGTAACTCAAATTCCACAACAGTTTTATGAATTTCTACTTGAACTACAAGAAAGACTGACGAAAGTAATCAAACCTGTGGGAAAGATTGAGCATTCTTACTGGAGAAGTTTTTACAACGATAGAAAGCAAGAGCCGTGCGAAGGATTTATAGACGGGGATTTGGTGGAAAGCTTTTTAGATTTAGGCCGCGATGACATGCTTGAAGTTGTTAATGGATTACAGGTAGCCAATGAATGAAAGATTAATTACAAATTATTTATTTGATAATTAAAGCTTGCATATCCACTGACAAAATTTTTTGTACACATTTGATAGTGATACATGTATGCTCATTATGGGAATTATTTGCGTTGATTATTATTGACTGTTTTTGTTTTAAGCTTGACCAACAAGGATCCGGAATGAAGCAGCAAGCAACGATTGATGACATCATCAAGATTGTAGAAGACCTCACGCGAATTCATTAAGATTTTCCCTTCATATTTTACAGACCTGTGCTTTATTCTATGTATCATATATCGTATGTAACTTTATAGTAATAATAATGAGTGTGTTTTGATTAACTCACCTATGTAGTTATTAATTCATAATTTAGCTTTCGGTATGGTATTTATAGGGTAACGATAAGACGGGTGAAAGTCCAATGAATTTTTGGAAGGAAACTTATAGTCTTTACTTTGGTTGTTCGTATTTCTAAATTTGTAGGCACTTTCGGATATTTTAGGGTTGTCACCGAACCGATTTCTTGGGAAAACAATACTGGAAGCCCCTGTGTTGTCCTTAACCTTGATTTTCGCTAAATCCTTATTGTGATCTTCGGTAGTATAGTATTTTGAGTATGGGGCCAGTTCGCTTTTGTACTTTTCAGTTACAATGCTTCCTGTGTTGCGCGGCAGAAACCATCTATTGTGTTCCATTTCAACTGACTCGAATGGGGTTTGTTTTCTCATTCCCCTGTTGAAACCCGTGAAATTAGAATTAGAGTCCAAATTGATGGATTTCTTCTCAGGGACCTTAATATTCAGAATGCTGTCCCTCCTGGGTAGCGGTGCGTCTTTTTTGTGTCCACTTTTACCTTCGTCGCCTATTTCTGATGAGGCAAAGAACTTGGTGTAGTTTGTCAAATCACTTTTGTAGTTGTTGTCAATCGGTTTTCTTTGCACATACAAACTATGTCTTTCCAAGGCACCAAATTTCAAAGGCATTTTTGCTGCCTCTACTGCAGCAGCCTCAACTCTTTTCCTCGCCGCATTATAACTACCCAGGACAGAATTAGTAACCGAACTGGAAATCGACTTTTTGTCTCCAGATTTCATATCCAGAACATTTTCTATTATTGTCATATCTTTGGATTTCTTAATTCTCAAATTTTTCTCATCGTCATTCAAATCGTCAACAAAAAATTTCGAATACGGTGAAATTTCGTTTTTGTATTTATCAATGTTAATGCTTTCGCGACGCCTTCGTAAATACGAACGGTGTCTCTCAACATCGACAGGAGACATCGGGGGCATTTGAGGTGCTGCTGGAACAGGCAATCTCTTTCGGATTGGATTCACTCCACTTGGAAAGGCTTTTACGTTCGAGTTTGTAGGTTTCGATCTAGGTTCTTCATATTTTATGTCTGAAAGTGCCTGTGTTGGATATAAGTTCCCCGATTTATTCGCAAGCTTTGACCTCTGCTCGTCAAATTTCATCCCTGAAAGAGCCTGCGAGGGATACAAATTTCCTGTTTTATATCCAAGAATTCCGAGTGCTCGCGCTTTGGATTCCAAAATGGCCTTTCGGGTGACAGGCTCTCTTTGGCTGATATGCATCGTGTCTAGAAGCTTGGGGACTGGGTACAAGTTTTTTAACCTATCTGCGAACGATGGAACATTTCCAACTTTAGATTTGTTAACGAAAGTTTTCACAAAAGGAGATTTATGATTCACACTCTCACTGGCACTCAACTCATTCGGGATTCGGTTAATTTTCGGTTCCGAATCGAAATTTATATTTGGTTTAATTTGTCGTGGCACGTCCCTCGAAGACGAAACAGATGCTTTCAGCAGTGGAGGCATATCGGAGGACAACACACTTTTCTTAATATCCATTTTCCCTATTGGTAGCATTTGAACCAATCGTCGCCCTTCGTTTATTTTCTGCATATCGGATTTCGTCAGTGTATCGTTCTTTGGCTTTGGGAATTCGTCAATCAAAGCAATTTGCGAAAAAGACCGAAACGATTCTCTCTGAGTATTTCGTGCAACAGAAATTTTTGTTTTGCTGCTTTGTATCGAATCTAAGTTTTTCCCCGAAGGAGGCAAAGGTGGCCTGTTCTTAGGGACGACCACATTTACCGGAGTACTGCTTTCTTCATACTTCGCTTTTTTCGCTGGCTTAGCTTTCGTCGACTCCTTTGTTGCATTTTCTACTTTCACTTCCGTGTAGGACTTCGTGTTCTTCAGTTCCTTATTTTCGCTCGCCATTTTAACCTTCTCCTTTGGGGATTTAGACTCTGGGGCGTCGTCACTGTCAAGTGTAGTTTCACTGAAAGTGCCCGAACCGTTACGGGAAAATTCAACTTTTGCTTTTCTTCTAGCTCTTCGACGACGCCGGTTTTTGTCTACCAGTTCGTTGTAGTCATCTTCGTCTGTAGTAGCATCTTCAAACTAAATAAATAAAAGCAAACTGTACTTTTCGGTATAAATGGTGATATCAGTTTCCTACGCAAAAAGAAACTTACCTTTTCACTAAGTTCTTTTTTTAGCAGTTGTTTTCTTTGCATTTCTTCATCGTTCACTTCTTTAATATATTCCGGTCCTAGAATTGTCAGCAGCGGATGCTGATAAGCCACTTTGTTAGAAAACGTCTTAGCTGTATTTCTAGAGAACACATATATATTACAAAAGTGATAAAGTTGTAACAGTAATGATTAATGAGATTAAAATAGTTCATAGCAATAATACTTCATTTCATCGAAATATGGATGTTGCAGTGCAGTATGAGACGTTGGCCGATTTTCAGGATCGTACTGTAGCATATTTCGTAATAAATCAATAGCCTCACGATTTATGTGGTTAGGCAAACGTTTCTCTATGTTCACAAAGTATTTTCGACTGTTGTGTGATGAGGTTAAACCTCCCCCTTTACTGAAAGCAAAAAAGTTAATAAATTCAGCAATTTTAATGGACCAGGATTTTAAGTTTTAATTGCTTAGAATTTTACTGTATTCATTGAACCTGCTTTTCTCGGCAGCTTGAAGTTGATTCAGAATTTTCGTTCTATTTGAAAGTAAATTGAAAAATGTTGAATTGAAATCGAATACTGATTGTCTGTATACATATTTTTAATTATTCTATCATTAGTTCTACTTATATCCTACTAAGGGTATATTGTAGTAGTGAATATTACATTGAATCTCTCCTTCCTGGTTTTGCACCGCGATGATTAATTTTCCTGGACATCTCAGAACTAATTAATAGAAGCTATTCAAATTCACATAACAATCATTAAAGTATTTTGCAAAAAAATTTTCCTTACTGGTCGGCCAATTTTTGTAGCATTTTCGGTGGAGGTAATCCTAAAAGTTGATGAATCCGACTAATTTGATCCAGTTCGCTCGCTCCGGGGAATAAAGGCCGTAGAGTCATGCTGATTAGAAAATGAAAATAATGAAGGAAATTCATATTATTTATGCAGATGAATGAATTAAAATATCAAGTAATATTTACATTTCAAAAAATACACAGCCAGCAGCCCAAACATCCATTTTGTAATTATAAAATCCACTGGTTAAGAGGCATTCTGGAGATCTATACCATCGGGTAGAAATATATTCAGTGTAAGGAGGTTTTGTGTATAAGCCTCGCACAGAGCCCAGATCTCCTAACTTCAAGATGTCTGTCTGATTTTTGCATAAGTAATTAAATATGTACAAGGTTATAAACACAGTTTTCAATAATTATTCACAGGAATTAAGTTTATCTTTTACATGCTTTTGTATCCACCAAAATGTTTTCAGGCTTGACATCTCGATGAAAAATTCCGTTTTTATGCAAATGCCGAAGAGCTCTGACAAGCTGGAACATGAAAACTCGAACACGAGCTTCTGACAACAGTCTACTGGGCCCGACATGACTTAAGTTATTTTGGCGTTTTACTAAATATGTCACAAATGTTTTGTAATAGCTCAATTGTGTACAAAATTACCGTTTTCTATCTTTGATTAGTTCATACAAATTCATTTCCATTAGTTCAAAAATCAGGGAAACGCGACCTGGACCAGGGTCACTAAAATCAAAGCATAAAAATATTTATTTTAGGCTATTTTGTACTGGTTTGCCTTTATTTTCAAACTATGTTTTCTTACAAGTGGATTTCTATCATTTGAAGAATATTTGGATGTCTCGGCAATTTTCTTAATGTTACAACTTCAGAAATGCCGTTTACACGTTTCCACCTTTAGGAAAAACAAAATATGGATATTTCATTAAAATTTCATAAATGTATTCCGTGCGGCATAATTACTTATAATTAGTATAAACTTACCCTTGATGACTGTGTTTCAATCGTTTACACGCATAAATCATTCCAGTTTCACGATGACGGCATTTCAGAACTTCCGAATAGGAACCTTCTCCAATTTTCGCCAAAACTCTGTATTCTAAAGCCCAGAAGATAATTTTTAATGTACATTGGTTTACTTCCTATGGAAGAATGCATTTTTAAATGATGTCAATGTTTCTTACTAGAGGAGAAGGAATCTGAACACATTTTATTATTATTATCCTTTTCAACATCCTCAGTAAGATTTAAGTTTATATTGGAAATAATTGCGTTGGGCTTTTTCTCCGGCATTTTCTTTTCTTAAATGATTTGGTTTGATTAACGTTGGAAAACGGACAAGTGGGTGACACAATTCGAATTCCTGTTTCCAGTTTTTTAATATATATCCAAACTGAGACCTAATTGGAATTAACGGGTAGAAGAAAGGGTTCTAGTAGAAATACGGCATTATAGTAGTATTGCTAATAATATGAACGAACAGGTATGGGTGTGTTAAAGGACAACTGCAGTACTACATATTAAAATAATTGAATAGTATCATATTTCCCAAGGCAATTTGAATCGCCATACCAACGGGGTTGGCCTGGCTAACAAGGTGCAGACATGGCCCTGTTATCCTCGTTTTCTGCACCCAATTTGTGGCATATGCAACTGCAGAAATTGGGTGCAAGATTATTCTTACTCGGTTAGGTGCAATTCTGAAATTTATACTTTTAATTTCAAAGTGGCAAGTTGTGCAGTTTATTCCTGCCCAAATACGACCGTACTTGTAAAAATGAATAAAATGAGGAAGAAAGGGTAACTTGTAAGTAAGAATAATCTTGCAACCAATTTCTGCAGTTAAATATGCCACAAATTGGGTGCAGAAAATGAGAATAACAGGGCCATGTCTGCACCTTGTTAGCCAGGCCAACCTTGTTGGTATGGCGATTCAAATTGCCTTGATATTTCCGATCCGAATTATTTACTTTCTAGGTTTCTAGGCCATTGTTCATTTCGGTTTCCGTCCTTCGAAAAAGTTGATAAACATAACACTTAACAATTAATTTCTTTATGTTGTCTTGGTTCTTGAAAAATCCCTCTCTGGTAAAATTATCTAGCCTTGCATAGCACCCTAGAGGAATCGTTATGGAAAAGTCAGAATAAAGTCGGCAGGACCTAAATTATTTTTTGATGTCATAAGCCGTAAATACCACCAATGCAGGCAAAAAATATAACAAATGTCTATGTTGTAGAAATCTAAAATTTGTAGACGCAGCAAATATCCTAAATATTTACGTAAATAAATTGGAAATATGTTGCAATTTGATTGACAGTTGATAATGTATGGAATTTATTTAATTTAATAATTTATATTTATTATTGCTTATATTTACCGTAAAACCCCCCAAATGCGTAAAATTGTTCTTGCAAAACAAAGGAATTCCTCAAGGCTAAACTGTAACAAGCGTTTACGATTACGAGAGGCTATAAAATGCCACGTTGCATTAAAGCAGCGGGAATCACCGAAATCCATATTTTTCGTATCTTTAAGTTGCAAGTTCCACATCATTTCTCATTTGCATGTCCCAGTATAGATAGCCTTTGGTTTAGTATTGCTATTGCTGTCAGTTCCGATTAGAACCAGAGGTGTTACAAATCACCTGTCAATCGTACCAGACCTCCTTTTTGGCATTTATCGTGGTCCTTGTCTTCGTCACCCTTCCGCTTTTACAGACACCACGTATTTTACCAGAGTGGTGACATGAATGTGCTTGAAACAGCTGACAGCATATTGTTCGTGATAAACAGTTAGGCAGTAGACGTAGTTTCTTTGTTCTTCATTTGTATACGGTTGTCAATTTTAGTCTCTTTTTGTGCAGTACAATTTTTATAGTATAGTATAGTGTCAAAGTTCCAAGGTCGCCAAAATTAGCTATTGAAGTCAATAAAGTGGTCACCGTTTTTACCGACTTGGCACGTTAATAATAAGAAGCAAGCCAAAAACACGTAAGTCGCTCTTATCATCATAAAATTGACATCCAGGAAGACAGTTAGTGAAATAAGCAAGTTTTAAGACTACGTAACATCAAAATCAGCGAAATAAAGCCCTCGCTAATTGTGTATTATATGTATATTTCAGGTGTTAATAGTAATTACTATGAATCCGGTTGCTTGGAAGAGATCTAGAGTTCTAAAGCTGTCAGCAGGAGCTGCTCTTCTTGTTTTAGGATTTCTTCTTTTCATTCGATCTAATGATCCTGATAGACCAACATGGGGCATCAAAAGTGCAGCTCTTGTAAGATTCTATTTGTATACTAAGACTGTTAGTTTGACAATTTTATTCGTATGCTCTGTTAACTGATTTAGCTCCAATGAACTACTACCTTTGTCGACAATATTTGTTCCAACCCCTTACATTGGCTTATGGCCAATTGACCTTGTGTAAAATTTCAAATTTCATGCGTTTTAGAAAAACAAAAATTAAACTTGTTCTCTTGTTATTTTCTTTAGCAATCAAAAGTGAAGCGATCCCCGTGGTTAACCCCAGACAAGCTTGGAAATTTTGAACCTGAAGAAGAACCCATTAGTGACGCCCCTGGCGAAGGGGGTAAAGCGTACAAACTTCCAGCAGAGCGCCAAAATGAAGCAGATGAGTCTGTTGGAGAATATGGAATGAATATGGCTGTATCCGATGCCATATCCCTTGAAAGAGTTATTCCAGATACGAGAATGGCTGAGTAAGTACAATAATAACACTAATTTACGAAAACTAAAACTGGTACCTAGCGTAAGTTATAGTAATTGTCTTAGAAAATTAATGATTCATTCTTATTTGTGTTGAAAAATCTATTTCTATTTACTATCACTGGTTTCCGCAGATGCAAAAATTGGAATTATCCAGACGATATGGGTTTGAAGGCAAGTGTGGTTGTAGTTTTCCATAATGAAGGATTTTCTACACTAATGCGTAATGTACACACAATAATTAAAAGGACACCCCCAGAAATGCTAGAAGAAATTGTACTTGTTGACGATTTCAGTGATAAAGGTACATATGAGAGAGAAAGAACTAAAAACGGCCCTGAGCCCACTCCATGAAACAGATTACTCATTAATCTTTTCTTTTTTAGAAAACTTAAAAGGAAAACTGGATGATTATATTAAGCGATTTCATGGTAAAGTACGTTTGATTCGCAATACTGAAAGAGAAGGCCTTATTAGAACTCGAACAATTGGAGCCCAGCAGTCAAAGGGAGATGTTGTTGTATTTTTGGATGCCCATTGTGAAGTCAACAGAAATTGGTTGCCTCCCCTCCTTGCCCCAATTTATAGAGACAGAACTACAATGACTGTGTTAGTTTGATATTTGGAATTCAAAATTTGTCCTCGTTAGTGTATTTGATTACTAGGAAATCTCAAGAATACCGGGAATTTCTAGTATCCCTGGATTGGAATGTCCTAAATTGTCATTTGAAGCAATAGTTTTCTTTTCTTGTTGCAGACCACTTATTGATGGTGTTGACTATCAGAGTTTTGAATATCGCCCAGTTTATTCTCCAGGAACACTGTTTAGAGGAATTTTTGAATGGGGAATGTATTACAAGGAGACAGAACTACCTGCTGATATGGAAGCTGGCAGAGAACACAAATCAGAGCCTTATAAGTATGAACTTTGTTATAAAACAAATAACTGACATTCTATTCTTCGATTAAATTTTTTTAAATATTGTACATTTACTTTTCTTAGATCTCCTACACATGCTGGTGGCCTTTTTGCAATCGAAAGAAACTATTTTCTCGAACTAGGAGCCTACGATCCTGGTTTATTGGTTTGGGGAGGCGAGAATTTTGAATTGTCGTTTAAAGTCTGGTATGCATTATATTGCACACACCCATTAAAATCGTAAAACAGAATGCAAAAATAAATACTTGTGTCGTCTAACAGGCAGTGTGGAGGTTCCATTGAGTGGGTGCCATGTTCACGTGTTGGCCATGTATATAGAGGGTTCATGCCATATAATTTCGGTAAACTAGCTGAAAAGAGTAAAGGACCTTTGATTCAAATTGTAAGTCGTTTATGTGGCAAAGGCAAATTAAACTACTATACGAATTTAAAGTTGGCCCAAAAATATTTAAGACCATAATTTAGTGAAAGTGAAGAACCATTTTACAGCTAATCGTTTATGAGGGCTTTTTTTTTTAAAGTTTACAACTAATACGTATATACGTTTTGCAGAATTACAAGCGTGTGATAGAAGTATGGTTTGATGACAAACACAAAGAATTCTTTTACACGCGAGAGCCTTTGACGCGGTATCTAGACGCTGGGGATATTTCGAAGCAGTTGGCAATCAAAGAAAAATTCAAGTGCAAGTCTTTCCAATGGTTTATTGATAACGTAGCTCCGGATTTGCTAGTGAAGTATCCTGAACTTCCCCCGAATTTGTATTGGGGAGAAATGAAGAACAAAGGAACAGGTTCATGTTTCGATACGATGGGTCGACCTGCACCGACAAAGATGGGACTTTCTGGCTGCCACGGATTTGGAAATAATCAGGTCCGATCTAACAAACGACAGGCACGATTGCTTGATTGCATTCTACAAAATCCTATTAGATTTAGAGTGCATGTTAATTTTACTCTTTTTCACTTATGCACTAAAACTAATCGGCAGCTTGTCAATTTGTTATTTAAAAATACACATGTTAACTGACATATCTCATGGCAATGAATGTTTTATTTTTAGCTTATACGACTGAACGCTAAAGGCCAAATAGGAATCGGGGAAAGATGCGTTGACGCCGATAAGAGTTCCGTAAAATTAATATATTGTCCCTTGGGAAAAGCTGACGGTCCTTGGGAATACGATGAGGTACTCATTGGGAAATCAAATTTCCATTTTATTGAATTCCAAAAATAGAAAGTAATCAGTCGAATTAAATCCTCTATTTTGTCACAACAATATGATTTTGCTAAAAAATCGTCACCCATCACAGGAAGTTTCGTTTTTTCCAAAAATATATTGCTTTTGCTTTGCCATAATTTCATTACTTTTTACGCAAGTTTATTCCAAAGTAAAAAGTGTAAACAAGTGTAAACAAGTGTAGAAGTCCTTGAAATGTATTGGAAAAGTGAATATTTCTGTGATGAAAAACAATTACAGTAGGCAAAATAGCATTATTCTGATCAAGTGATTATAATTGTGAAAAAATAAAGATTTTAAATTGTGGAAAACTGATATTTTGTGAGGTTAATACAAGTCTAATTTTATATATGAAAAATAAATAATTTGATGTACAATACTATGATATTTTTTAGACGACGAGTACATTGAAGCACAAAGGACAAGGAAAATGTCTTGCAGTGCATCCGACGTCGAATCAATTAATTCTTCGTGAGTGTGATGCTGGGAATACATATCACCAATGGGTTTGGAAAAAGCTGAAGTCAAGATACTAAACTCTGAGTTGTCTGATAATGCCAAAAGAGTGATGAAGAATTTATGAGAAGAAAATTCTGTAATAACTTAATAACCGTTCCATTCCCATAATCAACAGGTATGCTAGAGATAGGGTGAATAATTAATATATTTCCTTCCAGACCTAGGGGTTAGTAGAAGACTTTTAGATATAGAGCTATTTGGTATGGTGGTAGCGAGAACTTTGCATAGTACGTACTATAAATGCCTATTTATAATAATTGTTATATAAGTGTAAAGTATTGATTCTTGTGATACCTTATCTTATTGTTATTATTTATGTTAATCAATACTACAGCAAATTTTGTAATTTAACTGATTGATTGATATCGATTTCCAATGAATTTTAAACAGACGAATTAAAGTTATTTTTAGCTATCCATAGGTTGTCAGTATTTAAGAAATTATTTTTCAAGCATCACTAAATAATTCAGTTAAATACCTAGTTCTTTTTCATTAGTCATATGTATGTCATTCGCATTAAATAAGTAGTCCAGGAGCCAAAATAATGAAATTCCAATTAACTGGGCTATTTTTATAAATAGAAATTCAAGTATTTATTTGACACGAACAAAGGCAAGACTTAAGGTATTGGTGCCGTACCAATATGTCCTGAATTCGAAATCGTGGCCGTCGTGTACAATTTCCACAGCAATATTAATCAGAGCCCATTGATTGGCCCCGCTTACAAATTCGTTAGAAGTAATTACATGACTTTTAACGACAGTGGAATCCGTAGCGTCGAAAATATCCAGAATGGCAATATTATCTGCGGGGGTTGGACTTTTAACACAAAATTGAACTGTATACGTTCCCCTACCCAGAGGGTAATTTGGACCTTGAGACAAGTAACCCGGCGAAGATACGTTAAGAATTGCCATTACATTGTGATATGGTCTGACACTTTTGACGTAATTCTTCGTTTCGTCAATTTTCATGGGTAGCTCTGCTGCTTCGAAAATAAGTATTGAATTGGCACCAAGAGCTAAAGAATTTACAGACACTCCTTCGGTATTAATTAGAGAATTCGGTTCTCCGATGTTGGAGATCCATCCATACAGATTCCCATTTCCGTCTACTTCTTGATTGTTGAGGATATGTGATCGTAGAGACACTGCGTGTTGCACAAGCGTCGAAAAGAATTGGTTTCCAAAAGAAGCACTGTTTTCAATCATGTGTTCCGTGAAAATTTTCCATAAACCCATATGGTAGTTTTCATGCACTTCCGGGTAATAATATTGATACTCGTCTTGGTAAGCCTGACTCTTTTGGAGGGAACGGTTCCAAACTCGGATTGCATTTGTCATATCACGTCTGGAAATGTAGTAAAGTCCGTCCAAAGCCAGTGTATCGAAGTGGTCCGAATTATACGGATTCCAGTTGGTTGTATCTCCGCCAATGACTTTCCACCTCATAAAACTATTCGGATGGTCAACAAGTCCGTTTGGCAGGGGTCTACCGTAAGCCTGACTCATATATCTAGCCAACCAGTTGTCATCAAGCCAAAATTGGGTAAAGGGATTACCCCTCTGCATTCCCTCGACACCTCGACCGCTGTGCTCGTGAAAAGAAAATCCGCACCGAATTTCCTCCGGGTCAATCTCCACATTATCATTTCTGTCACAGAGAAGATATCCATTGGCATCCCTTGCCGTGTAAAAATTGTTTCCATTGGCCGCAGCAATCAAAGCCTCTTTATTGAAAGGGTGACGGGGAGTGGCGTAATGAGAGTAATAATTCCACTCATATTTCAGCTCAGTTATTTCTTTCCATGTTCCGGCTGATGGGCTGTAGATGAAATTCACTGCTTCTTCACCATTTGGAATGTGCTTTCCATAGAGGAAGGCAGTAGAAATCTTGATCACGGAAATGAAAAACACAATTCTAAGTAAATTCATTGCTACTTTGCTCATCGGCAATAAAATTTCGAATGCAGGTAGCTAAAACACTCGAGCTATGCCGAGAATCTGTTCTTTTCACCATTCGTAATCACTAATCATGATTTACAAGCTTGTGTCCTTAAGTTGTACTTCAGATAACGATAATATAATTTTAAATTAGATTAGATTTTAGGTCGACAGGTGCATGTGGTATATTGCTACTCTTACTCTGTATATAGTTTGCATGCCATTTGAGGTTTTTTTCTGTGACTGCGATTTGTGCATGAATTATGAATACAACAAACAGAGTAACAGAGCAAGTTTGTTGTTTCATGCACAATTCGTGCTTGGTCTGTAGCATCACCAATTTCCGTCAGTAAACATTCCGTCATGTACGAAGAAGAAACTGAAAACGATCCAGCCGAAGAATCGGCTACTGGAGAATTATGGCAAGAAGCATGTTGGATCGTGATTGGGGCTTACTTCGAGGAGAAGGGTTTGGTGCGTCAGCAGTTAGATTCTTTTGATGAATTTATTCAAATGTCAGTACAGCGGATCATTGAGGACTCGGTGACTATTGAGGTGGAAGAAGAAGATCACAGGAAGCGCACTGATCCCAATAATCCGATTCCAATGATGAAAAGCACGGTGAGTTTTCAGCAGATCTACCTGTCAAAGGCGACTCACTGGGAAAGTGATGGTTCTCCAATAGCTATTCTGCCAAATGAAGCCCGGCTACGAAATGTGACGTACTCTGCCCCACTTTACGTTGACGTAGTGAAAACAGTATTCACCGATGGAGAACCAAAAATCTTGGAATATCCGAAAACTTTCATCGGAAAGGTGCCGATAATGATAAGATCAACTTATTGCACCTTAGAGATCCTACGAGATAATTGTATAACTGATTTTAACGAATGCACCCTTGACCCTGGTGGCTACTTTATCGTTGCAGGGACAGAAAAGGTATGAAAAAGAAAAGGTATGAAATAATTTTATTCTACCGTGCTTTTAAATGGAATTTAAATATTTGTGTAATAAAGGTACTGATCGCTCAAGAACGAATGGCAGCCAACACGGTTTTTGTTTTTCCAATGAAGAATTCAAAGTACGCTTACAAAGCCGAGGTTAGGTCAATGATAGAATACTCCAACCGACCGGTAAGCACTTTTTCGGTCAATATGATGGCCAAGCGTGTTCAGAATATGAATGCAGCACAAGTTGGCCAAAAAATAGTTGCAGTCCTTCCTTACATAAAGCAAGAAATTCCAATCGTCGTACTTTTCCGTGCTCTTGGCTTTGTAACTGATCTTTCAATCATCGAGCATATTATGTACGATACGGACGACTCCGAAATGGTGGACATGATGAAGCCATCTTTTGATGAAGCGTTCGTCATTCAAGAGACGGACGTCGCTTTGAATTTTATTGGTACTGAAATACATTTTTTTAATTTTTTGTAAATAACTTGTAAAAAGCTTGTAAAAATTGACAATTTTGTATGGATACTTAAATACTGCATATTTACATACTACTTAACTTAAATTCACATGTGATTTGATAGGTGCTCGTGGTGCAAGACCTGATGTACCGAAAGCAAAGCGTATAAAATACGCGAGAGACATTTTGCAGAAAGAGTTACTTCCCCACGTTGGGATAAATGAATATTGCGAGACGAGGAAAGCGTATTACTTGGGCTACATGGTTCATCGCTTAATAATGACTGCTCTTGGACGTCGAGAAATAGATGACAGGGACCATTACGGAAATAAACGTCTGGATCTAGCGGGACCGCTACTCTCCCACCTTTTTCGGGGATTATTCAAAACTATGTGCAAAGAAATCAGGCAGTACGCGGCAAAATTATTGAATAATGGAAAGGATTATAACGTCGAGTTGGCAATAAAACCGCAAACAATAACAAAAGGATTGTGTTACTCGCTAGCTACGGGGAATTGGGCAGATCAGAGAAAAGCTCATCTTAGTCGAAGCGGTGTTTCACAGGTAAACTGTTTTGCATTCATTTTATATGTTAGTGCATTCAAAACCATAATTACAGGGAAACTCTTTTAATTATAGGTTTTGAATAGACTCACTTACGTGTCTACCCTTTCACATTTGAGGCGGATAAACAGTCCTGTAGGTCGAGATGGAAAAATTGTCAAACCGCGTCAACTTCACAATACTCTATGGGGTATGTACAAATTTTCTAGTCACTAATTTTATTCTAGACATTTCCGAATTACTTCTAAAATATGTATAAAATTGTAAATGTTGTAAATAATTGAAAATAAGGAATGATATGTCCTTCGGAGACGCCAGAAGGACAAGCTGTTGGGTTGGTTAAGAATTTGGCTCTCATGGCCTACGTCTCTGTAGGTTCACCGCCATCCCCGATTTTGGAATTTTTGGAAGAATGGTCTATGGAGAACTTGGAAGAAATCGTTCCGTCAGCTGTGAAAGAGTATGAAAGCTTGATATAATATATTGGAAGTATTTTGAATGTCATTCTTTGATTGAAAATATTTGTACATGTTTCTTACAGCATGTGCAAGATATTTGTTAACGGGTCATGGGTTGGCATTCACCGGGATCCAGACAACGTCATGTCCATTATGCGGAACTTAAGAAGAAACATGGGATTGATTGTGAGTGAAGTTTCAATCGAAAGAGATGTACGCGACAAGGAAATCAGAATTTACACAGACTCGGGTCGTATAAGTCGACCTTTACTTATTGTGGAGAAAGGGGACCTCCTCTTAAAGCGCCATCACATTGACAAACTGAAGGATGCAAATAACTCTTTTGGGTATATTTAATATTTGCATATTTACATATATTTTCTGCTACTAAATATTAATAATGGAAAATCAAAACGATTATAGGTGGGAGGATTTGATCAAGAAAGGAATAATAGAAATGATAGATATCAACGAATCGGAAACTGCAATGATTGCAATGACTCCCTTGGATCTGAAGGGAAAAGACAACAAAGATTATTGTGATACGTACACTCATTGTGAGATTCATCCTTCCATGATCCTCGGAGTCAGCGCATCCATTATACCATTTCCAGATCACAATCAATCTCCGCGTAATACATACCAGGTAAAAAATAATTTTGTTTACATTACTATTTACATTTACTATTGGTGTCAGGCTTTCAGCAACATCAACAACTGTAACCATGTAGACATCCGGCAAAAAAAATAATGTCCAATATTATATACAAGTCCACTAGTCGTCACTAATTAATCCGATTAATATTTTTGCATACAAACTTACCATTGCTACCATGGCCTATATGTTGATTTTCGGGTTATTTTTGCAGTTCCAGTTGAATTATGCTTTAAGAATTGTCCGATTCCAAGTATGACGTATTTACATCGTTACATATAAAATATAATATATAGAAAAATCATCATGGGAGGCTCAGAAAAATATTTTCCAAAAAGTGCTAATTCGCTAATAATTTTTTGGCCTTTCAATGAAAAACTTCTTTTTCAAGAATTTGGGTGAGGCTTTAGCCCCCATGCCCCCTGGATACGTGCCTATACATAAATATATTTACAAATTTTGCGCTATGCAAGGTCAAAATGTTAAAAGTATGGTAATAGTGTAGTCTTCTAAGAACTCTCGTTTGTGGAAGTTTATCTAATTTTCATCTGCGGGGCACGGTGACCATATTTCGCACGAACGGAAAAAAAGTTTATCAATAACAAATTGTACCCAAAATTTTTCCGCTTCGAGTGCTAACATTATATACTTGCACCTGTGGTAAAGTTCCTTTCAAAAGAAATTCTCAAAATGTTCTCGATTCGCTAATTTTTATGAAATGAAATGGAATTATTTTTAAAGCTTATTCGGGTGAAAAAACTTTTCAGCAAAAGTTACCGTTTATGACGAATTTACTAAAAAAAACTATTTTTACAAGGATATTTTTAAACATCTGAAATTGACTCCGCTTCCAATTTTTGTACCTAAGATAAGGATTGTGTTTTTCGTTCTGCCAAATATGGTCACAGTGCCAAAAAGCCCCGCAGATGAAAATTAGATAAACAAACGAGAGTTCTTAGAAGACTACTTAGACTACACTATTACCATACTTTTAACATTTTGACCTTGCATAGCGCAAAATTTGTAAATATATTTATGTATAGGCACGTATCCAGGGGGCATGGGGGCTAAAGCCTTACCCAAATTCTTGAAAAAGAAGTTTTTCATTGAAAGGCCAAAAAATTATTAGCGAATTAGCACTTTTTGGAAAATATTTTTCTGAGCCTCCCATGATGATTTTTCTATATATTATATTTTATATGTAACGATGTAAATACGTCATACTTGGAATCGGACAATTCTTAAAGCATAATTCAACTGGAACTGCAAAAATAACCCGAAAATCAACATATAGGCCATGGTAGCAATGGTAAGTTTGTATGCAAAAATATTAATCGGATTAATTAGTGACGACTAGTGGACTTGTATATAATATTGGACATTATTTTTTTTGCCGGATGTCTACATGGTTACAGTTGTTGATGTTGCTGAAAGCCTGACACCAATAGTACAGTATTTACAGTTATACATACCCTTTTGTATTATATTCCCATTTTCTATTATTTGCATGAATTATTAATAATTCAGAGTGCCATGGGCAAACAAGCGATGGGAATTTATTCCCCAAATTACAATGTTCGGATGGATACCTTGTCTCACGTTCTGTACTATCCACAAAAACCTCTGGTAACCACACGAGCAATGGAATTTTTACGGTACAATGAACTGCCTGCCGGAATAAATAGCATCGTCGCCATTGCTTGCTACACTGGATACAACCAAGAAGATTCTATTATCATGAATTCCTCTGCGGTCGATCGAGGCTACTTCCGCTCCTTATTTTACAGATGCTACCAAGATAAAGAATCTCAGGTTGTCCTTAATAATTACTTATTTTTTCCATAAGTCATAATTGTTCTTAAAAACTCATACTTTTGTGTATTTAGGTAGAGACATTTGAAAAACCAGACATAAAAACGTGTATGGGAATGAGACATGATGCGTACCACAAACTGGACGAAGATGGCATGATTCCTCCGGGTATAAGGGTTTCAGCAGACGATGCTATAATAGGTAAGCGTTTTAAACAACGTACATTAAGCAAAATATTGTAAATATTGTAGAAGTACTAAAACATTTTGTAATAAAAGGAAAAACTGCGAGGTTGCCCATAGTCGACGACGAAATGCAGGAAAGGAAGGAGGGACTATCAAAGCGTGATTGTTCAATGTTCCTACGAGCGAGTGAAACGGGAATTGTCGACAAAGTGTTGATGGCCCTTGATAACGATGGGCGAAAGTTTTGTAAAGTTAGAGTAAGGGCTGTTAGAAGTCCACAAATTGGGGACAAATTCGCTTCTCGACATGGACAAAAGGGAACATGTGGAATGCAATTCCGCCAAGAGGTAAATAAAAATTATGTACAAATAAAAAAATACATTAAATTATTATTACACATTAACTTAATACTATATACAATTTTACAACATTTGCAGGACATGCCATTTACTGCACCAGGAATGGTACCCGACATCATAATTAATCCTCACGCAATTCCTTCTCGAATGACAATTGGTCATTTGATTGAATGCCTGCAAGGGAAGGTTTCTGCTAATAAAGGGGGAGTTGGTGATTCTACTTCATTCAATGAAGGAGTGAACGTGCAAAAAATTGCACAACTCTTAAAAAGCTACGACTACCATGAACATGGCAATGAAGTCATGTACAATGGTTTTACCGGCAGAAAAATCAGTTCTCCGATTTTTATCGGCCCGACATATTATCAGGTTCGTCTTTTTGAACACCATTAAAATACTAGTATTCGAAATTTAGCGCAATAGAATTTTTTTGAAAATAGAAACTGAAACACATGGTTGACGATAAAATCCATTCGAGAGCTCGTGGTCCTGTTCAAATTTTGAATCGTCAACCAGTAGATGGGCGATCACGGGATGGGGGTCTCCGATTCGGAGAGATGGAGAGAGATTGTCAGATAGCTCATGGTGCAGCACAGTTCCTTCGTGAACGCTTATTTGAGGTAATGTAAATAAATATGAAACTATAATACCACTAATTTGTACACATGTATATAATAATGATAATATAATCACTATCACTGATAATTGCTTTTGGGTTAATGCAAAGGTGTCAGATCCGTACAAAGTTCACGTTTGCGACTTGTGTGGCCTTATTGCCATCAAAAATAGAAATGGCAACGTAGAATGTAGGGGTTGTAGTAATCGAATTCAAGTAAGTCAGAATATGTATATAAAATATACATACCTAATAATAATATACAAAAAATAATACATATTATAAAAGTAAAATTTGCTCAAAATCTCTTGTTTTCTGCAGATTTCCCAAGTTGCATTGCCTTACGCTGCAAAGCTTTTGTTCCAAGAACTAATGAGCATGAACATTAGCCCTCGGATGATGACGCAGTGAAATCTACTGCTTCGGACACATTTTATCTTTTAAAATATCAATGCACATTTTATACAGTACTTTGATTTGCCAATTGCTTTTGGCAATCTTTAAACTGCCATTTATACGCTAGTATTTTACTAATTAATTTTAAGGATTGGATACTCAAAACCTAAGTATTTTACTAATTACGTTTGTTAAAAACTTAAATCTTATTGCTTTAGTACGCTAGTATTTTACTAATTAAGTTTGTTAAAACTTAAAACTCATTGTTTTAATACGCTAGTATTTTACTAATTAAGTTTGTTAAAAACTTAAAACTCATTGCTCAAATACGCTAGTATTTTACTAATTAAGTTTGTTAAAAACTTAAAACTCATTGCTCTCAAATACGCTAGTATTTTACTAATTAAGTTTGTTAAAAACTTAAAACTCATTAAATACGCTAGTATTTTACTAATTAAGTTTGTTAAAAACTTAAAACTCATTGCTTTAATACGCTAGTATTTTACTAATTAATTTGTTAAAAACTTAAAACTCATTGCTCAAATACGCTAGTATTTTACTAATTAAGTTTGTTAATAACTTAAAACTCATTGCTTTAATACGCTTGTATTTTACTAATTAAGTTTGTTAAAAACTTAAAACTCATTGCTTTAATACGCTTGTATTTTACTAATTAAGTTTGTTAAAAACTTAAAACTCATTGCTTTAATACGCTTGTATTTTACTAATTAAGTTTGTTAAAAACTTAAAACTCATTGCTTTAATACGCTTGTATTTTACTAATTAAGTTTGTTAAAATGTATTGTTTACAATAACAATTGTATTAACTATTTTAATAAATGCAATTTCATAGTACTTTTTATTTTATTTTTACCCAAAACTATGATGTTTGCATGTAACGTTACTTGTGTTGTCGAAAGTACTTGTAGTCACTCTAAGATCAGGTTCAGTGGCGACCGCAACATTCGGAGGAGGGAATATTTCAATAAACTTGGAAGAAAAAAAGCCGACGAACGAAAGCCAACAACACCGCGCTCAAGGATTGAAATTCTTTATACAAAATACAACTTCAGATTTGAAATAATTACTCTTGCAGTAAAAGTGACGTATAGTTACTATAATTCGTATAAATTGACAAACACCACGGGGGTAAAATAGCATACATCAAAATGTCTTACAAACAGTCTTCTCAGAAGGTCCAGAAAGTGATGGTCCAACCTATCGTAAGTGAACAACAATGACAACCTATCTAAAGTACTTTCTACTAACTTATTTTGCTTAGTTTTTATATCCATTTAACACAAAGGGGCTTTTTTTAGAATTTGATTTTTAGGTATCTCCAAAACCGATCTCGGGTTCAAGTGTGGATTTATGAAAATGTCAATCTTCGCATGGAAGGTCACATTATTGGTTTCGATGAGTATATGAATCTTGTCTTAGATGATGCAGAGGAAATCTATACCAAAACAGGGGTCCGGAAAAGTTGTGGTAAGTTAAATTAAGATTTATTACCCGCTGTTTCTGTTCCGAGTCTTTTTCCATCGTTATTTTTTAATTTTTTAACGTGTAATAGAAATCATTTATGAATTACTTGTAATTTTAATTTTTTGCGAACAGGGCGCATCCTTCTGAAAGGTGACAACATAACGCTGATTCAGAGTGCTACGCCAGGAACCTAACTTATGTTTTGTAAACGATTCTCTTCCTTGGAATTTATATTTCATTTCCTTTTCTTACAATTCAATAAAGGTATACCATGTTTTGTAAAATTACGTTTAATAGCTTTCTAATAATTTGTACCTCATTTTCAGTTCAGTTTGTACCTCAGTTCATTCATACGTAATTGGGTATCCGATATAGAAAGGAAAGGAGAATTTTAGAGTATTGTCATTGTGGTAATAAATGGTCAACTTGTGTTTTATTGCATTAATTCAGGTATTTCCGTCTTTTATTCCATACTCAATATATTTAATGGGAGAATAATTGAAAAGCTCAAAATCCAAATAATATTTTTCATACAAAGACTTAATTTGAGATTGGCGTATTTGTCCAAAATACTTTTTTGCCAAATCGCTGGCAGCATCGGCAGTTGTTTTGTTGTAATTTTGTCCAGTCTTATGTTGCCAGCGTGGCTTTATGTTTTTATTTTTGCTAAATGAAGATTTCTTTATAATATATGTTTGGTCCATCATGTAAGTCTCTGTTTTGGCAATGATATCGTAATCTACACGGCATGGAGTGCAGGAATAGTAAGCAGGAAGCCAATGATCATCCGAATACAGTATGACATCAGTTTTGATTAAATAGCGAACAAACTCCTCAAATGTTGGCTCTTTCTGTGTTATTGTCAAATTCGTGCGGAAGTTTTTCACGATCTTTCGTCCATACTTTTCGTAGAAGTGAGCAGTTCCGTGTTCCAAACCTTTAAAGAATCATCTTTCAATACAAACTTTAATATTATCAAACTAAATCATCGATCCCTATACTTTTCCAAACTCACCAACTGATGCATTTGACAATTTGTCTCTATATGCCGAAAGGAGTCTCTCGAATGGATGGCGAACTACCAATAATTTCATTGAGCTTTCATTTAACTGAAATTGAAAATTAAAGTTAAGTCAAATTAAAAGGTTTGCATTTATTTAACTTCATAAGAAAATAATCAGTTTTCCACAAAGGAAAGTCGTCATTTTTCTACAAGTATTATAAACTCATCCCTATTATTTGTAAACACTTCCCACGAATTTCTTTACTTTTTACACTTTATTCATATAATGAAAAAATGAAATATATGAGAAACTCAATTATTAACGGTAAAAATATTTTTAAATGCCATTATTGTTCTAAAATAATTAAATTCTTGAGGAAAAATTTCCATTTGCAGAAAGCAGATTATTTTTGGATTGTAATAAAATTATCGCCATATTAAAATATTTGCAAAATATTCATATATAAATAGTTCATGAATATACGACGAGTTTCCACAGTAGGAATAAATATTTCCATATTTCACAGATGAAAATACCTCAGAGGGATGCATATCAGGGTATACATCTCTTGCAAGTAAGCTGAGTTGTTTGGGTGGATTTTTCAGTTGCTCCTCAGTGTATCCTGCAAGCAGCATCATATTGTAAAGCCAGGTTGTGGAACCTGCTTTATAAACAGGGCACCATGCTAGGCGATTTTCCCTGATGTTCAAAATATATTTTCAAATATCTTTAACAAGTTCATTTTAGTTTAACTTTTAAGTGAGTGCATACTTGTTATGGAAAAAATAAGAGTATTGAGGAGTAGGTGGATCCTTCAGATGGAGATCATTGGTTCTGTTCTCCCAATTGTAGACTCCTAAATGGTAGTTCTTGCACAGCCTTTTGACTCTCTCCACCCTCCTTTGAATTTTAGTATCCCAATTTTCCAGGTCATCCTCCTCATTGTCGTTTCTTATTTGCGTAGTGTGACCTGTGTACTGTGACAAGGGCTCTTGGCCGGGATGACCAGTCAAAGATGACTTTTCATTCAGAACAACTATTTTCCAGTACGACAGAACACTTAACATTAACAGAACTACAAAGGAAGCAGCAGTGTACTTGACACAAGAATACATCTTTCGCTAACCTACACAAATGTTTATAATCTGAACTACCACAACGTGAGCATTAGTATATATTTATCTTATCTCTTTCCAGACTAGATAGGCTAACGCAGATTCTGAAGTGAATGAGACGACAAGCTAACTTATATCACCTTATATGAATAGTGAATAAACACATGGATTATTACTGTGCATTTTTTAGAATTATATGGATTAAATGTAAAAGTACCTGGGATAGTTGGAATAAAATATGAAAATTTTAAAAATCAAAGCAGAAAATGCAATGACCATGACTTCAGGACTAGTTCTTCTTTAGTCCTGTCAAATCAGGTGAGAATGGCCTAAAGCTATTTAGGTTTAAAAGCTACTACCCACTCGATGAACCATGCACTATCTATAATATACAGGGCTCCAGCTATAGTCTTTATTAAATAAACTTATAATATAACGATGCAATCCATAAGAAGGTTTATAGGTACACAGTAGATATTTGTTGCTGGAGACTGAACGACCTTGAATGAATGGTTTCATACCATCAATCAATTAACAAAACTTGAACTCATTTCGACTTATTTATCTGGTCCAATGTACTTGCACTATACGTGAGTTTAATTAATAATGAAAATATTGCTCTATTGAAGCTTCAGGACTGAGGAGACTGGAAGTATGAGACTGAACTGAACTGAAATAAAAGTTGCCCATTCGTGTAAACTTGTGTTTAATAGATTTATTAGTTGTCCAGTACCTATTTTCCATGAAATATGTGCACACAACAATACTTTCTACTACTTTCAATCATTTTCAGCTTACTCATGAATAAATATGGCACATGAATTAGTGCAATTGCAAACTTTTATGTCCGCACATCAGAAATAGTCTGCAATTGTGTACTCCAATATGCTGCATATTTACTGCTCACAGATATTGTTTTGAGACCAGTGCATTTCAAAGACTGGCAAAGACTACATTGTGCAGTTCTTCAGTATAGGCATTTGGGCAACCTAAAAGGACAACATGACAACAACTTCATATCAACGTGCTTATTTATCGACATAAATTATTGTAAATGTACTACCTAGTAAGATAACTATTTATGAGTATGAGGAAACGACCATAAATGAGACACAACAAATTATTGCAAACGATAAGTTTAAGTAACTACCATGATGGATTGCTTAGTAAGCTCTTTATTTATTTCTAATAGCCAAATTTCTGTAATTATTTTAATTGCATTTTAAACTTGAAACTTAAATCACCAATGGTTGAACTCCTCTGCTCTAATCTGTTTTTCTTCAACTGGCGGTTCTTGCAGATGTTGAAATTGTACTATGATTTTATTTACTGTCGTCCATACTGATCCTTCGCTAGTGAGAGGGACAAAAGTGTCCGGAACCCAAGCGCCGTCTTTCATCTGATTGGCATTGTACCCGTTACATGAATCATCGCCGTAGTTTGGAATTGGAAAGGAAATTAACTACGATCGCAAATCAGAAAATGGTATAGAACTCCAGCAGAATCTTCAAATGAGCGATTCCGATGTCCTCTTTCTGGGGAAGGCTGTCGAAGTTCTGTGCATGTGCCGCCAAATTTTAATGCTAACCTATGGATTCGCTTTCTACCTTCAAAAGACACCCCAAGCTATTATCCTTGAAGAGAACCAAAGGGACTTGGAGATGGCAACGCAACGGAATCTCTATCCGAATTTTTAGAACGGCATATACAAAAGTGCCCTCTAAATACAATTAAAGAAAAGCTCCAAGGCAGAAGTAATTATTGCGAGGCGCGATATCAGACCCTTAAGGTCCATGTCTATCAAGGCTACGATCAGAATTATTGGAAGTACACTGAAAGAATTTAAGTCTCCGACTTTCCAAACTCCAATCCGTCTTAAGCTTGTGGGAAAAATTGGATATAAAATTATGCTATTAAATTAGTGGTGAAAAATTGACTGTTAGTTAAATTATTGTAGTAAAAAAATTGGTTGGATATAGGTCTTATAAATTATCATGTAGCATTTGTCAATTGAAATTTTGCATGTCTATAATAATATACCAAGTCATTCATTACCGAGTAATATTTACTGAAAAGTCAAAAGTAAATAAATGAGTTTGCTTCTCTTTGTGTGAGACATGCGATTCTACCGTCATCGTTATGTTTACGCATTAATTCCTCATTAAATATGTATTCCACAGCCCAATGGCCCATCGTTATGAAGGACAGGAGGGCACAAAACGCAGCAAATACACTTAAAAGCGCTTTTAATTGCATTAAGTCATTTACACTCTAATTACTTAAGTATAAGTTACAATTGCAATTACATGTATTTGTAGCCTGTTGGGTTGGGTGCCTTAATTGTCAAACCTATTATATCTATTTGTATTTTCTCTACAAATATTCAAATGCGACTCATATGTATGCATGATTCATTGTGTGTACATATATTTAGTGTTTACCTAAATTAAAGTACATGAAATGATGTTTCCTTTTATCCTTCTGTAAACCATTCGGTTGCGTCACACAAGACACAATTCTCGATTCTGAAAAGGCCAGCAGTGACAGTAGCTTAATAAACCTTTTTTCAATCAGCATCGTGACTCCATGTATTACTAGTTTGTTGTGGAATTCCCGATTTAACGTAGCTGTGTCATATTACAGTAGAAGTGTAACCTCTTTATTCTGGATTACAACAGCTATCGCAAATCATGACACATTTTTCCTGGTTAAGTTGACATCCACTACAGTATACGCAACAAATACTAAAACCGTAGGCTAGACAAACTATTATTCATGAACATATCTAGACTCCACATTCATCATTTGCTACCAAAAGTCGTCCTCTGGATAACATCATATTGTACTGAGTATTCTTTTCAGTTTTTATTAGTAGCAATTTTAAATCCGCAAAATACAATGTCTTTCTGCAACAGTATCAGAATAGTTCACCAGGAGAAAAATAATCTTAGCAATTCTCCCTACAAGAAATTACTTAATATTTTCTTCTAGATTTCTGCTTCAATGTTTTAAATATTTTTTCAAAACGGAAGTATATATAAAGTGTTTTTACTCGTATTTGTATCACAGTCAGTATTAAAAATCAACTATTTTCCGGAAGAGTTTTCACGGAAAATTGAGTTGTTTTAAATTTGAAATCAAAATAAGTGACAATGAGTTTTGTTGACGAATGTGGTGCAGAGCTGACACTAGAAAGGGTGCACCCACAGTCGGTGTCCACTACTAGACTAGTGCTTACGGTAATTCCCTTGTCGTTGATAACGATAGAAATAATATTCGGGAACATTCTTGTGATACTGGCATTTATAATCCGTTCTTCGTTGCGGACACCTCCGAATGCATTTCTCATCTCTCTTGCGATAATTGACATGTCTGTTGGATTATTTATTCTTCCATTGAACATTCTTCTGCATATCCAGCAGGACAAGTGGATTTTGGGACGCTTTGTGTGCAAACTATGGTTGACGGCCGATGTTGCTCTTTGTTCTCTCTCAATTTTCCATCTGATTGCAATTGCCTTAGATCGCTACAGATCAATTACAGACGGTGTCACCTACATGCAAAGAAGATCTTTTCGGTCAGTCATCGGAACAGTTCTTTGTCTTTGGGTTTTCTCCATGTGGATCAGTTCGCCACCCATTCTCGGCTGGAATGATTGGGACGAAAGTAAAACTGACACGTGTCGACTGACCGAAGCTAAAGGATACGTTTTTCATTCCACCTTCGGTTGTTTTATTTTTCCAATGTTCTTGATGTTGCTAATCTACTGGAAAATCTACGCTGCTATTCAATCCAGGCTCCGACAACGGTCCAGACTCCCCAGTGCCGAAAGATCTGTGGACTTGTTCAGTGAAACTGAAGGGGAAACTTTGCACAGTTTCAGCACCAAAGACAGAGGAAGAACTTTGACTGGAGTCTCCAGGAAAACGGCCACAGCTCCATCTTCTCAAATGAAGGAGTTCATGGATAAGAAAATTAAATTTTCCTTGACACGAGAGCGTCGAGCAGCTAAAACATTGGGAATGATCGTCGGTGCATTTGTTTTCTGTTGGATCCCGTTTTCGGTTGTTTATGTCATTTCTGCTCTGCTTCCGTGTCATTTAAAACCCGGGGACAGTGTATTTCAGACAGTCACGTGGTTAGGATATATCAACAGTGGAATTAATCCTATTATTTATACCATTTTTAATAAGCAATTTAGAGACGCCTTTAAAACTATTTTGATGCTCGGTTGAAACATAAGTATCAGTTAAGAAAGCAATGTGCTACGTGATATTTTATTAGTATTGCTTTTAATGTGTTGTTTAACTGTTACAAACTAATAAGGATAAAGTTTAATAAATGTAAATATAACTCTTGAGGTCACAGTTGGTAATTTTTGTGGTCTGATAATAAAAATGTACAATCTTTTACTAGGAACATCCTTTCCTTGATTTTTTTACATCACATGTTTTCTTCTAATTTTACACAATATCTTTGGAGGCAGACCAAAATAAACATTTAATGGAATGAATGCTCCTACTTGTAAATGAGATTCTTAACTGTGAAATGAAAATTCTCCTAAATGTAAAATCTGTTTTCCCTTTTTAAAATACCTTCAGCAAGTTTTTATGTACGCTACAATATTCGGAATCAATTTTTTGCATTTGCATCTCGTATCTCTCATTTCGTATTTTTCTAGTCATTTTCATAACTTTGACAGATGAGATCCATTGTATGTGATGTACTCCTTTGAAATGTCATCTACATTTTTCACACCTTTAAGTCCAAAAAAAGATTTAGTTTTTTGAATTTAAATTTTTAATTATTAAAAGTAGACTCAAAACATTCACCCGAAAGTGCCATCGTTAGGTCCAGTTCATCTCTAAGGATCTCCATAACCTTCTTTCCTCCGGATTCCCCGTTAACAGCAATCCCATAAATCATAGCTCGTCCGATGAAAGCCTGTGAAAAGTATTTTTTAAATATATAGTAGAATATATAGTCTTGGAATGATAATTAATGTTATAATGTTTTCTGTATCTTTATTTCTAACCATTTTTGCTCCAAGGGCTAAAGCCTTAAAAATATCCGAACCTCGTGTTACACCACTGTCAATATAAACTTCACATTTTCCATCCACCGCAGCTATAATCTCTGGCAAAACATTTATCTAGGTGTCAAAACAAGTATTCGTTGCATTTACATTTTTCTAAATTAAAACCACATTAGAGTAAAAATTATATTTGAATGCCTGAGTGTTCAAATTACAAGTACAAATGATGCAAATGCAAACAAGTGAATAAATCAACGAAAACAAGAATAATTAAAAGTGATCTCTGAATATATTGCAATTCTAGACGTACTGTTGATGATGCTGTGTCAATTTGCCGACCTCCATGATTTGAAACTTGAATAGCATCAGCTCCGTAAGAAACACAAAGGGCGGCGTCTTCTCCAGTTTGGATTCCTTTGACTACTATCGGTAATCGCGTGGTCCTTTACAGTATTTCAGGAATTCTTCAATTATTATTTTTAAGATTCGCATATTTGTTTACATATATAATTTTTTATTAATTAACCTTTTGAGCCAAGGTATGACTTCCCAAGTTAATCCAAAGTCAAAAGTAGAGTGCAAGTAATTTAGGTCCAGTGATGCAGTTGAAGTTTCAAGAACGACATTTTCTAAGCTGTGGTATATCCGGAGAATTAATTTTTTATTATTTCTGGTTTAAAATGTAAGGGTGATAATAATAATTCCAAAAAGGAATCTAAAAATATTTAAAATTTTAGGTGAGATGATGAAACCTTAGGTGAGATGGAAATACGAAAGGGTTTCGCCTAACTGGCCTTCTTTTGCCTACGTATTGAGCATCCACAGTGACAACGATTGCCTCAAACCCAGCTGCTTCTGCCCTCCTCAGTAATTTCTTTGTTATTTCTCTGAATTTTTATTTAATTATTACAATTTCACACTTATTAAGCGTAGAATTAAATTACAGCACTGGGGTACTAAATATTCGATTTTACAATAATATGTTTTCAATAACCTGTCTTTGTGCATAAAAATTTGAAACCAATTTCTCCCGTTCGGTACAGCTGCAGCAATTTTTTCGATACTTGTTGTAGCAAATAAGCTCAAAGTGAAAATACCCCCTACAGCAGCACAAGCTATTTTCGAAATAAACACCAACAGTTTCAGTTTCATGAACATTTTATTTTGTAGAAATAGGGTTTACGTGAAATATTTGAGCCGTGTTCACTTTTCGTAAAGGATTTTTTAAGTTTTCAGCTTGATGTGCTTCAAAAATGTCTACGCTCTTATCTTAGCATTCAAATATTTTATGTTCAAACAACTACATCACAAATAATTGCTCGAAAGCAATTTCCACTTCTAATTATTTCAATATGTCTTAATAAATAGAAATAAACTCAAATTTTAGAATTTTGAAATATTATTTGGTAATGAAAACATGTGAGGTACCCTTTGCTGAAGCTACCTCTCCGTCCTGATGCATAACTCGCTGGAAGCCCATGGGACAAACTCCGATTGGCACCCTGAGTCTTTTTCCCAAAACGACGGTGGACACATCCCTGTGTGCAACATCTCGTAGCATGCGTGGACGAATTAACCATCTGTATAGGTATTCAAGGCAAAGATGTGAATGTGAAGAATTCTTAATTGTAAAAAGGACTAATTAATAACTAAAGGTTCTTTCCCAGATTGAGGTGAGAATTCATTAAATGTGAAACCTGGAAAAGGCAGCTCGGTTATTTGCAGTTGTGTATCCATCGTCTGCACCAGCTTTTAAGTATTCCCATTTATTACTGTCCAATACTTTAGAGGCAGCTTCCTCGAAGTCAGAAACACATACCAGCTTGTCCATTTATGTTTAATTGTCCAGTAACCAAACCACCGTGAAACAATTTACAATTAAAAGTCAGTTAACTTCAGAGTGAACGAGGAGACGGAATGACAGTAGATTGACAGATGCAAAGAATATCAAGAAATCGATTTAGGTATGATACAGTATTTATGCAGTATTACAGCAATTTTGCAAATTGCCTTTTTCAGAGATGCCTCATTATCAATTTAATTATCACCATCTCGGCAGGTTTACCGATATTGCGACATTCATTTTCAGGATCAATAAGAAAGAACCGTTTACAGTATTCATGTTATCATATCACCAGTTACTACTATACTCTGTCCTTTGCTTCGCATCAGTTAAGAGTTTTTAATGAAAATGTCTAATAATATGTTGGTGTAGTACATAAACTAATGTGAGTTTTGTTTAGTATAATATCTGTTATCTTAAAGTAGACAAATGCCTCTCTTGATTCATGCCTCATACAACACCGATGAGCGTGACCTCATGCTTATAAGGAGTCAGATTATGTTTAAGACAAGTATATATTCCATGTCCTTTAAAAATATTCAAGTATGCTGTATGTCAAGGCCGAGTTAGGCAAATCATTACTTTTACCGCATTATATAATGTACCGATATCAGTTTTATCGCAAATATATATAACTAACACGAAAATCTCACTTGCTTTGGCGTGAATCATTCCAATGAGGTTCTATTTCATTTACACCAAACCAAATGAAATTCCCAAAGTTTATTCTAAGAAAATCAAGGTCAAGCAACGGAAAGACAAACTAACAGTCCGTCTGCGTAGACATAAAAGAAGCTGTGTTCCACTCTTCCACTTCTTAATACTAGAATCTCTGCAATGTATTTATGTTACTCCGTACTCATAAATTAGCCAGAAGTTGTATTCAAGCAGTAAACAAAAAATATTCATCTAAACATCTTTTGATGGCAATATCAATATTTAATATTAAAATAATACTCGTAAAGTGGCTCTCCATTTTAATGGTATGAAATCTGCTTATGCGTCACGAAATACATTTGCTATTAATTATACTTCGTGACAGTTCATGGGAGGTGATGTGACTAATTTCACGTGGTGTAAAATGTCACCGTCTTTAGATAACGATATTTTTCCAAATAAATTATCCATCTGTTACAGGCGACATGACTTATGTAATATTTTCTTAAGTAGTTTTTAATGATCCTTGTTAAGCATCCGAAATTATTCACCAACAAAGTAAGTTCGTCAATCTAGCATTCGTTAGATGAATATAGCAATAGGAAATTGTAAATGATGTAATGTACTAGCCAGACAAATAATGGGCGTCAAATGTAGAGTAGTCTTTATTATTATAGCCATAAGCACAACCAATAATTATTGGAATTCAGTGGGGCTAAAACTAACTCGATTCAAAATAAAATTGAACAGTCGGAACAATTATTTATTAGTCGAAGCATTGGCAGAAAGTCATTTTGGGACACACATGAACGCGAAACCATCACCAAGTAATTCATTGTCATTTGATTGAATCTAAAATTGAAAGTATGTATGAAATGTAGCGTCGAGTAGTAAATGCCGCGTGCCGTAAACTGCCGTAAATGTGGCATCTATTTTATTTGCGGCATACCATAAATGCGGTATATTATGTACGGCCATTCTTACGGCATATTTCCCACACGTTTATATTTACGGCATGATGACTTTATTTTTATACTCTGAATTTGACAAGTATTTATAATAAATTGTATTAATCCTAGTAAGTAAGCACCGCATTGCGCAGGCTTTCAAAAACAAAAATCGTCTCATCATTAAAACCCGTGTTAACTGTAAAAAAATCATTTAAGAAAATTAAAATATGTTTTACCATTAACTAATGCAAATTCATTTCTCAGTTTTTCCTGATTTTTCAACCCCTATTTTTCTAAAAGAATAAAATTACTAATAACTTTTTGAGAAACCCCAGAACAATCTGGACACATGAAGTACGGGAACATTATTTGAATATTTGTTGAACATTTCTGTAGTATACCAGTTTAATGAAGTCTGCGATGGGTTTCTAGAGCAGGGGTTGAGTGATACCGTGATAAGAAATATTAGCATCAAAATTAGCAAAAAATATTATTTTACTTGAAGTTGGAAATTATTTTATTTGAAAAATCTAAAATAATTACCCAAAACCAACATTCTCGATAATTTTACACTGTATATATTTAGTTTCATGACGTTTAGTTATTAGCGTGCATCAATTAATTTCTAAAAATACAGAAACACTTAGGGAGAGCATTAATAATTTTTTTATTTAATATTTCAGTCGATTTACTAGATCTAATAAAAGTGTTGAGTACAGTTCTAAATGTCTAAACATCATGTCAAATTAGAAAGTGCAGGCTACAACTAAAGAAACTGCACCAGGTCCCCGTAAACCAAAGTTGACAGTAACGCCGTCGGCCCAGAAGCCAAATCAAACCAACGATTTCCAATATCTCATTAATCAGTCCAAACCTAGGAACCTCAGGAGGTTCCTGAGGAACCTATTTTTGAAGGAACTTCAGCAGGTTCCTCAGGAACCTCCAGAGGTTCCAAGGAACTCCAGGAGGTTCCTGAGGAACTTTTTTTGAGTGGAAAAAGTTCCTTGGGAACCTCCTGAGGTTCCCCACGTGACGGACATGTGACAGGGGAACCTCCACAGGTTCCTCAGGAACCTCTTGAGGTTCCAACGAGGAACCTCCACAGGTTTCTGAGGAACCTCTGGAGGATCCTAGTTCTGGACTGTTAATCCCATCCTTGCCAGAAATCTATTTATTTTTCTCCTTGTCGATTTACATTCATTTACTCGTGTCTTCTCTAATTAAGAAATTGAATTCTTTTTCTTACTGAGACATCAATTGCGTACGCACAGAATAGTCGTTCTTATTTTTAATTGGGATCTCAAAGGAATAACGAATGCTTGTGAAATTAAGATGGGTAACGGTAAAAAGCAAGTTCAAAGTTAATAATATACACATCCGTTTAAATGTTGATCCACAACCTTATTATTTATTGCTAGAACTGATAGATTTATTCACGTTTCTTCATTTGCAGTGATGCCAAAGGTGTCAAGCGAAGAATTACTAAGCTTTTCACTGAATACGCTAGTTTCAGACTCTGATGCTGATCTTTTAGTTTATTCATTCGAATGAGCAGAAGTGAAAGGGTCGTACAATACGTACACTTCAGTTATGTTTAGGTTGTTACTAAGTAGGCAGTCAAAGTTAGTTATGTGATGTCTATACTCTCTATAGTCTCTGGTCTATACCTGCAACTCTAATAAAATTTCGATATAAGCTCCATTCCTTATTGACAGTTTGCTGCAGTTGCTAACGATATTTTTAGGGCCGTCTGAGGCGCAGTGTTCGAGTAGCCACCGGCTAATGGGCAAATTGGTAGTGGGCAAAATGGCCTAGTGGGCGGCTAAATTGATAGGTGGCTAGTGGGCAAAATGGGCAAAAGGGGCAAAATTAAAAATTGGTTAAAGTGAGGCCCAATAAATTCAATAAATGATATCCAAAGTGTACTACAATTTTGCAAACCATAACAAAATAACAACTTTTTTAATGTACTGTTGTGCATTTAGTTTAGAATTGAGGATCAGATATAATGCACTAATTTATAAGCCATACTATAAGCTAGTATAGTAAAATTATTTGTGCATTTGCACTAAAAATGGGATAGCTTGGTAACTCAAATGTTTATTGAAGTACCTAAACTCATCATCTTCATCCTGTATCCGTAAAATATTACTAAAGAAGAAGTTTGGGTAAAAATGTCTACATTATGTATAAATAATCTTGAAATGTACTATTGAAATGCATAAATAAATAAATAAATAAATAAATAAATAAATATAAATAAATAATAATGAAATATGAAACGTTGGTTCCGTATACACTTAAACTGATTGTTTTGATATTTCTAATCCATGTAGATACGTCTAAGTTACTCAGCTATTAAATTCTCCCATTGTGCTGTTAGTAAAAACGTGGTTTATTCTGTAGGGCATAGTAATTTTGCCCATAGCCATTTTGGCTATTTTGCCCCTTTTGCCCGGGTGGGTGGCCAAATTGTATTTTGGCCGGCTAATATCGAACACTGCTGAGGCGTACTTTACAGATCCTAAGTATTTGCACACTGCTTCAGTTAAACTACAATTACTTCGTGTTCTCGGAGGATTTATCGAGCGACATATGTGTTACAAGTAACAACCAATTTATCCAAGACACTCACACAGACAGACTTTTATTAAACAAAAAATTACAATCTCCTCTAGACTTTCTAGCTAGAGATTTAGCTATTGGCCTAAGCTCCACATTACTTTCGCATTTGGATTTCAGTCCTTTCCACCTAATAGTCAAATTAACAGATATGGAATTAGCATTGATAAAATTAACACAGTCGGGAATCTTTTCAGACCTCAGCCAAAGGATAACCATTTGTAGAAATCCGTTTGCTCTCTCGAACAGAGATTTTAAAGCCCTGCATTTGTGTATTATTGTTAGGTACAGATAGCGTTGTAGATACACGTAAGAGCACAATGAATGAGGAGGTGCGGATGATTCGTGAATTATTTAAATCTAGAAGGGGTAGATTAAAAACTCATTTAACATAAATAAATCCCATATTGAGATTGTGTGAAAAGTAGTTCATTCCCAACTAGTTTACGATAAAAGAGTAGCAATTATACTTTGTGTAGAATTTTGAAAGAACAAACATGAATGAATCGGAGTACCTAATATAGTACCTATTTGAAAATTAAGAGTATCAGAGTATCTAGAAGCATTGCAACACCCGGAATTTGTTTTTTTCTAGTTTTGCAGATTGAGGAGCAGGAATAGTTATGCAAATGGTGAATAAGAGCGTTTTTAATGTGCATGCAAATCTTGCTTGAAATCAAATTTTTCATTGCTTGTAGCGAATGACACGTGTACATTTAAATGGAAAGCTGATTATAAATCCTGGCTCATAATCGCCCTGTTTGTGAATTTATTTGCAGCGACTGTGGTCCATTTAGTAACTTGACTTGTTTATGCTGTAGAATTTAACCTGTGTTAACCTGGTTTGTGGTTGAATAGGGTTTTGTAGTGCTTGGAATTGCACAGCGACTCTTTGGAGTGTGTTGTGAAAATAAATACGTAGATGGTCTTTATAAAAATGTAAAGTGCGATGCAGCAGAAGGAAGGAAAAGCGGGTGGTGAGGTTGTCGGAGAGAGAAGAATCGGATGGCTGCCCGGGAGAAATGTACGGTGAAGTGATGTTAGTGTTGGTGAGTGAAATGTTTTCTGTGGAGGTAGCTACTTATGTAAATAGTTGGTTGCAGTGATTACACAGAGCCTCGGAATGGGAAGACAGGCCAATTGAAAGATGTTGCTAAAAGTGATACTCCCACGCACCACATCATCCGACAAAAACTAATCTCCGCAACACAGATCGGAGCACAAGACATGCATTAGTACAAATGCGTGCACATAGAGAAATCCGAATTGCGGACTGTTATTAAGTAGAGGAGAGGGAACGGAAATGGGAACCGACAGCAAGATGATATTACGATATATGACACGGTGGGGAAGACTGACACACCATTTCCATTTCCCGAATGCCAACAAGTAAATGAGCCGCGACTCATAAATTGACTTTGCTGACAGGACAGACGAACACAAGACAGCCAGCCAGCCACAGTCACTCACGACCACAACCAAAACAACCACCCGAAACACTTTATACATTCACCAACACATTTTACAAGTCCTCTTCTCTTACTCACGCACACCTGATCAAATCAGGGAACTAATCAAGGAAAAATACAGTTTATTTAACACTATTTTCCCAGGATAAATGGAAATTATAAACGGATGCATCAGGAAAATACATTAGCAAACATTTTTCTGAATTTTTAACACTTACCACTTAAAAGTGCATTTTAATTGTTTAAATGCTTTTCAATGGTAAAAACGCTATTCAGAATCATGAAAACTCGTTGTAATGCAGAAAGGTTTTATTGTTACATAATATTTATTACAAAATAATTAACCTTTTTCATCCTTTCGTCAATTTAGCTAAATATTCTGCTCTGGCAATATGAAGCAAAGCCAATACGGTTGGTAATTAAGAATATTTATTGTTATATAACAGTATAAATGAATTGATAGAAAAACCAAAAGATATGTTTTCCCGATTTCCCGATTTTTTTGATTGCGTATCGTTTTATAGGTTCATACCAAGATTTTTTGCACAAGCGACTTTCTTTTTGAGCATAACTTGTTAATTATTCCAGATATTTTCTTCTGTGTCATTTGGAATGACTCCCTGGTTGTTATTAATATAAATGAGAATGTGTAATGTAAAGGGCAAGACGATTACTTGTAGAGAGCTGACTGACTGTCACAGGGTAACACCCATAATGTCATTCTGCTGTACAGAAAGTGTGCAGATGTAGGGAAGGGACAGAGGTACCTATTGGAGAGAACACATGTAAGATGAAATACCTTTCCTCAGTTTCCGTGTTTCTCCTCCTCCGAATTGAATGTGAAAATGTGAAGGAGACGAAAGATGAACAGAAGTTATTTTATTAGCTCACTCATCGCCTTTGCATTTGTTCTAGATACATTCTGCTTCTATTGAGATTGAGAACTACTGCATTGCATGGTGTAGTGTACAGTGTACACTCTGCTATGATAACATATGCATAACCTTCCGCACATATACTTATCTGCGATATTTCATCTGGAATGCTCATCTCCCCTCTTTGATCTCAAATCTATCCGGTGGAGTTCCTCGCAGTTTGCCATCCTCCCTGGCAGCGTAGAAAACTCGAGAGAGCGAACAAACTTTCCTCTTTTAATTTCGCATTCATCTTAACAGATATTAGTAGTTCAATATTTTAGTTATTAATTTCGATCGCTATCTCATCGTTCCAGTTCAAAGTTGTTGAGGGAGCTGTAGCGGTAGCGATCTTGGGTTTGATAGAAACAAGAAATAAACGAGGAGCAATGGATCTGAGTGCGAGAGACATAGAAAGTAAGTTTCCCAATTTCCGTTTCGTAATAATTAAACATTTTTCCGGAATGCAATCTAGATTTTCATCAATAAAAACTTTCTAGGAGCCAAGTACACTTTTTCAATATACGACTTCAATGGGAACGACAAAATCGACGCGTACAACTTGGCTGATGCCCTCAGGGCCTTGGGCCTTAATCCAACACTAAAACTCATCAATAAGTTGGGCGGAGCTACAAGGAAAGGTTCGGGAATACTTTATACTCAAAGTATTAGGAATAATTTTATTATTTACAATTCTGCTTATAAATGCAGGGGAAAAGACGTACACCATTGAAGAATTCTTGCCAATTTACTCCGATGCTAAGAAAGATAAAGATGTTGGAAATATTGATGACTTCATTGAGTGTCTCAAGTTGTACGACAAAGAGGGAGATGGAAACATGCTCGCCAATCAACTCAACCATATTCTTCTGGCTTATGGTACTCACCAAAATACTTTCAACGACAATTTTACTAATTTTCACCAAACCAAAAATGCATGAAAATATTTTATACTTACAAGGAGAGAAACTGGATTCATCTGAAGCAGAATTTATCATTAAGGATTGCAGCGATCCTCCAGATGAGGACGGATGCATCAAATACATACGTAAGTGCATGTGCTATTAATTTCACCAACTAACAATAATAGTTCATAAGTTTGTACATAATTTCCTGTTTAAAACTTTTTTTTCTAATTCGTTTGGGTATATAAGTGTATAAATAAAGTTTGTTACAAAATGTACAGCTTTTCTGAAGAAAATGGTCGATGGACCTCATGATGCTGTTGTTGCTCCTCCACCTCCACGACCGAAAGTGCGACCAAGCATCACTGTTGCTGATGCGGACGAAAATATTCCGACAGTGTCGTATGCAGCAGCTAAACCTCTTATCTTGGCTACCCCGGAGCCTGAGGAGGAGGAAGAAGCTCCACAAGTGTCCTTTACCCTCAAGTCACCCAAAAGAAGCACAAGTATTACTCCAGATAAATAATTTTAGCCTTACCTGTTTCCTTAATCATTTTAAGCCTTCATTATAATGTAAATAACACGCAAAGAGAAAATACCTTCAGTAGAGATTAACGCGTTAGTTTGGGCTACAACAAATTAATGCCTCGAAATAGCCAATAATTGCAACTACTATTTATAACAATAAATATTTAGAGATTTGCATTCAGTTTTTAATTTAACAGAAGTACGCTATGTACGTTACATTTCCCTGTGCTGTCTTAATTTGGGTTCACTTGTTGTGGTTCATTCAAATAAGAAATAGAGTAGAAAAGCAAAAAGGGCCAAATTGATTCTCCTTTTCTTATTAGAATGTAATGAATTAATAAAGGATTATAGACTAAATATTTAAGTGAATACAATTTGAAAATTAGTATTGATATACAAAGCAGATATTAAAAACTCATAACCACTAAAATAAAATCATTTCCAGTTGACTTCATTTGCTTAAAACCTTCTGACCACACTGTAATGTTTTTGGTTGTCAATTTTGTGTAAATCATCACAAAATAGTAAGTAAAAAAAGAAGCAAGACAAGAGTTGGACAACGCATTCTTGTTCTTAAGGCGAACGAAAATCTATAGATGTAAAAGCACTTTAGAAGTATGTGCAAGTTTTTTTCGGAAATATTTGATATCTTGGAGAAATGGGAAAAGTTTCATTTTATAAGTAGTTGGATTGGATTTTACAGTTTGGGAGTAACTTTTGAGTTTGAATCTTTGGGTAGATCTATGTGACAGTTTTTATGTAAGTAGCAAGAGTCGTAGATCAAGATGAACGGACTGAACCGCAGCAGCCGGTGCTATTTAAAGGTAAGACAGGAAAGTTGGAATTGCTAAGTATACGGAACTGACTGCACATTAGAAAAGTACACGTCCGCCGTGGATAAATAATATGTAGGTCAAATCGTAAATAAATCCGAAGCAGCTCTCAAAGCCATAAATCATGCTAAATCAGAGTATCAAGCAAAGCAGAAGCTGCCACGGACACCCACGCACGCACACAACTGTCTCCCTCCGTCCACCTTCCTCTCCTCATCTCTCAACTCACGCCTGTCGATAAATTCTTTTGCTCCACACATTCTTTGTGCCACAGTCACACGGGAACCAATCCACACAATTTAACACCGCATTTCAATTTGATATATTGTCCATTCCATTTCCTTTCCCAAAATTCTTTCATATTCTCATCTAATGCACTTAACTCAAAGTATTCAGATTAGGGGGCATGTATTTGCATTGCCAATTTGCCAATGAATCACATTAATTTAAGTTGCAATAAGTTATGTCCAGGTTTGATTTGTAGGTTAAAAGGTGTTCTAAGTTTTTTGGGTTTTAGGTTTATTTTTTTAGATGCTATAGGCTTTTAGTTGGGATTATTATGTGTTTTAAGGTTTCTTTTAGGTATTATAGGTTTTGATTTCTATTGGTTAAGGTGTTCTCTGTCTTTTAAGTTCTTTGGGACTCAAAAGGAAGCAGGGTTTCAAAATAACATTATTTTGAATATTTGCTACTTCAAATTGGTGATTACAGATTTGCTTTGCAGTTTTCTATAGGTAGGGTAAATATCATCATCATCATCATATCTCTACGGCATTTGTCTCACTATTTCCGATTGACCATAAAATGTAAAATGAGATTGCGTGTAGAAAGATTCAAGTTCAAGAAGACTAGCACAAAGGAAGAAAGGATTTGTTTATGTCCTTGTGGTTTCTATTTTTATATCTTGAAATCTTTAAGGTGTATAAATCAGTTGTTATCACTGGGATAGAGGAAGAAATGTTTACATATTTGTGAGTTGTTGCAGTATAAATGTTAATGCATGGGAAAATTACTATGTATTTATGTAAATGTGAATACATTAACAAAGGCATAAAAAGCCATTGAGTTTTATGGATGCTGTGCACAGAACTGTACTTTGGTGCATGAAGCAGGCTCATATTATTATTGTTCTTTTTAATAGCTCCGTGGGTCGGAACTCTATTTTTGACATATTCTCCGTGTTTTCTGTGTGCCTCGGAACAAAAGAGAGCACCAATAACAAGAGAATGGATGTATGGTGATGAAAATGAAATATTTTGCATCTGTTTGTGTTAGTTGCTGATGTATCGTGAGGAATATAGTTTCTGGTCATTATATTTGTTGGTGTATGAGTGCATGACTTCCTCTGGGTTGAGACTCTTGCCTTTCCGTGCCTCTTCCACGTACTTCCTCTCAAATGGAAACTAGGTATGAAGTATGAGATGAGAACAAACATTAGGCATGAATTATGAATCCGAGTCGACTGTCTTTTCATGGCTCAACTGACTGCAGCCAGGAGAACTTAGCAGACACAGCAATGAAATCGCTGGCGTTTATTTTCGGAATGGCTCACTATTTCTCTTGCTTAGTCGACTGAATGCAGCAAATTGTACGTGACAATATGTGCAAAATTAATCCTCGTAAATAATTGTTTCGCAGAACATACATTACACAACATTAACTTAAGTGTCATACCGAGAACACTTTATACCGTTTCAAAGTAAGTCCCAAGTTCACCTACTTATCTAAATGAGCCTTAATTCTACCGAATCCCACATTTTTTATCTCAAATCACTTGCTATCATACAGATATTACACGTTCAAAGAAAAATTCTTACGATTTCTCGGTTTACCTCCGTGATCAAATGAATGCTCTTAATCATGGCCATATGCATGATAAATTGGATTTGAATGAAAGCCATTGCGAAATATTTTTAAATAGGTAGTCGCACCTTGATAAGACCGCACTCGGGTGCTTTTTTAGAACATGAATTGTACATGTACAAGAATATTACATTTTTAGTACATGAATATTACAGGGTTATGCACTATTCGGCAATATATACTTGGCCAGGTAAGCCGATAGATTTTTTAATTCTGCTTTACCATATCTGTTTTCAAATGATTTCAATATATGGGTGCAAACGGTGCAAATTTACAGTAAGAATAGAAATATTTGCTTTTTGACAAGATGAAATCGATTATGTTAGTTTTAATTATAAAGCTTATACAGTAGGATCAAAGTAGTTATAGTAACGGTTAAAGGTACTCTCAACCGAGAATATTTTAAATAAAATTTCAACTTTTTCCATTTTGGGGAGACACAGTTTCAACCCGGGGAAGCAGTCTGTATGGAAACACAGGGTTGGGTCCAAAATGGCCGATTTGTACCCAGAAAGGAAAAACTTGTATTTTTATTTTTAAAATTCTCGGACGGGAGTACCTTTTAAGAGCGACAAACAACCGTTGCTATAACTACTTTGCAGTAGGATACGCCAAATCATGCTATTAGGGTTACAGAAATTAAGGTTTTTATTGACTCTAATATTCGGATCTTATAAATCTATAAACAGCAATTGAAGACAATCGCGGGAAGACAAGTCAACTCCATAGCGAAATAAAATGCTCGGTAACTACGGGTCACTCTAGTTAGTAACTCTGTCCATTGAATAGGTTGACCCCAAGGAGTTTAAATTGCTGGCATGACGTTTCTTTGAGTTTACAAGGGGGGTCAAATTCAGATTTCCACGCAGTCGATTTTCATATAAGACAGCAGTTCGGAAATTGTTTGTCATTAGAAGAGACAATAGAGTTTAAAATAGTTACTCCTATTTCTCTCGACTCCGTTTAGTAAAAGAGTCTACCGGAGCTAAATTGGAACGAATGTCCTTGGACTGCAATTTTCAAAAGACTGTAAAATCACTATTGTTGATTTCTGCGAAATCATTGGTTATCTTTATATCGTTACTAAGTTACTATGAAAATTAGCCAATGATTTTTCAGAAATCAACGATCGTAATTTTGCAATCTTTTGAGAATTCTAACCCTGATTTCCAATGATAGCACGTACTATTGAATTAAAAGTTGAGTTGGCTTGATGAAGAGAAGGTAAAATAATAGGGCTCTTGTCCGATTTAATAGTACCTGCTATCATTGGAAATCAGGGACATTCCTTATGATGAGTATACAGGTGGTAAGGATTGGAACCTTTTTACACTGGGTCTGCAAAGTAGGCTACGGGATCGTAACGAGGCAGCCAAGAAACTCCTTGAATAGTCCTTTTCCCGTAGCCTATGTCCATAGATATAGATAAACTAACATCCCGGGCTGGAATTCTCAAAAAATTGTAAAATTACGATCGTTAAATTCTTCAAAATAATTGGCTAATTTTTATAGTAACTTAGTAACGATAAAAACTAACCAGTGATTTTGCAGAAATCAACAATCGCAATTTTACGATTTTTTGAGAATTCCAGCCCCGTAGCGTATGTCAATGTCTGCAAAATCGTCCAGTAACCTATTATGAAGATTTTTGAACCTCCTTACACAGCCATGTTACCTTGGAGACCAACCTGGTCTCTACTAATGACAAATTATTATTTCCGAACTGCTGTCTTATATCAAAATCGACTGCATGGAAATCTGAATTTGACCCCCCTTGTAAACCCAAAGAAACGCCATGCCAGCAGTTTAGACTCCTTGAGGTCAACCTATTCAATGGACACAGTTACTAACTAGAGTGCCCCGTAGTTACCAAGCATTTTATTTCACTATGGAGTTGACTTGTTTTCCAGCGATAGTCTTCAATTAAGGACAGGACTGCAAACCAGCGACAAAATATCCATTTTTCCTAGACCAAGTTGAAATGACGGTCAGATAAAACTTGTAACACGTGCCATAATAATTGCACAACCTAATTTCACATTCATGATGTAACTTAATTTCACAAAGACAGATTCACATTTCACATATTATTAGCTCAGTTGAGCCTGCCATTATCCCAACTTTAATATATGCAATACGGGTGTGTATTCAGGTTACATGTAGGTAGTATTTAAAGACTTACAAAAGCGAGTGCGGGAAAGAGTGAAGTCGGACGAGTCCTTTCTACGGACTGGATGAAAACGGGACTGGACGAATGAAAACGGATATAACGGGGTGGCGACAAAGACGTGGATGTTTAAAATGGGAACAACTGCATTACATCGGGACTGAATTTTTATTGCATGTGGAAACATCATACATCTCAGAAGTTGGAGACTAATTTTTGTAATTCATTTTTTTGTTTTGTTTTGTTTTTATAATTTAATGTTTCAGTGCAACCAATGTGCTTCAAAAAAGGGGAAGTGCAACAATCTTAACCTTAGACCCATCAGAAAGCATTTTTCATTATTATTCCGAGGTTGAAGACTGCTACAAGTATACATCATGTGTTTCCATACGCAATAAAAAATTAGCCCCATTCCATTCCTCAATTGTTCTATTTTAAAATATCTGCTACCACGCAGCTCCCGTTTTAATCCCGTCCGTAGAAATGACTCCTGTTCCCGACTTCACTCTTTTCCGTACCCAATTTAAATCCCATCCATATTTAAAACCCACATCACTCCTTAACATACATAATGATAAAATGATAATGGATCAGTGAGCTACTTTTCGCCTGTTCCCGAAATCTCACTTGCTAGCCACCTCTTTTATGAAAAACAACCAGAATGGTAATTCCATTGAAAAACAGATGAGATTTGAGAGGACGACGAAAAGACATGAAGTTTACTAAAAGTGTGTAAAACTAGGTAAGTCTTGCATCTTCTGCCACACATGTGTCATCATTTATTGTATTAGCCATCATGTTCAACTGCTATATTCCATCTAAGCCAGACTGCTCGTAATATTTAAGTACGTATAAAAAGTCAACCGCATGTTTAATGGAAATATATTTGATGTACTGGTAAATAGTGTCATTATTCATTATACCAAACTACTCACGAGATTTCGAAATAGGCACTCTGGAGCACCTCATTAAATAATACATTATGAGAGCATTATCCTCTTACTACAACTTTTCCCCTACACAATACTTTAAATATATGTTCTCTGTACCAAATGAGCACGAAAGTCGGTTATGACCTATTCTCAAAAATTGCTACAGCGGAATATGTGACACGCAAACGACCATTATTGTCGCGAATTGTTTATTTGTAGTGAATTGTGAGCTACTTTCCCTTAAATTTTAATGCATGTGGTTGAACTGAACCTTTATACGGTGAAACAACGTTTGTGAATACTCCTCTTTAGCTCCCACGACCTGCTGGAATATATTTTCTGACAACTTCACTTTTTGAAAACAACTTCTCAAAAAGTGAAGTACTATTGTTGTTAGTAGTGTTGAGGTTTTTGTACTAAATATCAGCATTTTGTATTAAAACATGAGGCAAAGGTATATTTGCAGTATTGAGTGATTGATACTTGAGGCGGCATAAAATATTCATTAGGTAAATAAATTTACTTGAGGAAAAGCGATTAATTTTATTGAGGCAAACCGATTAAATATGAGGCCCATTTAAATGCTGCGATTTTAGGGTGGAATTTATCGGGGTTTATTTTTAATGTGGAATTTCAGAATGTTCTATGTTTTTAAGGTAAGGTATGTAAGGTTCCATTTCTAAGTTTCCACTTTTAAGGTTCCATTTTTAAGTTACATTTCCAAGGTTCCATTTTTTATGATCCATATTTTAGGCTTCACTTTTCGGGTTACACTTCTAGGGTTTTCTTTCTAAGGGCCCATTTTAAGGTGCCATTTCTAAGGTTTCATTTTTAAAGTTCCATTATTAAGGTTAGGAGATTTACAACGTATAATCTTTGGTGGTATTTCGCCAGTGGTATTTTGAGGTGAAAATTTAGGGTTCTCTTTTTACGTTAGAATATTTACAGTGGTGTTTTGACAGTGGACTTTTTATGGTTGTATTTTTGAGATGGTATTCGTAGGGTGGTATTCCTAGGGTGTCAATTTTAGGGTAGTCTTTTTATGGTGCTAACTTTAGGGTAGCATTGTTAGGGTGTTAACTTTAGGATGATCATTTTAGTGTGTTAATTTTACGGTGCTATTTTTAGGGTGCCAAATGTAGGGTGGATGTTATTAAAGCGTTAATTTTAGGGTGATGTTGTTAGACAGTGGAATTTTATTGCGGTATATTTACTGAGGAATTTCAAAGTCTTACTTTTACGGTAGAATTTTAGAGTGGTAATTTTATAATGGTAATTTTAGGTTGGAATTTTTAATGCTGCGCATTTCAAGTCCCATTTTTAAGGTTCCATTTTTAAGGTTCCATTTTAAGGGTTAAAAGATTTTAAGGTTTTTTTAAAGGTTAGAATGGCATTTTAAAGTTTTCTTTTCTAAGGTTGGAGTGGCATTTGGAATGTTAAGTAATAGGAGACTTTTGCTTCTTCTGTATACGCAATGGTTGCAAGTTGCAATGGTTTATTAGCAACCGAAACTCTGTGAAAGTGAACAGTGAAGTGTGTGCTAGAGAGTGTGAAGGAAATGCGTTAAGCGTCCCCCTCCCTCTCATTACGAGTACGTGTCTGGTGCGAACCAAAGCAAGATAATACTGCCCAATCAATACCGAATTTCTGAAAATGTAAATGTACTCTAAAATTGGTAGTAGCAAAGTCTACAGAGTCTACAGCTACCTGTGTACATTGCAATATTGCACGAGGATTTTATTTACAGCGTCATAAGTGTCTATACGCTTTTGTGTTTATTCTGTTTATTCCTTGGACAAATCTGGTATCCGGTTTTAGTTTTAGTGGTTGTAGAGATTTAGCCTGGAGTTGAGAAGGGTGACGTGGCTGACAGACTGTTTCTGGTGCACAGCGAAGGAAGTGAGCTAATAAATACAAATAAAGAGTGAAAGTAAAACATTTCTTGGATTAACTGCACTGCAGACCATAATCGTAGCTCTCCGCTGTTGGTAGCTCTGACTTTAGGAGAGGAGAGTGCACGCCACAGTTAGTTGACAGGAAAGTCAGCACAGCGTAGTGTACCTAATCCGTTGTGCAATACTTTAGAATTCAAGGGAATGTGTAAGCCAAAGGATAAATCTGATGTGCCATGGCATGGCATGACATGCCAAACTGCCAACTAGAAATCCACACATAATTCACTGGAGAAAATGAAAATGGGAATTCACAGGACGACGGTAAATGCTAATGCAAGGATCCTTTGTTTCTGCCAATTCAAACTCAACTGCCAATAAATACTCCATGCAAAACTACTTCACACGAATGGACTCTTAGATTTAAGAACGCTTCCACGGCTTCCTCTCTCCCTCTCACCCATATGTAAATTCCAAGCTGACCGTCTATCGTATATCTCTAGCCACGCTTCCTCCACTCACAATAAACATGCTTCCCTTTCAGTAACCATTCCAGTAATCCCTTCCTTTCCTATTACGTGCACCATAACACATGTAACAAACGCTGTGGCCCTAAATAAATATCACTTGAAGCTAATGCACATGAAATATTTATTTACAATCATTCCATTCATTCTTGTCTTTAAATTCTCCTTCGTGGCTCAACACAGCTACCCAAAGTAAACATCAATCATGTTCCCCATCAATCTTTAAACCATTCAAATGTCGGTACCTCGTGTAACTCTTAATTCCACTTTTTATTCATTCTCAAACCTATATATGAGTACTCTATACATTCAAGAACTGCTCTGATTCCTTATTCCTCGGTAATATTTTTTTACACAATTCTATTTACCAGAAATAATTTCATTTACAAGAAAATTCCATTTTGTTGTAATATTATTTGACTTTACAACGAATTTCTATTAGGATGAAAAAACAGGAGTACAATACCGGAATTCTGAAATGGACCGACTGGGAATTTTAGCATTTTAGAAAAAGTCACCGCATACCACACAGTATAGTACCACGGGTCACCACAAAAATGTTCACCACGAATGTTTTGTTTGCATAAGACGGGTAGAATTCTTTGTGTCTCCCCTCCTGTGTTTTCAGTCACAGTGTCAGTCAGTCACAATCTAATCCTGTCACACGCCCTCGTGTACTTACACACAAAACACTAGTATAAGCCCATGTAGAAATGTTTCACTGTATAACAACGTCAAGTTTAGCAATGCGTAATGTACAAGTAACAAATGGGTACCTCTTCTGCAGACATAAGTTTCGAAATGGTTGACCAGTCATGAGTCATGGCGCTTCTACTAATTCAAATAGTTGTTTTCCAGATTTTGCTATATAAGAACTTGAATTAATTACTGAAGTGTCCATAAACGTTAGTGGAAGCATAAATATAGTGGGTGTATCTATACATTTTAAAAATTTCGCTGGATGTATTATAAAAACGAATAAGACAGTTGGTTTGCATGGATGGATAGGAACAGATTTAGAAAACGTTTGGTTTGCTGGTGAGAATTGTAGTTGTAAATGGAATAGTGTTTAGAGTGTCCATTAGGATGCGGAGGTTGGGAAAGGAGGGGAATCTGTTTGCCAATTGAAAGGGGAATGAAATGAAGGTGAAATGAAGTCTGTTGTATGCAAGTGGAGTATTAACAGGATTCCGTAATGACTGCAGTAGCCCTACTCGGAATCTCACAAAGGAAACTACAAACAGTGCTTCCTGCTTCGTATTCTGTATAATTCACAGTTATTTTACTTCTGCGTCTCATTCTGTCTTCTTTGCCATTTGCTCTCAGCGAAACTGCTGAATTCGGGGATACTGAACTAACGCTTAGCTACAGAAAGGCAGGGAGAGCAGGGAATGATAAGAAGAAATGGAGTAAGAAAGCGAGGAACGGAATGCAAAACAGTTTGCGAACTGTTTGGATGTAAAAAAGGGTTGGAGGAAAGTTGCATTGCACAAATACTGATGCAATGACAAACCCATCATAAGAAGAAGAAATAAAGTCAAAGTCCGTCGGCTCACAAAAATTCACGAGGTCAGTCCAGTCCTGTCCGGGGAAAACCAAGGAGCGATGCCTGGCAAATCAAGTCTGTCTGCTCGGAACGCAGTTTAAGCTTCAGGGGAAGAGAAGTTCACAAAAGTTGCGGCGATTCACTTTTCCTTAATTTTCGTTGGGAACGGAATAGACAGAAGAAACATAAAATAACATTTGAAAAGCGTAGAGGAAATCCATTCAACTCTTACCAAGTCTTCTTGTTCTTATGGCTAGTCGGATAAACTCATATTATTGGTAGTTTGGGAATCCCCGCTTTTATAGTACTACTTAAGAAGTCAACCAAGCACGATACTATTACTTATGCTAGATTGTCTATAGGTAGACGACTCCAATTTCTACCAGGAGTCTGCCATGCAAGCACAGACACAGAGATTCAAGGTAAACGAAAAGGTATATGTCGGATCCAACAGTTTCAAGGAAAAATATTTGTTTGATTTCGGAGCAGTATCATTATACCATTTGATCAACAAATGGAGTGTACCACACCTAATAATAATTAAGCAAATATTGCACTTGTGCGAATTCATTTCTTGTGCAAAATAGTTCTGCGTACAATAACGAAGGATCTCCAACAATTCTGTGTCGTGTCCTTACTGGAGTAACCTTACCTTACCAAAATACTTTTAAAAGGAGGAAATAAACCCAATTCCGACAAAACGGTAGTCATATGAGGCGCAATTCCGATTAACTCTAATAGATTTTCAATAACTGTTACAGATAATTCCAATTATGCTAAGATGGTGGCCTTCAGGATTGGTTTCTGCTAGTTAACACGGTTTTGGTTATCTAATGCCTTTGATACATTGATTATTCCAATTTCAATCGCCAGCAATAACTTTGGTATCGTATTCATATCGGCTCCGGTCACAAGAACATTGTAAACGAATCGTAGAAAATTTCCCAATTCGATTTTGTATGTTAAGCCTGTCAAATAATGACTCTGAGTTCCAAAGGCTCTGCTGTCTTTCAGTAAGACCATATTGACCAATGAAATTATGCAAGCGAGTCTCATTTAGTTGCATGTACAGGTAGTATTTTAATAAAATGATAGCAAACTCCCAACTCTTTAGGTACTCACCTTGCGAGAAGGATTACTAAAAATTAGTTAAATGTGACTGGTAATAATTTTGTGTATTCTATAAATGTCATTCAAATAGGAATTTAGCAATGAGCCTTAAAAAGGAAGGATTTGGTTGAATGTAGAAGCAATTTTTGTAATTGACTCTTTTATAGTATGCCATAAATTCGTTTGTATTTACGATAGAGCTGTTTTGATGATAGTCATTAAGTATAAGACGCGAGGAAGGAATGGTTGCGGTTTGATATAAATGCATAATAGAAGAGAGACAGATATGACAGCTTAAGTTTACTTAAGTGAGTGGATGTTGGGGAAAGCCAGTGAGTCCGTTTCTTTTCTTTGGGAAGGGAAATCCCGTGTACTTAGACTTAGGTAGGACCGCGTACATGGAATATTGCAGAAGGTGAGGCAGTCGGTAGAGAGAGCATAAATAGGAAGGAACTCTGTGTCGGATTCCTGCTCCCCTTTGATCCACCCTCATCAATTCCTCGGATCGCATTTTGTCTGCTCTTCTGGCCACCCATTCCATTGCTTTCACTTGACTTTCTCTCTGCAGACCTCCTCTGCAGACGCAGACTGAGCTGCAGCCACCACACAGTTCACTTCCACTCCAGAATTACCATCTAAATACAGAATTTTTCCTCGAAAAGCAAGCTAACAAACTCTTTTACAACCAGTATGCACATAAATGCACGAAAGTCTTGACAGCCACTTGCCTATTATTTCCCTTTTCCGCCCAGAAAACTATTTCCACAAGAATTTTTATATTTTCCATACATATTACGCGTAATGTATGTAGACGAGGGAAATGGAGACATAGGGATTTGCTCGCGTCTCGCTACACGTGAAAATGAGGGAGGCAGACGCAGAAACTGAAATGAAATATCTCTCCCGCTTTCCACTTCCTTCATATTTATAGAATTCTCTCTCTCCCTTTTATTTACTTACGACTACAACATGTCAACTTTTATTTCCAACCAAAACCCATTTTCATAGTTTTATGTATTTCCATGTACATACAAAACGGCTTATAGGCTTCCAATTCAATGTAAATAGCCTCTGTAACAAAACAACTCTCGCCTCCGTACAAAACTCTAAATCTATGAATCGGGCGAAAGACAAGATAGTATTTCCGTAATACTATGCCACTTTTCCAATTCCTCGTACCTGTAAAGATTTTATGACATTTACTTCTGTAATATTTGACTTTACAGACGAATCCAACTAATTTTCAATTTCAGATCTATAAAGAAAAAGAGTTGCGAATTTTACTTGCTGTATACGTATATAATGCATTAATAATTTACAATAGCGCGTCTTTGGAATTCAAAGCTACAAAATTGGAGAAATCATCATATAGTTAAAATGCGACTGTTGTCTCTTACTGCACATAGCAATCCGGCCCGCTGCGCATGAAGGAGGAGTGCAGCAGGAGTGCTGTGCAGTGAGAGCACCAGCTCAATAAACGTGAGCTACGGCTACACTTGCACTCACTCATTTTCCTATTCCACCTGCACATCTCCAATTACTATACGTAGTATGTACCGTGCCCTGTTCATCTGTAGTACAGCATGAAGCATGACACAGTCGCAGGTAGGGTAAAGTGAAGCTAGAGAGGATCTGGCGGGTGGAGCTAGAGAGGATCTGGCGGGTGGAGCTAGAGAGGATCTGGCGGGTAGAGCTAGAGAGGATCTGGCGGGTAGAGCTAGAGAGGATCTGGCGGGTAGAGCTAGAGAGGATCTGGCGGGTAGAGCTAGAGAGGATCTGGCGGGTAGAGCTAGAGAGGATCTGGCGGGTGGAGCTAGAAAGGATCTGGCTGGTGGAGCTAGACAGGATCTGGCGGGTAGAGCTAGAGAGGATCTGGCGGGTAGAGCTAGAGAGGATCTGGCTGGTGGAGGTAGAGAGGATCTGGCGGGTAGAGCTAGAAGGGATCTGGCGGGTGGAGCTAGAAAGGATCTGGCGGGTGGAGCTAGAAAGGATCTGGCTGGTGGAGCTAGAAAGGATCTGGCGGGTGGAGCTAGAAAGGATCTGGCGGGTGGAGCCAGAGAGTTACCCCACCTAGCTCCACTTGCTCCACCTAGCTCCATTTGCTCCACCTAGCTCCATTTGCTCCACCTAGCTCCATTTGCTCCACCTAGCTCCATTTGCTCCACCTAGCTCCATTTGCTCCACCTAGCTCCATTTGCTCCACCTAGCTCCATTTGCTCCACCTAGCTCCATTTGCTCCACCTAGCTCCATTTGCTCCACCTAGCTCCATTTGCTCCACCTAGCTCCATTTGCTCCACCTAGCTCCATTTGCTCCACCTAGCTCCATTTGCTCCACCTAGCTCCATTTGCTCCACCTAGCTCCATTTGCTCCACCTAGCTCCATTTGCTCCACCTAGCTCCATTGCTTTACCTAGCTCCACTTGCTCCACCTAGCTCCATTGCTTTACCTAGCTCCACTTGCTCCACCTAGCTCCATTGCTACGCCTAGCTCCATTTAGCTCCATTTGCTCCACCTAGCTCCATTTGCTCCACCTAGCTCCATTTGCTCCACCTAGCTCCATTTGCTCCACCTAGCTCCATTTGCTCCACCTAGCTCCATTTGCTCCACCTAGCTCCATTTGCTCCACCTAGCTCCATTTGCTCCACCTAGCTCCATTTGCTCCACCTAGCTCCATTTGCTCCACCTAGCTCCATTTGCTCCACCTAGCTCCATTTGGTTCCACCTTGCTCCATTTGCTCCACCTAGCTCCATTTGGTTCCACCTTGCTCCATTTGCTCCACCTAGCTCCATTTGATCCACCTAGCTCCATTTGCTCCACCTAGGTCCATTTGCTCCACCTAGGTCCATTTGCTCCACCTAGCTCCATTTGCTCCACCATCGTTGTAGTCGGCGCACGCCATGTACTGTACCTTCTACATTTCATTCAGCAAATATTTGTACGTATTTTAATCTTGGCAATAAACTTTAACTGTTTATTACGGCGAAATTGATTTCCCTATGGCCTAAAAATCATCTTTGAAAAAAAAAAAATTTTGTTTGGCGCTACGAATCTTTTGCAATCCAGTCACATTTCATAATTTATCCCGTTCGAAGAACGGGTTGTTTACTAGTAAGGGATTATTTTGTAATAAATAAAAATAAAAGTGTTTGAATGTTGAAATGCGTTACATAGGAGTCGCAAAACGGCGGAATGTAATATCCACATTGAAAATTGGAGTGGAAGAACGGTTGGTTGTTGGACAAACATATTGGAGAAGTGGGAATATGAATGAATGCATTGGAGCAGAACGGTTTTATGTGTTGTGGAGCGGTTAATGTGAAATAAGTCCATCCGTGCATTAAAGACAGCGATGGCATGACTCATCCTCCCACTAATACATATTAGCTCTAAGAATATTGCAAATCGAATGAAATGAGATTGCTGGATTTGAATTGAGTGGTTGTGGTGAGTGCGGTGTGTCTTGTAGCGAAAGTGTTGCGAGAAGTGCTTTCCCAACGCTTTGATTGAGTGTGCCAGAAGAAGACACGATTATGGATGATGAGCAACTCATGTGCTTTTACCCGTTCACTTTCACTCTCCCTCCCTTTACTGAGAAAACGATCCGTCCGTCTCCAACGCTTTCAGCCTCTCCAAATCTAACGGAAGTCGAGTTGAAAAGAACAAAACACTTTTCTTCATTCCATTTCACTTGAAATGACAGTGCAACCCAAGAAAACTAAACTTCAAAGAATTCCAATACAAAATATATGTACCAAAAGTACGGCAAAAGGAAATACAGAAAAGCCTCGTCTTATTCCTCGATTAAAAGCCGACGTTTAATTTCCTAGTGCAGGAAGGTTTTTACATTTTACTATGCGCTATTGGCCTTTCTATGAAAAATATGAAGAAATATAAAAATTAAAAGTGAAGATTTATGATAGTACAGTAAAAGGGTAAATTGGATAGCATAGGACTATGGCCGTAGATACTGATATATTGAATATTGGAAAGATTTGGTTGGACTAGTGTGATGATGTGCATTTAAAAGGAAGTGTGTGTCTGTGTGATTGGATGTAGAGGAAAGTATCTGTTTTAATGCAGTGCAACGGAATGGAATGACAGAGTAGATTCAAGTCTGAACTCTGAAGTGGAACATTAGCCCAGATGTGATGTGCAGATACGAATTTCTAATGTCTACTTACTTATGTGAGTCTCTCCATCTAAAATGTCTATCTGTCTTTCTTATTCCGATTCTTTTACACGATACGATATGTGAGCATCTCACCCTAACTGACTATACTCAATTCAACCCATCTCAGCTCGTTATCTTTCACAGTCTACGCATTCACTAAAGATTTTACAAAGTTCACCCTCTTTACTCTCAAATCTCCAAATGCATTACTAAATATTAAAATTACACTATTTTAAATTTTTGGAAAAATTATATTGTGTTTTCAGCTTTATTGCACCCTATTCTGTATTTACCTCATATGCTCCATGAACTACAATACTTCCCCGGAGATATTATTTTACTTTTAAATCTTTATGATTTTAGTAATCAACAAACTTGGAGAATCACTTTTACGGTAAACACGGTATATAAAACTAGCAGCCGTCTAGTCTTGTTGGACATTAGAAATGTTTAAAAGCAGTTTCTGAATTAAACCCCCTGGGGAACTATTGTTTCAAAAGAAAATTTGTGTTCAAATATTTGCATTAAAAGAAAATATTTTTATCAGCCGAGTTTTTTGTATTAAAAATATATCATGGAAACATAAATGGGTGGGTTTTGAATACACCCATTCCTCCAGAATTGCAATGTAGCCGGCGGATGTTCTCTTGTTATAGGATTTTATCTACGAACATCAGAAGCACATAACGCATACTGCTGGTAGATAGCTTGGAGTTATAGGTTGGTTGTTTGGCTTTTAAATTGGGAGGGTTATGTAATAGTTTATATAAGACAAACAAGTATAGAGTGAAATAGAGACGGGTTTTATTGGAATATTATATGGGATAGGCGAGGAGTGGGGCAGCAATGAGCATTATGGCGTGGTGGGCTGCAGAATGGGATCTATTTGGAGAGGAGCGAAGCGTAATGGTATTAAGGAGTATAATAAGTCAGGTCTCCATATGGGAATACTATTAAATCACTGAAGGACTGTTTCTGATGATGATGATGTGATGTGATTCGGATAAGTGCTCTACTATCGGCAGGTCATACGCAGCCTTCTCCTACGTCGCCCGACTATTGCCAATGCTCCCCAGATCCTCCTCTTCTACTATAATGTTACATCCTCTCCTTTTATCCATCAAACACGATGCTAACTCTACAAGCTCCAAGGAAATCAAACTCAACTTGCTAGAAAACAGGCAAAGGCTACAATATTATATATCAAGGTACCACTTACAGCCAAGTTGATTTATGCCTTTACTCTTTCTGTCTGTCTGTCCGTGAGGAAGTGCGTAACTTAAGTATTTATGGAGATAATTCGTCCAAAATTTTTACATTTGCTCTTAAAAGTAAACGTTAGAATCAAAAATCGCCTTTCATTCTAATAACTTTCGACTTACATTAATCATTCTACGATAATTCATGTCACTGTATTTTTTATTTGTTCATTAAGAAGACATATTCCGCAACTTCATGACTGCAATCACTATAGGTATGTTTATTTGGTTTACTGTCAATTATGCCAATGCCAATATTACATGGTAGGTAAAAAAGGTCAAAACAAGGAATGCCAAAACAAATATTGCCAATCTATTCCGATGCCAATAAGTATACAATATCTGCCAATGCCATTTTTTTATTATTCTAGTCATTATAACGAATTATTGTACTTAAGTGTCTCTCTCTTGATGTCATCTAGGCAAAATAGTGCATAATATATTAGTAATAATCCTTTTATGATTATTACATGAATACACTAAGTAAATGTTACTGCATCTGGAGGATGTGTTTGTGCTATTTTCCTTTGGAAATTGATCAACAGTTCAAATTTTCTATTAAACTAGCACCACACAACTCAACTTCTCTGTCACTGCACCTCCAATATCTCTTATTTTTTTACTACGGGGTTTTTAATGTACGAATATCCATCCACATATTTCCTCTCTACTAGGCCATTGCTAAGCAACATAAAAGACTGACTACAATCGCTTTTGCCGGTTTCAGAAAGCTTGACTGATAAATTAAACATGCCTATGAGCGTCATTAGCATCTGTATTGCAGTGCACATAACAAAGTAAATGAAAATTTGTTTGGCATATTTTGTCTATTAATTGGCATCCAGAATTATTGGACAATTTTGCATTGTCTTAATTAGCATTGGCACTTTTGACCTCCCCAGTCAAATTGGCATTGGCATAGTTAACCGGACACCGTTTATTTACTGAAAGCTGCCCTCATAAAACCATTAATTTTATTTGCCCTACCAAGAGCATTAAAAATTCCGTATTAACTTTTCTAATACAGCTTGTTCATTACGTCATAGAGCTAAGAATGTTTTAGCAAAAATACTGTTAAGTTAATTTTAGATTAGCAGATGAAAAATTAAACAAATGTTAAGAGCCAATAGGTTATTAAGGTTATCATCATTAACTTAGTCCAGTATTATGAAGGACGGGCAATATTATGTGTATCTGTCTGATCTGGTCTGCAATAACGACGCAGTACATAGTGTTGCGTCCAATAATTACCAGATATGTTGCTTCCCGTTTATTGCATAAAAATGTTAACATAAGGGATTGGAAATGGTAATTAATTTTTATTACTTGCAGTGTAGTATAGTAAAGAAGATCTAGTAAAATGCTTTTGTGTTGTTTCCAATGTTTTGTGAGACTGTGGGTGTAATAGGTTAGGAGAAACATGTAAATAGGCATTGGTATTGGTAGAGTGAAAGAAAAAAAGTTTAGCGAGATTAAAGGGAAGTGATCGTGATTATGGGAAGGAGATGGAACTGTGTGTGTGAATGTGACATTAGAAAAGTTTGTGATCTAATCTTGTATAATCTAGTTACAGTTATATCCCGAGTTGTTATAGGAATATAGGTATAGGAGTATTAGCTGTGCTGTGCTGCAATAAGGCTAATGTAGTTTCAAGCTGAGTTTGAGTAGAGTGTTAGTGAAACATGGTGCTCTCTTGTCTTCATCTTGTTTATATTCAGTTATAACACACATGTAAGTATAACACTCCCTCAGCATTTCTTAATTTAATTCGACACAGTGTAAGTGTAACAGTTGAGTTTTTCTTCTCCGACTTGACTTACACTAATAAATGAGTTTATTGTTACACATACATGTATCCTGCATACGGTAAGTAAGCTTTCTAATGATGTTCAAGTTTTCCTGAATAATCAATACATTTTGCAAATAACACACTAGATTGTAGTAGAATCTTCCCCTACATGTATTACATTAGAAACTTTTATCTCGTGCATGCTGCGATTCGATTCTGGGGACGGAAGGGAGACAGAAAAGTTTCTATGATTCTGCCAAAAAGATTCGTTCGGAAGAGTATTTTAATAGCATTATTCAGCCAATACAGAGGCAGCAGAGGTTATTACCAATTCCAAAGTAAATGCACAATATTAGATGGGGAGTGAGCCAGAGACAATCAAGATTCTAATTCAAGATAGAAAAAACAAATTAACAAAGGATCCAACAAAAAAAGACTTTCAAATGATATCAGTCGACTGGGGAATCCTTACTGCAGTTTTCAGATGGATGGGATTTTCTTTTTAGTTCGTTAAGCAATCTTGTGCATCATTATGTACCATTTCGCATTTCAGAGCTCTGAAAATTACAATTGGTAAATGCAGAGTTGAGGATGAGCAGAGTTGGTGGCACGGGGTGACCCCACTTCGGGCAATTGACTCAATATTCATGTTTGTAAATTGAAAATGTCGATAAATTCGAGGAATATCTAGAACTAGGGTTATTTATAGCAGAACTGTTCAAACAGAAGTATATCAACTATAAAGAAGGGGACCAGGTATTATTGTTAGTCTATAAATTGAATGAGGAGTCGGTTCCTTTGCTTTCTGCTCGATATCTCTAACAATCGCAATTCAATCCTTTCTGTTCGGGAAAAGTTAGGGAGGAAGCATTATGTAATACATAGCGCAATATTATGTTCCAAGGAAAAAGAATTCAACCCAGACATGTCTAGATCAATTTGGAGAACTGCGTTGCAACTGTAACCTTACTTACTGCTACCCCTGTACTGCAATACTCCGATGGCGTAATTATAAGTAGCATTGCTAATAAGTGACCGTGACGTGACGTGACTCTAACTGAACCAATTTTACTTTACTTTATTGCGACTGGACTGAAAAGGGGATACAATGAAAATAACAGAGAAGAATAAGGAATAAAATAAAATTGTTTTAATCCGCTAAGCCCTAGCGAAATAAAACCCTTTATTTTTAAATTGAAGAAATTCTTTAGTGTCCGTAATTATTCTGCAACCTGCCTGCCCGGACTCTCTCCCGTTCCTTACAAGCTTTTAGTTTCACTCTCACTTTCCATTCCAGCTCTTTGCACCATTCCTACTACATAGACAAGCACAGATAACCTTGTGTTGTGCTTGTCGTAAAGTTTTATATAACACAACACAACACACATGCATCTAACGACAAGACTATACAGGGTTTCCCTTAATTCCCTCTTATCGTATGGCAACTTTATTATAGTAATACCTCAGCAGTATCCCAAGTACGGCCTAAAATATCATAAAGTGGGCTTACAAAGAATTTCTAACGAAATTCCCTACTTTGAATCTTTCCCTTTGCAGAAAATGGAAGAAATGCAAAACTACAAAGCAATTTTAAATACAGTGGTAAATAGAACCCTGTTAAATACGAACAAATGTATTTAGTTTTAAAAGTACCAATAGAATGTCCAGTTTTCCAGTGAGAAATACAAAATTGTGATTTGAAAGTATTAATATTTAGTTTCAATTGGTTTTAGGAATTGTGGAATGTGTGGAGTGTGTGGAAACCCTGTATTGGTTTGTGTTTGCTCTGGTTGTTCGTTTTCCTTGGCCTGACCTGCTCTGCTTTGGTTGTGCTTCTGCTAAACAGTGATGTAGTGTGGACTTCTTTATATTCGGCTGCCTATTCCATGCAGTCCAGTCGGAGTCGGGTTCGGCTAAACTATTGATTTTCCGCAACTGCTGTTCTCTGCTTCCTCTGTACAGAACAGACTACAGACTACTCCGCTATATACAACCCGAATTCTACTATAGAGCAGTCCTAGTTAGCAGTTTGCAAGTAACGTCCGTCGTTTCAACTCTGCTCACTCACATAACTTCCCTATGCACCAGCTTCCTCCAAATCATTGACGCCCTCAAAAATAAGCCGTAATTTCTCTCCACCCTACATCCGGCATACTAATACCTAGTACAATGAATTACGTAATAATGTAGTATCTTTATTGTCAGACACTAATCAGAATGACATGCATAATGTCATTAGTACGAAATAGAGAAAGAAATTGCAATTGTCGATTGCAATTTACCTTCGTAAAAATATAACAATGCTTCATTGCAATTCTGTTCTTCGCATTTTGATTTTTGAATAAAATGTTTCAACTAAATGTCTGTTGGATATTGCATTGGAACAGAAATCTAGCCAATTATTTTACAACTTGCTATGAATCGTAGTACTTTCCATGTATTGGGGGAGGGGGCAGAAATGGGAACACAGTGGGAAAATTATTTACTGGGGACACTGGGAGTGAATACTTTCATTTGGGGTTTTCTGCATTACTTCCTCAATGTTTACTAAGAATTGGTCTTTACGGACATATGGCATGGTATGTCAAAAAAGATGAAACTATTCTTGCCTTTCATTGACAAAGATTACGCAGAATCTTTATCTCACCGAGTCTGTGTAAATGTTATCATATACATAAATATACGCATAAGTAATTACTACATCTATATCTATATCACATATACATATGTTAAAATATTCACAACATTTTCTAGTAATATTCTAGTAATCCCTGCTTTATAACTACAGAATTTTTATTAAATTAATAAATTATCTTTTGGGTAAAGGACAATTATTTCATTACAGAAAATTATTTTCGGTGCAAAATTTGCAATTCCTCAAGACTTTGGGGAAAGTTCATTTTTTGTACACTGGACTGATGTTCTATAAGGCGCGTGTTATGTTTGGGGCTGGAAGGAGAGTATTTGGCAGGGCGACTTTCCTCCTCCCCTTGCCTTCACTCACTCCGTTGAGTTGGGTCTACTTGGCAAACTCCTTTCTCTTTTTCTTTGTACGTGTTTCTCTTTCTCTCCACTTTCATTCCTTGTTGAGCAGTCCACCCCGACGCACGCACATTCTGGAAGCCCATCTCTCATCTGATCTGACCTGTGTGTGTCGTGTGTGTACTTCTAGCCCAACTGCTGTTTTCAAACCGAATTCGGTTCGAGCGCTTTTCTCTGCAGCTTGCTGTTGGTTGTTGACATGTTGACTTTCTTGGTTGAAGTTGAATCGGCCCCAGACTGTTCAAGTATTAGTCCGCATACCAACATTCTGGGAATGCTTAGCAAAAAATTACTGTACCGTAGAAAAGTTGTTGTTCCTAATAATTCTGGTGGAAAGTAATAAAAGAACAGTCGAGTGGTCAGAGAAAATAGTGTAGGTTGCAGTGAAAGTTGATAAGGAGAGAGAAGTAAGTATTGGAGTGGTGCTCACTTTCTCCGTGGTGCCGTGACGTTCCCTCTGTGAAAAAGTTAAAGATTTGTCGCTAGTGCGTGTCGTTTGCTGATTTAGTTAGGAAAAGCCGATTGAGGAAATGTAGAGTTGCAGAGCTGAGAATACCAGACGGCTAATTACTCGGACGTCAATCACTGCAGCGTCAATGTGTTCTCCTCGTGCCTATCAGTGCGTGGAACCTATTGACTTTCTTCCACACAAACTTTTCACCCACACCATTATTCCCCAATCCATTTCTTCACATTATCAACCAAACCAGATATGTACGTTTCTCTTTACTAATACTATCACTTACCCAAAATTAATTCACGCTCCACTTTCTATGCTAAACATAAAAATAGTACTAGTTCTACTTTTTACAGCTTTAAAATGGAGAAAGTAATGCTTTCTTTTTCCTAGAAAGTACAAAGTAACAGCTGTGAGTGTGTAACTCATATACAGTAACTATAAAGCTGCTGTATACAAAAGCAATGTCTGTCTGTTTGTCTATCTGTCTGCTAGTGTGGTCCAGGACTCAAAAGCACGCTGCGATTTTATAAGTTTTCCAGGGTCTTGTAGGGACTAAATGTAGGTTTCCCTTCAGAAACGGGCCATTTCTGGCATACGACCTCCGAATAGAAATTCCAAAAACCACAAAATTTAAATGTAGTAGATTGAAAATTACTTGTGACGTTGTGACTGGTGTTAAAATGTTTTGATTCCTTGTTTTGCTTGGGCTGCTGCACTATACGCGTTTTGCAATGGTTAATATTATTATTAGAATTGAATAAGAAGGAAATTCAGTTCTTTTGTAATATTAGCATAGTATTACTTACGTGCGGGGAAAGTTCAAGTCGCTGTAGACCATTATAAGGTAAAAGTAGACTCCGGGAGAGCACAAAAGGAAAAATAACTTATAGTTCAGTCAAGTCCATCCCCAACCAGTCAAAGTGAAATATTAAGTAATCAATAACCCAAAAGAAATGCGTCTCTTCCTTGGCTCCCTTACATCACACATAATGCACTTAGACACTTTCTTTGCATAAAGACCAGGAGCCAGACAGTGGAGGAATATTGTTCAAAAGCGCTGAGCAATTGGAAAAGGAAGAGATAGTGACAGGCTGGCCCAAAGATAAATGGCAACGAATTTCTCGAGAGTATCCTACTCCCGTCACTCAACCACATCTCCACCAAAAACAAAACAATAACTTTAAGGACAAAGCCAAACCCAATTCAACCTACATAAAAGCACCAATAGCATCATAATAACAGAAACCTGCCTGCAATAACTTAACTCGTTAACCAAAGTCATTCTCCACTACATTTTTTATTGCACCCAGTATCAATAAAAAAATCACTTCCCAGAAACTCAACCCATTACAATATACATTCAACTCCTCTATTTTCATTTGTGTAAAAACTGTTTTAACACTTACCTCAAAACTGTCAATTCTCTGTTCAAGTTATCTATTGAAAATAAGTGTCTATTTTGAAGTTAATATATCTCTGTGCATTTTTACAGGGCGCTTAAGGTTATGGCCCTCTGAATTATTGAAATGTGTCCTGGATTAAAAAATGCGCTACTTTTACAATTTTTGTTTTCACCCATTAATTAGATACCTAATAAATTTTTGAGGTATCAAAACTGAGGCACTTTTAAAAACACCCAAAGTTACCGTTATCTGAGGCTAGCATTAATGTAGTACGGTAAGAAAGACACAATTCATTAAACGCTTTGTAATACTTTTTTAAACAATCGTAAACAACCCAGTAGTAATTAAGTAGATGCATGTTACTGTATTAAATATTAGAATGAAAGTCATTCTTCCCTCCGGGATTTGAGGTTAGTACTTTCTTTAATTAGTTTTGGAGAATTGCGTAGCTACACACTGGCTCTGGCTGCACTATAATTATTTCCTTTCATTTTGAAGACTAAAGGGCTGATAGACATGATCGAAATGATTTCTTTGTAAATCACTAACAATAGAGCTCGCTATTAGCCTGAGGCATTAAAACTTTCAGTGTGTAGGTAGTTTCTTGAACAAAACAACCGTAATTTACTGTGTGGAAAGGAAACGGCTTAGGCGGGTGTCTACAATTCGACTCTGGTATTATTCTCTACTGTTTTGTTACGTGAGATTACATGTTACGCAACAATATATAAAACCGGTAGAGAAGGAGAGGGTCAGGTTACATGCATTCGTAGAAATTGCAAATGACACGAAATATAATATATTGTTGAAAATAATGAAAAACTGCTCATGCATCTGTCTATCTCCGCTGTTCCTATTTACCTTGTTACTTTCCCGTTATCGTGGCATGTGCTCTTGTCGTGTTTGTCCTGCGGCTTTTCAACATTCAACTCTACGCCAAACAATAACTACCCTTACAATCATAATACTTCATACAGTGTAAGCAAAATGTAATATACAAAGTGAAAAAGTAAATGTATCTCCAGGTGAAAGTAAAAAATCAATAAATTCTTTAAATTTTTATTGGAACACTGAAAACCTCAAGAACTATTGCAATAAGTAAAAGCTTTAAAAAATTGGTGAAAAAGATTTTAATTTTAAAAAGTGAACCCGAGAGTCCTGTCTATTTTTTTAAGTCTTGTTATTGCTATTAAATTAAGCGAGACCCTGTAAAATGTATTCCGTACACTAAATGTAGAAAACAAAAGTTTTTATTACAATAGGGCAGAGAAGGTAAGTGTATTGAATTGACCGTTTACATTAGAGGTAGAAAAGAATTGTAAGCTGAATGGTGAAAGTGACGAATGTAAGAGTTCACTTTGCTTTGCTTTAACTCTTGGCTTTCCCCAAATTTTATCGAGACAAGTAAGGTTAGAAAGGAAAGAATGTGGAAAGTAAGGTTATAATGATTAGGCTGTGCTACACTACATTCAGAAAACATCTGGCTCTGCCAATCTCAGTAGCATTAAAATCCACAGAGGAATACGTAGGTACTTTACTATGACAAACATTCTCTACGGGTATACTGCACACTCCCAAAATATCACTACTTTTCCATTGCTATACACATACCAGTGCCCTAATATGCTTCAAGTGCCAACACTCTATCTTTTCGTTTGTAGTTTCACAGAAAGTAATTAAAAAAATTCTAAAAACTATTAACAGCAACAATTTTTCTTCACAGTAAAATCTGTTTTATATGAAAATAGCAACAGTAAACTTTTCAAATAACAAAATAGGTTTAATATACCTTTTACTATGTAAATAATATTGCTATTATACACTTTATCGCACAATGCAATTTGTAAACGTATACAAAACACGGTTTAGGTTAAGTATTTCGTCAAGTAAGAAGCAATTGTTATCAATTAGGATTACATGCTTAAGTCAGCAAATTTTAATCTTAACTATGCTACCTCAGCTAACTAGTAACCTGAATACTTCTTCGTGGGCGGTGCAAGTTGATTAAAATCATTTCTAATTCAAATGACAATTATTATTTACTTGACGAAATGTTTACCGTAAATAATTTACTGCAAACATTTACACATGCACATAATAATTACACAATATTTGTAATAGTAGTAAACCATACACGATATTAATGAGGCTTTTAGGAAGATTCTAAAATAACTGCTGCCAGTTTAAAATATTCAAAAAAAATGTTAACTAATATTTGCCTCGACACAATTGACCGAGAATAGGATTTAGGCAGTATCAGTATCGGTATTTTTACCGCATCGGACAATTACTAATTGCTGACACTGGTAGAATAAGGAATCTTGTATATACATATGCACATGCCAAATAACAGTAACTAATTATGAAGTGGGGAGCACATGAAAGGGGTATTCCTTTAAAGTTGCAGTGTGCAGATAAAATAATAATGTTAAAATCATTGTAGTTGTAGCTATCTGTGTGCAGTGTGTATGTTGAACTTATTCGACGTGACTGTGTCCATTGCGTCTACTAATTACAAAATGACTGCATTAGTATTCGTGGCCTGCTGCCTGTATCTTTGCTTTGAACTGAAGCTTTTATTTTACAAGCACGGCACAAGTTAGTGAGCCATGAATAATTTCTCAAGTGAAACTAAAATAAAGTTATAAAGAGATCCAAAGAATTTGACAACACCTACCACATTTATGCAGTGTACCTCAGCTGAGCATAGCCAGCCAGACAATTAAAGCAGAGACTGGAGACAGAACTGAGAGCTCTTAGTACCAAATAGTACTCTGGTTATTATGGAACTTGTTAATGAATGGCATTATTATAAAATGCATAATGTATATTACAATGTTTCTGCATAGTTTCTCTATTCTCCCATTCCAATGAGCTTTCTGGTCGGAGAAAGTAAACTTTCTCTGCCTAAACTTACATTTTACTTTTTATCATAATCACTTTATGGCTTTCTGAAATGTCACTCTTTGCTTTAATATTTTTATCTGGGACACCCGGTTGGCCGATTTTCCACCATTAGATAAGTAGTTTATAACAAGCAAACAAAAGAAATTAAATATCTTTAGACAATTTTCTTTTCATTAAGGATAACTTTTGTCTCTACTTTATTGCCCAGCACCATATAAATTTTGAAAGATTAATTCCACAAATTAGGTTTGCATTAAAACAGAAATTCCATAAAGATATTAAATAATTTCGAGGGTTCCTTGTTCAAGAAAGAGAGTTCTTGTTCCCATAAAGATGCACTAATCTTTTTGATTTTGAATGGAAGAAGAGAAGAATCGGTAACAGTAAAGAGGATGCAACATTTTCTTTTTTGACAAGTATATATATGTGATATCTTTAGATTATGTGACAGAAATGGGAAATGGAGAAATAAAATTTGGTAGTGTGACAACATTGGGAAATCCCGTGAATAAGTAAAAGAGTGAACTGTATTTTAACCTAGTTAAGACAGAGAATAAGTAGATAGAGAGAATATAAGGGCTGATATTGTGTGTCTTTGTGTGGCAGTGGGATGCGGACGAGAGGGAGACAGGGAGGCGACGAGGAAAGTGAGTGGGACAGACGTGACTCGAGCAGTTGACGTGTAGCGTCTAGTCTGGCCCAGTGTGTGCAGAATGTGTGTAGGTAAGTGTACGTGACTGGAAAGACTAGTGACGATCTCTGTGGGCACAGAGTTGGCGAATTGGGGGCGAGGAGAAAACAAGAGAGTGGTTCGGTTGAGTTGGCGATTAGTATCAGCCCAGGCGACGTAATGAGAGGACAAGGAAAAGAAAGCGAAGAGAAAGCTGTTCGGTGCTTTCTCCTAAAAGTGAAACGTGCGTGTTGCTGTCCAGACGTGTCAACTGGACGAATTGAGGGAAATTGATGGGAAAGATGTGCACCGGGGATAATAATTGTAAATAATTGAGGAACACTACTCTGATAATCATGAGGATCTCATCGTCGAAAAAGAAGTTGTCGGCGGCAAACCGCCGACTGCGGGACAGGTCCCGCCTCTCCTTCCTCTTTGTTCTCTTCTTCTTCGGACTCTTCAGTTTGATCATTGTGATGGAGAGTTTAATGGCAGACGGCGACAAAACGCTGCTCAGACAGGACGGCGACGACGGCGAAAGCGAAAACGACGACTACTCCAGTTGGGACATTTCTTACGAGGACCAGACTATTTTCGACGGCACTAAGGCAAACACTAAAATCTCCCTTTCTCGAACTTCTCGGTTTTCGCCCTCTTCCAACGACGCCGCTGGGGCAGAGTACCCGCACAGCACTCTCAATAACTCACCTTCCAGCACCTTTAAGACTAAGAAACCACCCGTCTCTTCGTCCGCCAAAATTATTCCCATTCAACCCGACTGGCAGAAGGTCACTGGCACAAGAGAAAAGTTCTTTGTTTACTCGGCATACTACAATTCCTTTTATGAGTAAGAAATCCATTTTACTTTTCCTTACGTAATCATTTAAAAATATCCCCAAACACTGAGTACGTTTTTCAATAAAAACTTCCATTTTCAGCTTTTACTACATTGAATACTAGATTTCGTAAAAACTAAGACAAATTAAACGTTACCTAACAAAACTATAAAATAATTTAGCAACATTACGCATAATGTGAATCTAAAAGAGGCACTTTGAGAAAATAATGAAATGCTGTTTTCTATGGAGAAAATTTTCATTGCCTCAACCAAAAATCTTACTTTCTATTTTCTCATACTTTCTGTTTCACCAAAATTTATTTTGGTTACTTGTTGGGATTTTTCTTATCCTCTTACTAAGACCTGAAGCTGTGGAACAACAATAATATTAAATTAAAATAATTCTGGTGTCTCTTGAAAAGCATTTCCTCCAAAGCCGCTCGAATATGGGAAAGCTCGCACTTTAATATGCTTAAAACAACACTTAGGAAGTTCTTTGCAAACTTTCATGCTTTCTCTCTGGGAGATTTTATCTTCCCTTCCCATGAACTATACCAATTTACCATCCGTGAACACAACCTGATGATTTCGGTTCGTTTGATTATTATGTCCTGCAGTATTGCACATTAATCAGAACAGTATACACGAAACAGCTTAGTCTGAATAATATGATTACGCTTATAATGAGTAAGGAAGTGAAAAGCGATTAAGAGAAAGCCTGATGTTATATTCCAGGGGATTTAATTTCGTGCTCTATTCTTCAACCATTCAAACAGTATTCCATTTCCATTGTCCCACAATTGTGTGTTGTGTAAGTTTCAGAAAAATTCAGTTCCTCTGCTTTAATAATAATATTAATAATCTTGCCACTGTCATTTGAAACAGATGAGAATAATTATTTATACACGATGTGCTCTCGCTGAATTTGTTAAGTTGTTTAATCCCACATTAATTTTACTGCCTGAATCTGACTTTCCATTTAAATTGTACATTAGACACGCTATGTTTTATGTAGAATTATGAAAATGTAAAGACCGTTACATTACTGTTGGGCTCTTGGAAATGGGAAAACGGATATGAGAATTCGGTGAATGAAATATTAACGAGTTGTGGTAGAGGAGGGAAGAGGAGAACTCTATTTCACACACATGTTGTCTGTACTGCGAATAATTAATGATTCTGCACATATGTTCAAGATATGATATCACTAGCCTGGGAAAGTGGGTAACTAATATGTGCAACTATAAGCTAAGGATCGCATTTAAAGTTCTTCTATTCCACCCAATGCAACGTTATGTTTAAATTGCGATATAAAAGTTAACTGTAGAGGCAATATTGCATGACTGGCAGACTGCCTACCCCAATAATAAGGTAGTTTCGAAGGGGGGTCTCTCTGCACCATTTTCAAGAAGGTCTCCATTAGTATTTTCTTAATGTCACCCGACTTTCACCAGTTTTTCCCTGTCCATCCCAACTTTTACCAGTACTTTCCCAAATTTCTTCAACTTTTACCAGTATTTTCCCAATTCTCTTCAACTATTACCAGTATTTTCCCAATTCTCTTCAACTTTTACCAGTATTTTTTAATTTATCCCAACTTCCACCAGTATTTTTTAATTTATCGTAACTTTCACCAGTATTTTTTCAATTTTTTTCAATGTTTACCAGTTTTTACCAGTTTTCCTCAATTACTGCTAACTTTCAATAGGATTTTCTTGATTCCTCTGGAATTTTACCAATTTCCCCCAATTTTTCCCAACGTCACCAGTACTTTTTCAATTCTCATTGAATTTCACTTTTCCCCAAATTTCTCCCAACTTTCAAAAATATTTTCTGTAATTTTCTCAGAAGTGTACATTTTTTGTTACAATTTTACTCCGCAATATTATTCGAATTTTGTTCAATTGTCACTGCATTTTTCGGAAAGGTCCCCTTTGTGAAGGGGTCAGGGGTTTCCCACCTATTGACATGACACCTAAAAGATTTTTGGGTTATGGCAAACTGGTTGCCATTATATTTGCACTATGAGAGGTGCACACAACATAAGAATGTGTAGTAAAGGATGGGCACTAAATAAATAAATAAGAGAAACTGAGGAGAATGAAAAGAAGTGAGGGAAAGGGTCGTGTTAGTTGCAATTTATGTACATCTACTACCAAACTACAGAGATTTCTATTCTGAACTACCGATAACTGAAATAGCTTGGCCTTCGAGTATCGTATTATGTTAGTTAATTAGCTTTCACCATCAGAGCTACCTATGCCTACATCTTTCTCCAGAAAACCCTACCATATTTCTATAGGTACTTAACTCCACCAACTCTGAACAGGAAAATATTCCTACTAACAAAGTATTACGTTTCATTTAATGATCTAACCTAATTAGACCCCTAGTCTGCTTCATGCGAAACCTTTTGCGAAAATAAATGCTCCTTTCCTTCACTATCGGTAATTATGTTTCCAGGAACCCTTTTTCCATTTACTCCAACATATTTCCATTTTCCTCTAATTCATTTTGACGGTCACAGGATAATCAGCATACCATGATTAACTATTTTGCTTGGATATTTAATCTTCATTGTTATTTCTACACATCAATAAATGCCATCTTTCATTTTCAGTATTTCATTTTTCATTTGCATATATAATGTTTCATTTCTTTACACTATTTTCCTGTTATTCTTGTAATTTTCTGCGTCTAGAAAATTATGTTTAATCGTATTGTCAGTTTTGGAGGTAGGCAAGGCAGTGTATATTTTGGCAGATCATATGAAGGATTAGCACAGGATTAAGAGATTACTATACTATGGCATGAGTTGACATACGATTTTCTTACAAAATGCCACACTGCTTATATACCATTTTATCCCTATAATAAACGCAACCTTCGTATCAATTTCTATCTCCTTTTCTATTGCGTTGGGTAATGGAAACGTAAAATGATATCTATGTGACAGTATGCGTATATAAGTAAAGAGAGATAGGAAGATTGAAAAATGTAATGTAATTCAGTGTGTGTTTAAGTATTCGAGTGATATTAGTATGGAGTGGGTAGCTCGGTAGGTACACTACTTATTTTCCTAAGGTTGGCCGAAGCTCGCCAGTTTCCTTTCCCATGGAATATTTAATAGGGAATGATTCATTTAGTAGCTCACTGCTCTACTTTCCTCACAATCAGTCAGATTATGCTAATCCTTTATGAGCTCCTTTCATCCGCTCATAAAACTTGAAAGAACCTAACTCACAAAATCGGCAAAGTAAATTTCCCGTCTCGAGTGCCTCAGCTGGCTTCCTGCCTCTTACGAAATTCTTTGAATCTGTCCAGACGCAGCGGGCCTTATCTCGCACAAACTCCTGCTCTTCCCTTTAGGCTCTTCTTTCCTCCCTACCTTCTACACGGTACTTCAAAATGCAACCCAACACTTTTTTCGGAAACGCTCCTTACCATTTCCAAATGCATTTTTATGCTTTGGTGTCTTTTAGCCGAGATTTATCATTGACACTTCAGAAATGCAGTAAAAATATGAAAAGCAAGTAAATATTTCATTTAAAATCCTCCAGACTTCATGCATATTGCATCTCTACTGTAGTTTTTGGGGAATAATTTCTATAAGTAGGTAATGTTAAACTGTGCTTTCAGTTAACTTATAGAAATTGTTATCTTATCGTTAGGAATATTGAATACTGGAAAAGAAAGCCGAAGGAGAGTTTTTGAAAGTCCTGTAAGCTCGTGTTTAATTTATAGGGGATGCCTAAGAAGAATAATGCGAAAGGAGTGCAGGGCTTCATTTGTATGTTTGTAGTAAAAGGACGATATAAAGTTGCAAGGCTCATATTTCAGCGTAGCCTGAGCCTGATTAATAAAATATAATCTCTTAAGTATACAACAAAGGAGGAAAGCTATAAAAATTACTTTTCATGTTTCAGTCATATCCGCATTATTGGAGCAACGAAGACTAAGACGCAGCAGCATGTTCAGTGTCGCTTTTATGACAATGACACACGCCCCTACGCCACCGTCGAGGGAACCGTGAAAACTATACGAGAAAATTGGAATTTAAAATACAGGTTTGGCCTTCCCTCACTAAACAATCTATTATTTTCTTTACACGCAGAGTTGTGAAAATATTAGGATACAAATACGTATTGCCATAATTGGTAATGATACTAAAAGGTGCAGAGACAGTGAGTAAGCAGGTTAGTTGGGTAAATAAATAATACTGAGAAAAGTGACGTTGTAAATTGTAAAAGTAAAGCCATATTGACCATAAAATAGTAATAAAGGATTTGGAAGAAGGGTTTAGAAAACAGTTGGCTATTGGCCTAAGATTTGGCTCCTCCTACTTCTCGTTCCTTCTTGGTTTTATCCTTAGTCATCTTAGAAGAGCTTTATTTTATGGCTACTTATTTATACTTTGATCTGGACTGTGAATTGTGAAAGAGCTTAGAGTCCGCATTCAGGTTTAAAATTGAAGACGGGACTAAGACGGGATAAGGACGTGGAATTGAATTGTGAACTAGAACGCAGGAGTGGTGCACAAAATAAATAACTTTATTTGGCGTATGCACAACTATTGGGAATTTCAGTGAAGAGTTCGAAAGTGATGTTTAAAAACTGTTTATGGAGTTCCCAACTCTATTCTTTTCCCCATGGCTATTATTCTGTCAGGGAAAAGTAAATGTTTCCTGATGTGATGTGTGGAACAGATAACTACTCTACCTTACCACAGTTTCTCCGTTCTCAAGATTCCCTCTCAAGTTCTTCAGGTTAAAACTATTTCGTTACCCAAAAACCATTAAAAGACGGATATAACAAAGTAGCAGAAGCTTTTACGGACAAAAGATTCGTTTAAAAATAAAGCAAGTTTCTAAAACTGACTGACCACAATTTTGACAGGGAATCTATATTTAATCTCTTAACGATCTACTGCTAAGAATGATAAATTCAACGCGTTTTTATTGAGTTATTTGGAAACCCATTAACTGGCTCACCGACAGACAGACTGACATGCCGAATGCATACAGCAGCTTCTGCTACTGAATAAATAGTGTAGTACCGCAATAGCAGTAGCATAGCAGCATAGCTGAGGAAAAGAGAATAAAACTTAAACGGAATACGTAACGGAAGAGAGGTAGGAAAAAGCAAAGGGATTGAATGGACAGGACAGGACACTGACAAGGGACATTCCTACGTGTGCGGTTACTTATTGCTGTTTGATACAAATAGGGCGATATACCGGTTTAAAGAAGATCTGAATAAGAGGAATAAGTTTAGAATGTGGAATAACAAGAGTTAGGATGTTAGTTGGAGGAATTCTGGGCTACAGTTAGACACGGGGAGAATAATGATAAAATAAATGCAGCAGAACGTGGAAAAGAGATAGGGACTATTGTTGTAGTTGGCGAAGGAGAGAATGATAGCGATGTTTGTGAAACAGAGTTACTGGGAGACGAAGAAAGAAAATAGATTTTCTCTGTGGAAAGAGACGGGAGATAATTTATTTACGAGATTAGCTCCATCCGCGTTTACAATCCACTCCACTCACATCCATAACGCTGGATTAAGACGCCTGGTGCAGAAACACACTTAAATAGCGTCTTTCCCGTGTCCTCTTCTCCATTTAAAACTTCCTCCCCCTTCCCCCTCTGCTTCATTCCAAGGCATTAAATTATACACACTTATGCATTATTTAAATATTTTTTGCATTACAACAGCACTCGGGAGCACTGTGGAAAAACAGGAAAGTTGTTGATAAATAGAATAACTACCTACATATATTTACTAACCATGACAAGGTTGAAAGGTGCCATGCTGTTCTATTTCCGGAGAAAGCACAAGTTGTACATTGTACGTTATGGCTCTGTATTGTATAATACGTGCAGAAATATTGTTCAAATACGAGCAAACTTGCTCCAGCCATTTGCGACTTTATTGCCAATAAAACGGCGAATCTATTTTCAGCAGAATTGGACCATATAATTATTTTAGTTGGAATTAATGTGATTTGCATGGAATGCAAACTTTCTCCATGTGTTTCCCATTCTAAATACATCTGTGTACGTGATTTAATGCGATTCCAGAGAGCCATGTAGAATGTTCCAGTTGGCCAAACGAATAAATGGCAAATTAAGTCGATAAAAGTTTTGAATGCTGCATAAAAGAGAAGAAATGCCTAAATACACAATACAAATTGTTGGTTCTATTTCTGCCTGCTACTTAAGCATGTATATGTGATACTTGTGTATTTATAAGTACGTATCACATGCAGATAGACATCAACGTTGACATGTCTTGACATTTAATGACAATATCAAAGGCACAGAGAATAACTGGAAAAAACTTACTGCACGCAGACAGGTGAGCTCGCAGGACTTACTGACTGACATTACATTTACAATAACTGCAAATGAGAAACTTTTTTATGCGTCATTAATTGAGCTCAACTTCCAGCCGAGGCCAGGCTAGTCATAAATACAACGTGTCTCGTTCCAGATCATGCAACTTATTCAACTGTATACTTACACTTCATGCCTTCGTACACTGGATAAATATTGTATTCCACGGTTTTAGCTTACTCGGCCGTTGAATTAGGTAATTAGATAAGGAAAAGCTTATTTTCTCGAGAGAAAACTTTCTCGGTGGCCATACAGTGTTACACTCCGCGTGTTTGTCGAATCAAGTGAAAGTTACTTTCTTCAAAGCTAATTTTCTCTGATTACTTTCGATCACTGATTGTGTGAACACGAGGAAAATACGCACACGATGGTGTATTGAGAGTCTACGAAAAGTCACTGCTAATCCCAAATTCAATTTTCCCTCAGTAAATTAGGCAGGGTTTATGGTACTGAGCAATTTTCTTGTTTGAAAAGTATTGTTGATTGTTTAAGTGAAAAAAGATAGATCAAAAGGGGATGGGAGATTCAAAATGGTGTAAAAATCTTTCAGTGGAAATAATTTTGATTGTTGATTTGGTTATAAATTGCAGTGCATGTTTCATCATCTGCTACTTATCAGACAAGCGGGTGAGGCCGCGCTACGTGTCCGTGTTAGCGAGTGCGTCTCCCAGCGCTTCTGCAACGAATATTTTACGCGTACAATTTCCATCGGAAAAAGCAGATCGGTTGGTTGACTTTTCAGTCTGCGTGAAGCCGATTCATTTCAACTACGATAATCTGCTGCCGTTTCTGGAGTGGATGGAATTCCACAAACTGATGGGCGTAGAGCACTTTACGTTTTACAACCACACGATCGGATCCAAAGTGGCGTGTCTGATGAAGGAGTACGGGGAGGAGGTGGAGGTTCTTCCGTGGTCCTTGCCCTTCGTGTCGCAGAAAGAAATTCGGACGGAGGGACTGTTCGTGGCCTTGAATGACTGTGTGTATCGACACAGAGGAGCTTCCAAGTATCTCCTCCTCGTCGACCTCGACGAAATGATTGTGCCGCGAAGAACTGCCAATTACTCACAACTGATCGAACAGTTGGACACTTTATCCAACAAGAAAAAGATTGGAGCTTACTCCATGCAGAATGCCTTCTTCTATTTACAGTGGCCTGATGACCTCACGCACTTCTCCATTAAAGAAAATCCTCTAGCAGAAATCGTCAGTCAGAAACTCCTAACGCTCACAAAGACACGAAGAAGAGCCCGTCTTCATCCCCACAAACAAAGGTTGGCATTTTTTCCTAAACCTACAACTTTACGTTTTCCAATACTTTTTTGTGTTAATAATGATAATTAAGAAAATGGCAACTGACGAACTTCACGAAACTATCAACAACTAATGAATTTTGCTAAAACTAATAATTATTTCATACCGACTCTGGTGTTTATGTAGGTCGAAGTACATCTGTGATCCAGAGAAAGTGGTGGAGGCTGGAAACCATTTTGTGTGGGAAATGGCGACGGGATATTTTACATTGTCAGTGCCACCCCACCTGGGGGCTCTGCATCACTACCGTGTCTGTGAATTTGGGGGCGACCAATGCACCAAGAGTCCCTCCGTAATCGATAAATCGTCACACAGTTTCGGTCAACAGTTGGCAATCAGGGTAGCGAACAAATTACAACAGTTGGCCACAAAGTGCCACTTTGATATCAACAAAATCCTTCAGCTTCCGACATCTTCAACAAACAGGTCAAAACTTCTCTGAACACCGCGAAAAGCAGTACAACACAATATCAATTACAACAATATAACCTGCTGCAAAATTTTCTGAGCTGGATAATTTACTAACTATATACGTTAAGAGAATAAAAGTAATGACAAGGTGACAAGGTTAAGTATATCAATGGTACCATTATTAAGGGTTTCAATTGTGTGGATAAAATAAACCATTACGGAAACTCTTCTGTACTCATAAAAGGAATCTGTTTACTTGTACGAAAATACGCGTCTTTTGTGTACGTTTCCATAAAATCGCTGTTCACTAATAACTCTAGGTAGAACATAAATAATTTAACACTAGTGTAAACCAATATTTTCTATTCGTCAATACCTTCCAGTTAGAGATGGCTGATTTTTCTGAATCCTATATGATATGTAAGTAATAACATTTTGAGATTTATTCATCGAGAGCTGTCTGGATCTGATTTACAATTAGTATTACATTCTGACAAAATAAATGTTAATAATGTGACTGTAATATGAATGTATACCTTTAATGTGCAATAAGTATATTAATTGTAAATATACGGATTTTAAATATTTTTACAACCTACTTCCAAGATTTTGTTCAATACTTTTTCATTCGATTTTCAAACAGCTTTTTGGAGCAATAATGTTAATCTTTTTATTGTTTGAACACGAAAAATCTTAAGAAAACCAAAAAGCACTTTTAATAAGCCCAATAAGCTTCACACGTTCATGTGGATGCCATGCACAATAGTCAATAGTTATTGGTTCCTTGTATACTCTGTTTTTAAAACGCACAACTTTTCATATTGAAGTTTAATTCTTCAATTAAGACAAACTTGTAATAAAGAATTTTATTAGCATTTATAAATTACACAATTATTTAGGAATGCCTCACCAACAGCCTACGAAAGGCAAAGTAGCAAATAATTATATGCATTTTATAAAGTGACCCGTGTATTCACTAATAATTATTGCATTTATTATACATACTTAATTTGTTATTTTAATTGTTATTCTGTGATAGGAATTTTTACAAGACAATACTTACAACACCCGATTGATACTTGAATTAATATTGTATTAAAAACAACCATTCCATATAGCAAATATACAACTACACCAATACATTCCATGTTTACATCGACTTTGATTAAATTATATGCACTGATTGTGAGTGAAATGCTCCGTATGCTATAAGACTTTGTAATTACATTATACAGCCGTCGGATTTATAATTCCAAACCATGTTTTGTGTCAATAAGTGTGAGAATATTGTATAAAAGATATCAATTTGTGCGAATGTAAGGTATTTGGGTAATAAATACCTAATATTTACGAATATTCATTACTTTAACATTATTTTATTCAAATATTTAATACTTAATGTTAAATATTTTATTTGCGTGCAAATATTCCCGATACAAAATTCCGCCTTATTTCTCAGGAGGGGTTCTCTTTTTTCTTTTGTGAATTATCGGTTGTTCCTGAAAAATTGTCACATTATTAGAGAGATAAGATATTATTATACTTTTATTGTATTAAAAATTATGTCCATAGTGGATTACAAGGTTATGGCTTTTTACCAAAAACAATTTTTTCCAGTTGCATAAAAGGAGCTTCCATTGTAATGGAACAAACAAAGCCAACTAAATAAGAGGTGACCATATGAGCGAAGAAGAGATTAATCTGCGAAAGTATTACCAAATATTAGAATAATTCTAATTATTGCTTTATCACATTGTAAAATGAGTCTTACAGCAGAATAGAGGTCGTACTGGATACTTTGGCGATATCTCAGGTGGAAAATGAGTTGGAGCTGAAGGGAGACGAGAAAGACGCAGTAGCCCAGTCTCCCCAAAGGGATGAATCCCTTCCAACTGAGGAATTTATTAACAAAGCCTCCATAACCTCGTGCACATGCAAAAATGAGCCAAGCAATGGAGAGTCCCCAGGTAAGTCGGTGAAATCCGGCGTATATAGCGCCTTCTACCTTGGGGATATCATAGTTGGGGTCGTAGTAATGATGAATACCGAAAAGAACTGTGAGAGCCATGCCCGTCGCACCTAACCAAGCCAGGATTACAACAACCTTGGGGATTTTGAAGAAATTCGGGTTTTTATATAATAAAAATCCCAGCCAGATTCCTACAGCGTATGGTGTTCCTCGTACCCAAGGAACCATGTACCCATCACGGGAAAACGAACCTCCTTTTGTACTACAATAGCAATACAATTATTTTGTTACACTTACAGCTTACAAAATATCGGCTACAAATATGACTTAATTATTAAATTGTAATTACTCAGTAAAAGGAATGGAGACAGGTTTGAAGTCTTCTGTGTATGTAACTATACACGGAATGAGTACAGAGACGATTGTTACCAATGTCATGAGAGGAATTCCCAGTTTCTGTTTTCGCCACAAAGGGTAGATAAGAAATGGCGATATCAGAAAGAACATCATATCGGATGACAAGTACCACGCTTCCCCGTGACACTGAATTATTTATCACGAGATGCAAATTAAAATTCTGGTTTTGAAAGACATCTGTCAAAGTATTTGAAATTATAGGGAAAACATACAGGGAGATCCACAGGATCCTTTTCTGGATGATATTTTACAACAGAGTTAATATAAAGCAAATTTGTCCACCAATTTCTTTTGCACATTTCCGTGTAAAAGCGCATAACCCACCAATGAGGTCCAGAAGAAAGATGGGTTATTAATGTCGTACAGAAACCCAGAATAAGAGCGTATGCCGGAGTTAATCTGTTCAAAAAGTGAAATAATTTGTATTTTTTAAAAATATATTAATTAAAAAATATTACTTAAAAGTTGCTCTCGTAGGAAATAAAAATAATTCAAAAGATGTTCCTAACCTTGTGTAACGCTTGATGTACATTAAAGGAATGTTTAATTTTCCTTTAGTTTTGTCAAGAAATTTAAGCAAATTGTAAGACACTAGGAATCCTCCTACTGTAAAGAAAGTATCTACCACAACACCCGCATTCAAAATGACTAGATATAGAGCACTTTGGTCGTAAATCTTTAAAAAAATTAAAATTCTTAGCAATTCTGAATTAGCAGTACATACAATTTTATTACGTCAATATCTTTTGTAAATGAGACTTACCCTGTACAAATCGAGAGTGTTCCAAACTGGTTGATTGACGTACATGAAAAATGTATGCCCCAATATAACCCATGAGGTACTAAAGAATTTAATTCCATGCAGACATCCAAAATCGTCTGAAGAATTGCTTTTGACACTCCACCATTTTCTTATATTTGTGTATATGGAGAAGGAAATGAAAACCTTTTCCAAAATTCCTAAAAATGTGGAAAAAACAATTATTGTAAATCCTGTAAATCACAATAATTGAACATCAATGTTTTATCCCGTATGAAATTAATTTCATTCACAAAATTGTCTAAAGTTGAGTTTGAGAACACCATATTAATTTAATTTAAAATTGAAAAATTGATACGCTTTTGAAACTTTTACAAATTTCGTCCAATTTCTTCTATCAACCCAGACAAAATAATGTGGGTAAAACAAATTTCAAAACTTCGCTTCATGTGTAACCTTTTTCACGAAAACGTTTTTCTTCATTGTGTAATAGGTAGATATCTATAGTTGTCCCAATAAAAAGGAATAGGCAGAGAACCGATAAAACGGATCTGGAAATTAGAAAAGAATTCTAGTATTATTGAATCATACTTAATATGTAGTAATAAGTGCTGAGTCTCTGTAGATAATACACTTACATCATGGCATAATCACCAGCAGTTAATATTTTTTCATCTGTTTCACAATTCATTGTTACAACAATTAAAGTATCATTAAAACTCTGTTTTAGTATATTGGCAATGATCTGGTTAGCATCTTCTTGTGTACACGAAGAAGGAAGGCAGGATCCCAAACTGGGAAACAGTGGAAAATCTGTCACAAGAGACTGTTGCAAAAGGGCCTGCAATTTCAAAGTAAAATATTTATCTTTACAATTACAAAATAAGACATTTAATGAACTAAAAAGATTTTTGAATGGGATTTCCAAAACTGACAACAATTATTTCAAAACTTAAAGAGTCTTACGATGATATCAATTGGCGAACCAGCTTTCCTGGAATTCAGATTGTCTCCAGAGTTTTTCATAAATGAATTTAGATTGCTTTGAAGTTCAGTACTGATATTGATATTAGGAATAAGGAAATTCGTACAGTATTTTCCCTGGACCATAAGTTCCCTAGCGTTATCCTTCCATCGGATTCCTACACATTCATCGTAGTCTCCCAAAGCTGCAATGTGACCCCTTAAGATTCCTTCTGGCAGTTTTCCCCAAGCGTCTGCCACTAAACGAAAATAAAAATGATATTATTCTCAGATTAATAAATGTTCAAAAAATTATCATTTGTAAAATTCTCTTAAAATAAAAAGGAAATCCTACTTTGTAGAGCCCAGGTTTCAGCATTGAAAATGTTATCTAAATTATCGCCAATCTGCCTAAAAAATTCTTGGCTGTGATTCATGCAGGGACTGCTCACGGACTCAAACAAAGAACTCCTTCCACCCGTAAGAATTCCATTATCAAAGATGGATGAGGTCCACAATTGGCTCTGTAACAGATTAGTATTGGAAGAAACAAAAGTTATTTCGTCTTTTAATGCAGAACTTCCTAAAATTAAGTTCTGTTTATTGGGGAAAGAACTGGTTCTGGATATGAAAATTAATGCAACCAGGTAAAGAAGAATCAAGTGAAACGAAAATGCCATTCTTCCAAAGGGAAATTAAAAATGGAAAAGTACTAGGTAGTAGTAAATAAGTAGACTAATAAAATCTGGGTAATATGAGTAATTGGGACAATAATTTGTTTCGTTCTGAAAGTAAATTTAATTGATGAATTTCTCAGCTTTATATATCTGGGCATTAAATGGCTGACCTTCAACCAATCTGATCAGATTCACGATTTTAAAGTTGACCAACACCAATAATGTTGCTCTGCGTTTTGAATACTTACCTATTGAATTCACGCATTGAGTAATCAAAGCTTACCTACTCAATATTGCCAATGACACATTTACTGTCGTGCCATGTGGACCCACTTCAACTTTATTTGCATTGAGAATTAAAGTAGTCCATCAATTCATTAAACGATAAGAACTGTATGTAGAGCATCGGGAAAGGAATTGGTTTATTAAAGTCTCGAAGCTGCTTTTAAAAATGGGCTGCCTATCTGTCTGTCTGTGAGTATTTACAACAATTTAAAAACACAATATAATTGTTCAAACATTATAAAGAGCATTGATAGCCTGGTTAAATTTATTGTTCGTAATGTTTTATTAACTGTTAACTATTAAAATTATAACGAAATATTTTCTTTTATACGTGATTTTTTATACTGGTGAGAGTGAGACAACACAATTTAATTTGAGCCCTTCGTTTGTTTGCGTTAGTTATATTAACAGGACACGGCAAAAATGAGCCAAAAACCTATAAAAACCCACAGCAAAAAATTAAACATCATGAATTTAAAGTTAAAATAAATTCGCAAGTCTTAAAAACCGTGGTCAGCTTCGCTACTTTCAATAATGTCTTACAATGGTGTATTTGTATGAAACTATGAAGATAATAAGGAGTTACTGCGTTATAAATTGTAAAATGATAAGCCTGGCCAGTTTGTATCCATCGCAGGTGAACAAAGGTTTCATTTCCACCAACAGTGCAATTCTGTAAAAAATTAATATATCTTAATTTCTTATAAAATGAAAATACCTTTAATCTAATCCGTTTGGAATACATTACCATACTCGACTCAGGTGTAGTTTTTTGCAGAACATTTACATTTCATTCATTGCAACAATTTTACCATTTTTCAAAGAATTAATACAAAAGTAAATTTTTGAAAATATAAAAAATTATGAAAATTCTCTGTAGAATTATTTTGCACTGAGTGCATGCAAATGCAAGAAAGTTAGAAACAGGAAACACAGACAGTGCTCTTACAAAAGAAAACTTGAAATGGAGACCCCAAAGAATTATTCAAACAGAAGGAAGTAATATCGGAGACAATAATAATATGGAAGATTTTTGCCAAGTTATTTGAGGCTACAAATAGTAATTAATTAATGACACAATGTAAGGCATTTATCCCCTACTGTAATGAACCGTTAATTTTCTGCTATCAATATAATTATTGGCCGATATTGAAACACGTGCTGTGAAAATAGTTTTTGTTGTAAATAACCATACTCAATGTGACAATGACTTCGAAGGATACTGAATAAAACCAATGACTTGCCTTCACCTATTATGATAACAAGCATTTGCTGTTCATAATTCCAATTGTATTGACCGATATCATAACGAAAAACAAATCTCTTAAACTTGACACTTTTACATGAATAACTGCAATACAGTTTATGTATGGTACAAAAGCAATTGACCGCAAAAGAGGCATTTAAAATCAGACAGAAATTATTTTGTATATAGTATCATTAGGTTTTATTTCCTTTTGCATGTTCATATAGTCACAATCATATACTATAATGCATAATGTATCATAAATCACGTCCTTGTGTTTCGATTTGAATATTTCTATCTGCATAGCCTTCAGTTTTCAAAGTTATACCGTATTTGCTTCTGTCAAGGACACTGGATGCGTCCTTTTGTAATAAGCCCTCCATGCTCGCTGAATTACAACAGCAGCGTTATGCTGAATTTTCCAAATTCTTGTAGAGGAAATAATTTCCAGGTTTTTCCGCGGGGCAAACTGCTTTTGAAATTTCCTTTCCAACTGATCTCTTAACTATAATAATTGTATTTTACAGAAAATGAATTTACAAAACCGAAATGTTTTGAGATATTTTGGAATGACATTCAATTTATGGAACAATACTTTGCGAAACTCTTCGCTGTCGTCGATTTGACCTAGAATTCGTTTGACTAAAGCGTGTAAAACGTCCAAACAGTGGATTTTCTTCCCGCGGCAGATTGGCAAGTTGAAGGCGACAATGGCGACAGAATTTGGCTTTTTTATTTGAAATGGCGGTTGCAATCCACTCAGAAAATTTGGCAAACTTCCGAAATCTATAAACTGAGTTGCCTGAGGATCGTACCTGGAAATAACAGAATTGCAGTGGAGAATTGAGTAATAAAATAAATTAATTACTCAGATGAGACGAACCTTGACCAATTGTTGTAGAACATTTCCAAGTCATCCTCGACTATTCCAACTTCCTCCTCCTGACTCGCCTCCACATAATTTTCCAGGATGATGGCGGTGTACATATTTATAATAATGAGGAATACTATAACAATGTAGGACACAAAGTACACTACGGCCACTGCCCGTGAAGGACAATCCGGCTCTCCTTCTAGTCCACATTTAATTGTACGGTAACTCCCGCATTCCTTAGACTCTGTCATCAAACCATCAAACAAGTCATTCCATCCTGCAGCTAGCATCAATCTTTAGTGCAAATTAAAACAAACAAACCATAAGAATGCAAAAATCATCTAAAAATATTCTACACAAGTAAATCATGATAGGTGGGAAGTGGGAAATGGCAGTTTCAAAAGGGAAATGGGAAGTTACAAGTGGGAAGGAGAAAATGGGAAATAAATGGGAAGTCGAGAGTTTCAAGTGGGGAATGGGAAACAGTCTCGATTTTTTAAATTTCCACTGATAAAATCGGGGAACAAAAATAAAAAAGTGGGAAATGAGAAAATTTAACTGGCAGACAAATGGGAATGGAAACTTGGGCTAGTTTTACAAATTTTGCAATTTAACAAATATCAAAAAGGGAAAAATAACCTGAGTAGTACAACACAGCTGTTCAAAAAGGTATCCCAGTTGAGAAATTGGTCTACGGAGCCATGTCTGGCTGTTCCACTGAAACATGCCATACCCAGAATAGCGTAGATAAATGTTATCAAAGCAATTAGAGCTCCAATATTCGCCAATGCTGGTAGGGAAACAAACAACGCGGCCAACAGCTTTCTGATTCCTTTAGCAGCCTCCATGAAAAAATTACATTAAGAAAACTTATTTGGATACTGGATAAAGACTAATAAATTTTTCTTTCACTACAATTTAATTAGAAGTTTTACTTACTTTTATTAACCTTAAAATGCGGCCAATACGAAAAACGCGTACAATTCTCAACATGGCCGGGGGTACGGGAAAGTCAATAGCCAGATCAGTCACAACAATATCCAACACTGAGCAAACCATTAGGACAAAATCAAAAGCATTCCAAGCTTGTGTAAAATAGTAATGTCGAAAACCGAGAAGTTTGATTATAGCTTCTAGAAAAGACAAAAAACCAATTAACCATTTGATTAGCGTTAAGTAAGTGCATTAAATTTTTAATTGATGACGTTAATTGATCCTCCAAACCTAGGAAATAGACACATGTAAAAATGACATTAATTGCAACCAACAATGAGGCGGTCTGAGGTCTTTGATCATATACTTCAAAAGCTAACTCGAAAAGGTTAAGAAATATGACTGCAAATATGCCAATTTCAAATCTGTGAAGGATAAAAAGTAATTAAATAACTTGCTATACTAAAGACATACTTTGGATGGGAATTATTTTGAAATTGCATACCGACGTGAAATGGCGAAATCGTAGAACACTGCTAAAAATACATTTTCTGGTCGCTTAATGACTTTTCTTGGTTTTGTACGTGTCAACTTCTTCATTGTTGAGTAGTATTTGCGCTGACTTGGAGTCAGAAGGATTTCCAATAAATTTCCTTCGTACTGCAAACACAATTAAAACTTTTTTAATGTATACATTACGAATTGGCTAGAAATGTTCAAAAAACAAGTAAGTGAAATGTCATTAGTCAAGATTCAGGTACCTTTTTCTTGAGCATACCGAAATTGTCTACCATAACGCCTATGAAAAGGTTCAGAGTGAAGAATGCCCCACATAAAATAAAGATTACGTAAAACAAATACTTGGAGCGATCATATTCACGGATGGGCTGTTGATCAACGCCTACTGCATCCACTGATGCAACCATCAGTTCCATCCATCCTTCAAATGTTGCCTACACGTTAGTATTACTGATTAATACGAAAGCAAATTACAATAGTAAATAATTTTGATAGTAAAGTAGTATGTAAACTCTTACAATGTGAAACAAAGACAGATATCCGTACCAAACATGGTCAAAATTAGGAACTGTATTGATCCACGAGTAATTATTAGTGTATGCTTTGCTGCAGCATACTCTTTTGTTTGGAGCCAGCTGGAACAGAATATTTCATAGTTTCATAGTTTATAATACCTACCTACAATATAGGCTCAAAAGAAAAATGAAATCAAAATAATTAATATGAGATTTGATTCGTACATTCTGATTAAGCACATTGCCATCTTCGTCAACGCATTTATAAAATTCCCCTGCAAACAGTTGAACGCCCATGATGGCGAACACAAGCCAAAAGATTAAGCAAACGAGAAGAACGTTGAAAATCAGTGGAATTGCATACATCAGAGCATTGACAACAATCTACACGTAATTATTGACATTCAAAGTAGAACACATTTTGTACGAAAATTTACTTTTGTTTTCTAATTGTGAAATAGAATGTTAAAAGTTACTTTCATTCCTTCCCATCTGGAAATAGCCCGAAGTGGTCTTAAAGCCCTTAGAGTTCGTAGTGCTTTCAGTCCAGCAAAATTAGAACGGTATGCTTGCCCAGCTACTCTTGTTCCTGCCAACGCTAACCGGACGCTTATGTCGAAATACAAGGTCGTCACACTAACCTGCATTTATTTTAATGATCATTAAAATAGCATTTCTGAAACAAAGAATTACTGAATTCTCAGTTGGCAGTAAAAATCCTTTTGCAATTGAATTTTAAAATAGGTTTATGAAACGATTTTGTAATTTCCACCTATTTATGATTTCATCTTTCTAAACTGGGACTTACAATAACAATGAAGACATCAAGAATACACCAGGTGTTGGTAACGTAGCCCCAAAGGCCAAGAGCAAACCACTTGATAATCATTTCGCAGATGAAAATAACACAAAAGACGCAGTTCAAGCCAAACAAAATATCTCTGCGCAGCGGATACTTTTCCAAATTAACGTCTTCGAAACACAGTGTAATGCTTGACGCAAAAATGATGACAAGTATGGAGTATTCAAATACAGGGTTTCCCACTATTCTAACTGCCCTGTTTCGCATATTATCCCACTTGGTCCAATCTGTTGCACCAAGATTTCTACAAATCATGTAATTCGTCAGGTCGGTGCACTTCTGGGGACAGCAATTTCCGATTACTTTTACTTCTGATTCTTCACTTGCGGTCGGCGTGTTCTATTTCAGAAATCAAAAACTTAAAAGTAGAGAAATTAAAAAACATGAATTCTACTAAATATGAATTAGTGCCTCACTTCGCGAACAAGACCAAAAGAACTGTATTTTCTCGCCCTTGATGCAACCTTGGCTTTTCGGCCAATAGTTTCTTCTATTCTTTTTTCAGCAGCTGCAACTCTATTTTTAATCATGATTTTCCTAGCAGCCATTTTGAACCTAATCCTGGCCAATGATTCCGGAGGTGGAGGAACAAATATAGTAGATTTCCTAACAACTTCAGGAGCCTTTTCTATGGTTTCATCCTCTTTTTCTTTTTCAACATCAGCATTCTCATTTCCTAAGAGGTTTTTCTCGCTGTCTTTCTTCGTCAAGAGGAGTATGACAATTTTTTTAAGATTCTCCTTTTTCCCAGATGCTTCCAATTCTTTTTCGCGAGCTGCTTTTAAATCTTCGGAATTGAAACTCTCGAGGAGAAGAGCAAGAAACAGATTTAATACCACAAAATTCCCCACCACTAACGTAGGAAAATACACTAAAAAGCATTTGTAGTGAGTTCCTGACTCCTTATGGGCAGTAAAACACTGGGACATCGTTTCAATCCATTCACCACAAATAATTCTAAATATCATCATAAAACCATATCCAAAATTTTGAAAATTCCACCGAGGAAAATTACTTCTTATGGTCTGTGCATCGAATGCCTCTGGAGTGTATTGCGGCCCCACAACTTGCATACTATTGCATTAAAATAGTAATTACAATTATAAACGGATTACGGATACGGATTAATTTTACAATACTCGTGAGTCATCAGAACCACTTACCCCAAAATGGAGAAAATGTAAATGCAAATGAGAAGCAGCATTGTCAAGTTGCCCAAAGCGGAAAACGTTGTGAATATTATATTGAGGAGAACTTTCAAAGTGATCCAGGTTTGAGCAAGCTTAAATACACGTAGTAGTCGCAAACCACGAACGAATGTAAAGCTGCGAATGGTGATTACGATGTCCAATAAGCTTCCCAGTACGATAATCAAGTCAAACTTATTCCAACCGGATTGGAAATATTCCTTTTGATAAGCAATAATCTTCAAAACGCACTCTACTGCAAAAATCGATAGACAAACTTGATTGCAGATTTCCTGGGCGGTTTTCAGGAATTCGGGTTGGTTGTGGTGTTCAGAGGCAAGGGCAGCTGTGTTCTAGATATTACAAGGAAATATCAATTATAGTACATCAATCGAAATTGGCCACTGATGCCAAAAGAAATGGAAACACTCTCCACTTCAAGAAAGTCATTCAATACTCTTGCATTTATAAAAGCATTAGAGCACGGAAAGCTTATCATACCACAACTATGATGAACGTAATGAAATTTTCAAATATGGAGTCGGAAACAATAGGCCTGAGAGTTCTACTCGTGGATAAAGCCAATTTTCTCAATTTCCTTTGAAAACGAATCTTGGCCAAGTTTACTTCTGGATAATCCCCGGATACAAATGTGGGCGGAATCTTTTCGTAAGCTTCCCCCTCCTCATCCGAATTTGAATCGTCACCACACTCTGAAGACTGCTTAGATGGATGCCTCAGCTGACAATTGCTGGCAATGGGGATTATGGGGACAGCAATTGCTTCTGGGACGCTATCTCGTCTAGTCACAGCAGTCACATCATGATCATTATTATGCAAGACCATTTTACTGGTTGCGAATCTGTCGAGGGGCGCTTCGTCCAGAGTCAAGCGACGTCCGAGAAGTCCTAAAATAGTCTCCCCCAAACTGGTTGGCCTCCTCAAGGCATCATTGGGTATACTCTGATACAAGGGCTTCTCATTTATATGTTCAACATCTCGGTTTGCAATCTCGTTAATTTTGTGCTGTTTCTCCAGCGGAGTTAGCCTTCGGTACTTGGTCAAAGTCCTTAGATTTAATCTGTGAGGTCCTTCAAAGCTAAAAACAGAGGTGCGGCGATGTCTGTGCAGTAACTGAGCTTTCGTGGGATTAATTATTTTATTTTTCAAGGCTTCGGTTTCGTAGCTGATTGCAACGACGGCTAGCATCAGATTAAGAAGGTAAAAGGAACCAAAGAAGAGTACGGTAATGAAAAACAGCAGACTCCAGTAACTACTTGTCGACAGCACCAATTCGTAGGGTCTCTCCCAAAAATCTGTTGTCTGCGAAAGATGAAAAATTGAAGTACCTAACTAAACAGAGACTAATAGAAAAACGTAGAGAGTTTTCAAGACACTTACCAGTAACTGAAAAGTAGTGAGCATTGACAAGAAAATATTATCGAAACTTGTCCAGCCATCGTCGGGATTGCCACCGACGTTGAGACAGACATATCCCGGGGGACACGACCTAGCGGTGCTATCATTGCCACACGGCTGAGGCTCCGCTTTGGGGTAGGCTGGGTTTCGTTGAGCCCAGTGGGAGGAGTCGCGGACCCAATTGTACCACAACTTGGCAGCATCGTAGCCAGGGTCTTGTCCATGGGTCCTGGAGTCAATAGCCTCACTCCCCTCAACGTCCGCAGCACTTCCTTTGATTAGCACGCATTTCTGTCGCAGGTCTCCCTTGTACATGGCCAGGGCAAACAGAGAGAAGATGATGAGACAGAAAAAGTTCAGAGACATCACTTCGAACAAAGCCCGCGCAGAGCCAAAGAGAGAGTTGACCATCGTCCTCATTCCAGGAAATATCGTGACCATCTTCACCACTCGGAGCACCCGCACTACTCGCAGAGTCTTCCACTCACTCAACTCCGTGTCCACGTCGAACACATACTCCAGCAGTCCTAGGAAAACTGCTGACATTACAACGAAGAAGTCCAGGATGTTCCAGTGGTTTCTCAAGTAGGCGAATTTGTTAAACACGAATCCCTTCGCTATTATCTTCAACACCATTTCAGTGATGTAGACCCCCAAGAAGATCGAATCGAAGTATTCCACGCCAATGTCGTATTCAAACGGAATGCTCTGTCCATTTTCGTCGAATTCATTTGTTGTCAGCGCCAATGTTATACAATTGCACCCTATTGTCAGGATCATCACGGAATCGAACAACTGATGAGTGATTACACCTATTGCCAATTTCCGAATTGGATTCGATGGACCAAAAACCCATAATGATTTGCTCGCCGAGAATCGAAAAATGAAGTATTTGTTGAACTTCTTTGATAAGGCACAGAATGTCTGTCATACAAAATACAAAATCATAATAACCAATTGGATTACAATACTATAATTTCACACAAATGCAAAATAAACAGTATTACATAATTACATCCTCTATGATGCATGGGTCAACTTCTTCCAGCGGGGTACCAAAAAACTCCGTGTTTAATATGTGATCATGATGCTCTTTCAAAGTTTCCTCCAGTTCCAAATTTTTTGCGTTACGTCTATTGGCAGTGGATGAAGCACGAGTACGATTCCCACGAGCAGATGTTACCGATGGAGCTACAATGTGTTATTCAAATTCAAATAGACAATACTTTTAATGTTAGCGATTAACTTTCTGTTAACTGTTAGTTTGTCTTCACTTACCCTTTTGCGGTTCCTCGGGCCCGTGAGGTTGCCCTTCATCGTGAACATCAGGCGAATGTTGGTGAGGCCCTTCTTGGTGGTGTACATCAGTTTTGGAAGTAAAAGGTAACTGAAAGTAAGGAAGTTGAGACTCCATTATAAAATGCAGATATGTGGCACTGTAGAATTCCGCCGTGGGTAATAACGAACATCTAAGGGAACAGTTTCCATAAAACCAATGTGATTTTATTTTATAATGGGAGGAAAATGGCGATTTTTACATGGGGCATTTTAAAATAGAGTTTGGGACGTGAACTTTAAATTACTGGGCGTAATGGCCAACGTTACCCCTAACAACCCCTTCTTCCCTTAACCCTTATTGAGAATAACTTGTTGATTTGCCTCACTTGGGAATGATAAAAATCCCATCGTCTCATTATTAAAAATGAACCCACTCGTGTTGGACGAACGAGTTTCGTTATCTCACATCCGCAATTTAAGAAGAGCACACAAACAGAACAGAAGAGAAAGACTTTTGGAACAAAGAGTAAGACTTTTGGAACAAAGAGTAAGACTTTTGGAACAAAGAGAAAGACTTTTGGAACAAAGAGAAAGACTTTTGGAACAAAGAGTAAGACGCCTTAAAATTCAAGCTGCGGAAATTAAAGAGGTAAACTACGGCACTGGCTGATTGGCAATGCCATTTTGTTTTTAATCGGGGAAACGTACTGACCGCTGACGCTACTGCTCAGTGATCGGTTTTTAATCGGGGAAACTCAACCGATGTATGCATTAACCCCCTCTCCCTCTAAAAATCTTTGTGACCAAAAATGCCCCCTTTGGTAGGCTCTGGAGGTCACCCTGATGATTATTTTGAAAAAACTTCCTAACCAAACTTGACCAGGACAATGTCCTCTACAACATAGAGTACTTATCACATATGACTTACGGGGAGATATTAAAGCCGGCTAGTGTCCGGACCTCTTTTGATAAGGTGAAATAAAATACTTTAGTTTTCAAAATACTGAAAATACACTTCTTGTTTTATAGTTTTAATGGCACTTTACAAGGTCTCCCCGATTATTTTTGTTGCCCAAATTCTGAAAATCGGTTCCGGTTCCGTGAATGGAAGGGAAGAAGCTTTAGTTAGGTGTCATTTTTGTCGCTATAACGTCCGATCGGACGGATTTTTTAGCGGGCTGTACTTTTTAAATAGAAGACAAATTCCTTCAATTCCCAGTAGTTTTAAAATTAAGTCGTTTTTTGGTTTCGCAGAGATTTGAAGAACTAAGATCAAGATATTTGTGGAGCTACTTTTTGTGTCTGACGCTGATTATATTCACATTCTTCACACTAATTGGTATTGTGGTGCGGCTTGACATAATAGATACAACTGTGCTAGAAATCAAACAGGAATTCGAGAATTCTACTAAAGAAGGGTGTATTATAAGATCTTTAAAAGTGTTACGCCAATATCCTCTGAACTTTACAAAAAACCGTGAACATCGTCTGCAACTTAATCTTAACCTCACCAAAAATGGTTTGGAATTTTGATTTGCCCGAAATGCCTGCAGGGCCAGTTATGGAACTTCATGGAGCAAGAAAACGATTTCATGTTCCTCAGGGTTTAAAACCACTTCTCGAAGAGATTGCGTTGGAGGTATATTTTAATTTTTTATACAAGACAATATAACAAAAAGATAAGTATTTTATATATGAGTGAATTAGGTATTACGAGAACAACCTGACAACATTTACGAATTCCTTGCTGATTATTTGCGGAAGAAAATTAACATTCAAGGAGAACCTGGAGAAGATGAGGATACCCTGGAAGGCTATGAGGCAGAGAACAGCCGCTTGTTCCCTGAAAACGCAGATGCTGTTCCAGCAAAAGAGGAATCCAAACTAAACTCGAAAAGCGGAATCATTCCTTCTGGAATGAAACTGTTAACCAGTGATGGAAAAGAGATAACGAGAAATTCGAAAGGTGAATTCTACGACAATAATGGACAACCCGTTCCGTTATCTCTAATGGGAAACGATGTGGAAAAACCCGAATTGTTTACTGAAGACGGTCAACCGGTGAGCTACTCTCCGAGTGGTCAAATGATAAACTCGGGAGGCGAAGTCATTCCTCCTGGAGCAAAGCTGTTAACCAGCGATGGAAAAGAAATGAGAAGAAATTCGAAAGGCGAATTCTACGACAATAATGGAAAACCAATTTTCCTGACAGAAGATGGAGGTTTCGTCACTGTAGAAGACAGTGGAACTCTTGTGGATTCAAGTGGAAAACCTGTTCCACCAGGGACACAACTTAAAACGACTTCTGGAGAACCAGCAGCTGAACGTCCAACTGGAGATCCGGTTGAGCTAGTTGAAGATGCAGATCATTATGCCACTGTAATTCAGGTATTTATGTATTTTGTGGTAAACCACATAAGAATTCAAGAATGGTGAAGTGTTATTCCGTAAATGCGTTGTTTTTGGAAATTTTCAGGCTGCCTTCAGAGGTCACATGGTTAGGAAGAATTCCAACAATTCAAAAGGTTCAAAGGAGAATTCTAATGCGCCGAAGCTGTACGATGAAAACGGAAAGGAGGTGAGAGTGACCTCTAGTGGACATGCACTTACTTTGGATGGAAAGCCGATTCCCCCTGGAAGTAAGCTACGGACATCGAGTAACAAGGAAATAAGTGTAAGCCCAGATGGAACCGTTTTCCCTCCGAGAAAATCAGTATCTAAACTGTACACTGAAGACGGCAGACCTGTGAGAATGACAGATATTGGTGGATATGAAACGGAAGATGGAGAACCCCTGCCTCCTGGAGCGAAGTTGCTAACAAGCGATGGAATAGAAATGAGGAAAAATTCAAAAGGAGAATTCGTCGACAATAACGGGAAACAAATTTTCCTGACAAAAGATGGAGGTTTTGTTACTCTAGGAGATGATGGAAAACCCGTTCCATCGGGAACACAACTTAAAACGCCTTCGATTCCATTTTCTAAAGAGGGAATAGATGTTGGAAAACCTGAATTGTTGACTGAAGACGGCCAACCGGTGCGCTACACTCCGAGTGGTCAAATGTTAAACACGAAAGGCGAAGTCATTCCTCCTGGAACGAAACTGTTAACCAGTGATGGAAATGAAATGAGAAGAAATTCAAAAGGGGAATTCTGCGATAATAACGGGAGACCACTTTTCCTCACAGAAGATGGACGTTTCGTAACTTCAGGAGATAATGGAATTCCTGTGGATTGAAATGGGAAACCTGTTTTACCACTTTTTCAACTTCCAACATGAGCACAATATAAAACGCCTTCTGGAGAACCAGTTGCTGTAAGTCCTTTCACCGAAAAACTTGACGAATGTGTTATTGTATTCATTCAAATGTATGTATAATAAAATTATTGATTTGTGTGGGATAAATATGTAAATATTTGTACAAATGGAAGAAATGTAATTATTAAAGACAGTAATTATAAAAAAAGGTCTGCTTGATTTCAAAGTAAATACTTTTTTGCAATGAATGTATACATACAGGTGTGCAAACTATTTAGGTACAACTGCAGGTATTTGTTTAATGTAAACATACAGGTTAACATTTCAGAGCAATTAGTCATATCTGTTGTAAAGAATTAAGAACATTAATATAAAATATTTCCGTATTTAGTGCTAATTGGTTAATACACCAATTTATTGCAATTGCATTAAAAAAACTAGGTTTAAAATGCTGGGTTTTCCGTGCCATTTGAAATCAAAAAACTATTTCGCTACAAGTAGGCGGTTCAAAAACATTTTAATTGCTTTTGCATGTATATGCATTCTGCTCTGGATATCACCGTTTCATAAATATATCAGGAAAGAAGTAGATACGACGATTCCATTGGCTCAAGATTTTCAAAGAATTGGAGCTGGTCCTGACAAACTGTATGTCTACTCTGCATATTTTGATGAGTATCGGTAAGTCTTATATAGATAATAGTGTTTTGTGCAAGGAAATAGAAGAGTATGGATGAATTTATTGGACGTAAAATTTTATTTTTAATCAAGAAGAGTTGATAATGTTTGTCAATGGCATTTTTTCAACATTTTTGTTGGGAAAAATTAATAAAGCTCCCGAAATAAGAGTATAAGCATAAATTATTATTTATTGTAGTGGAGTGCGTCATGGTTCCATAAGGGTTCTAGGAGGAATCAGACTTAATTTTCCACGGCCATTATACTGCCTACTCTACGATGAAAATGGTCACCACTATTCAATTATTGAAGCGAACATAAGTGCCATCACGGAGCATTGGTATTTTAGATATGCGTAAGAATAAATTTTATAAATTCAATATTTTAGAGTGACTATAGGGCCAAGTTAATTAAGTATTAGTAATTAAATGATTTTGGTTTTGGGTGTCAATTTATTCCCAGTTCTCATTGGGAAAAATAGAAATCAAAATGAGATGGGAAATGGGAGAAATAGTATGATTAGTCCTTAAACCGAACTGCGCAGAATTCATTTGGCATTTCAGCTCATCCTGATATTTTTGCGACCAACAAATTTGAGTGGGAATGCTCGAATTCTAGTTTGGAATATTCCAAAGTGTACTTTTGTGTCGTATTTTTTATCAGAATCGGAAGGGATAGTTAATTTTTTAACCCAAGCGAAATTGAAATTCATGCTTTTGAGTCAAGTAAGTTAACCGTTCTTGTTTCTTAATTTTAAGGGCTACTTTCATCATCTGCAATTTGTATGATTACTACCGAATGCCAGTGTTTGTATCTGTTGTTGAATCTTTAAGAAAGGATGTCGAGATCGCAAACATTCTCCGAATTAAATATCCAGACAACACGATTGAAAAGTACAACTTCTCCATGTGCGTCCAGCCGACATTTGACTACGAAGATCCGTTGCAATTTGTTGAGTGGATGGAATTTCACCGACTGATGGGAGTGCAGAAGTTCACCTTTTACAACAAGTCAATCGGAACCCGGACGTCGTGCCTAATGAAAAGTTACGGGGATGAGGTGGAAGTGCTTCCATGGTCTTCCCCTTATGAGCCTGAAAAAGAGATTCGCGTCCACAGTCAATTTATCGGAGCGAATGACTGCATTTACCGCTACAGAGGGGTCACTCGGTATTTGGTCATTGTGGATTTGGACGAAATGATTGTTCCCCTCGCCGGAAATAATTACAACGACCTATTTCAATTTCTGGAGTATCAAGTTAAAGTAGAGCGAAATTTCACTGGACACATTTCATCTTTTAATTTTCGGAACGGATTCTTCTTCACTGGGTGGGAAGACGATGCAGGGGCGCCATTCATGGAAACAGGAATCAATCCATCAGCTGACGCAATATTGAAGCAACTACATATTAGCAGAAAAACGTTTCGAACAAAAGATTTGAACCCGAACGGCGACAGGTAAAAAATTAGTTCGTTTTCTGATCAGTGATGAAATGCATTTCTGTATTTTTCCGAATTAAAATCCTATTTTAATAATAATACTTTCTGTAGGTCGAAGTTTGTTGCGATTCCAGAAAATGTTGTTGAAGTGGGAGCTCATGCTGTCTACGAAGCTTCGGGAAATGCTTTTACAATTGACGTGCCTGAGGAGTGGGCCTATTCTCACCATTACAGACAGTGCTTATGGGATTATTGTGATACTAAAGAAAAGATCATGGAAACTTCTGCTCATCGCTTTGCGAACAAAGTTGCACTTCGCGTTGCAGACCGTTTGAACTCCAAAGCCAAAAATTGTAATATTCAGTTTACAGATTAAATTGCATCTTTCTTTACAATAAATTTCTTGCAGTAACTTTGTTTCGTTATCAAAAAGCAATAAATTCTCCAGTCAATATGATTTTCATTTCTTTTCCCTTCTTTCTCATTCCCAAAGATTGGGTTTCAGTTTCCATGACCATTCGCATGCATTTTTCATCTATTGTTTACTACATAATTTTTAACACTTCTAAATTTCTACTATCAGGCAAGATTTTAGTATCGAGATTTATCTGACTAGAAAATTAATTCACTTCTCTAAAATTAATATCACACTTGACGTTAGTTATAAGCTGAATCTACCCATCTTACTTTACACAAATATTTTACCCAGTTAAATATAGTTGGTTAATATCTCAAAAAATCTGCTGGGTCCGCTATGGAACCTCAGGGGTCTAGAAAAAAGTTCAATATTCCTCAAGGGCTAAAGCCTCTTCTTGAGGAAATATCTCTTCAGGTACCAGAATTGTGACCCAAATGAAACTAAAGACGAAAAAGGCAGCATACATACATACATTTGTTTTTGTGTAATTAATTTATGTTTGAATTTGTATGCCCAGGTACTAAGAAAACAGCCAGAGAACACTTATGAATTCATTGCTGATTATTTGGAGAGGAAACTTCAAGGAATTCCCGAAGAACCTGCAGAGGCTTTCGAATCCCCACTGGGCCACCATGATGAGGAAGAATATAGGTTAGATGACCTTGACGAAGAGGGTAAGCCCTTGGGACAAAAGTCAGGAAAAGTGGGAAAGGATTTGGGGAAGGCGGAATTGTTCACTGAAGACGGTCAACCGGTGCGCTACTCCCCGAGTGGTCAAATGATGAACTCGAAGGGCGAAGTTATTCCTCCTGGAACGAAACTGCTAACGAACGATGGAAAAGAAATGAAGAAAAATTCAAAAGGAGAATTCTACGATAATAGTGGAAAACAAGTTTTCCTGACAAAAGATGGAGGTTTCGTTACTTTAGGAGATAATGGAACTCTTGTGGATTCGAATGGAAAGCCTGTTCCTCCAGGAACACAACTTAAAACGCCTTCTGGAGAACCAGTAGCTGTAAGTCCTACTGGAAAGCCGGTAGCGCAATCTAAAGATGGAAAAGATGGCGCAAAACCTGAATTGTTTACTGAAGACGGTCAACCTGTGCGCTACACCCCGAGTGGTCAAATGATAAACTCCAAAGGCGATGCCATTCCACCAGGAACGAAATTGTTAACCAGTGATGGAAAAGAAATGAGGAAAAATTCGAAAGGAGAACTCGTCGACAATAATGGAAAACCAATTCTCCTGACAAAAGATGGAGGATTCGTAACTTTGGGAGATAATGGAATTCTCGTTGATTCGAATGGAAAGCCTGTTCCTCCCGGGACACAACTTAAAACACCTTCTGGAGAACCAGTAACAGTAAGTCCCACTGGAAAACCGGTTCCGTTATCTCAAGTGGGAAAAGACGTGGGAAAACCAGAATTGTTTACTGAAGATGGCCAGCTTGTGAGCTACTCCCCTAGTGGTCAAATGATAAACTCCAAAGGAGAAGTCATTCCTCCTGGAACGAAACTGTTAACCAGCGATGGAAAAGAAATGAGAAGAAATTCGAAAGGTGAATTCTACGATAATAACGGGAGACCAATTTTCCTGACACAAGATGGAGGCTTCGTCACCTTAGGAGATAATGGAACTCTTGTGGATTCCAGTGGAAAACCTGTTCCTCCAGGAACGCAACTTAAAACGCCTTCTGGAGAACCAGTAGCTGTAAGTCCAACTGGAAAACCGGTCCCCCTATCTGGTGATGAAGATCATTATGCCACTGTAATTCAGGTATATATGCATTTTATGTTAAACCACGCCAAGAATTCAAGATTCATGAAAAGTAATTCCTTAAATGAATGCTCTTTGGAAACCAGGCTGCCTTCAGAGGTCACATGGTGAGGAAGAATTCCAACAAAAAGGGTTCAAGGGATGATTCTAATGCGCCGAAGCTGTACGATGAAAAAGGAAGGGAGGTGAGAGTGACCCCCAGTGGGCATGCACTTACTTTGGATGGAAAGCCGATTTCCCCTGGAAGTAAGCTACGGACATCGAGTAACAAGGAAATAAACGTGGGTCCAGATGGAACCGTTTTCCCTCCGAGAAAATCAGTATCTAAACTGTACACTGAGGACGGCAAACCTGTGAGAATGACTGAGAATGGAGGATATGAAACCGCAGATGGAGAACCCCTGCCTCCTGGAGCAAAACTGTTAACCAGTGATGGAAAAGAATTGAAAAAAAATTCAAAAGGAGAACTCGTCGACAATAACGGGAAACCAGTTTTCCTGACAAAAGATGGAGGTTTTGTTACTTTAGGAGATAATGGAATTCTCGTGGATTCAAATGGAAAACCCATTCCTCCGGGAACCCAACTTAAAACACCTTCTGGAGAACCAATAACTGTAAGTCCCACAGGAAAGCCGACTCCGCTATCTAAAGAGGGAAAAGATGGGGCAAATCCTGAATTGTTCACTGAAGACGGCCAACCGGTGCGTTTCACTCCAAGTGGTCAAATGATAAACACGAAAGGCGAAATCATTCCTCCTGGAACGAAACTATTAACAAGCGATGGGAAAGAAATGAGAAGAAATTCAAAAGGGGAATTTTACGATAATAACGGGAAACCAATTTTCCTGACAGAAGATGGAAGTTTCGCAACTTTAGATGATGGAATTCTCGTGGATTCGAATGGAAAGCCTGTTCCTCCCGGGACCCAACTTAAAACGCCTTCGGGAGAACCAGTAGCTGTAAGTCCCACTGGAAAACCGGTTTCGCTATCTAAAGAGGGAAAAGATTTTGGAAAACCTCAATTGTTCACTGAAGACGGTCAACCGGTGCGTTATTCCCCGAGTGGTCAAATGATAAACTCCAAAGGCGAAGTCATTCCTCCAGGAACGAAATTGTTAACGAGCGACGGAAAAGAAATGAGGAAAAATTCGAAAGGAGAACTCGTCGACAATAATGGGAAACCAATTTTCTTGACAAAAGATGGAAATGTCGTTACTTTAGGAGATAATGGAATTCTCGTGGATTCAAATGGAAAACCTGTTCCACCAGGAACACAACTTAAAACGCCTTCTGGAGAACCAGTAGCTGTAAGTCCCACTGGAAAGCCGGTTTCGTTGTCACAAGTGGCAAAAGATGTGGGAAAACCTGAATTGTTTACTGAAGATGGTCAACCGGTAAGTTACACACCGAGTGGTCAAATGATAAACTCGAAAGGCCAAGTCATTCCTCCTGGAACGAAGCTGTTAACCAAAGATGGAAAGGAAATGAGAAGACATTCGAAAGGTGAATTCTACGATAATAACGGGAGACCAATTTTCCTCACAGAAGATGGAGGCTTCGTCACCTTAGGGGATAATGGAGTTCTCGTGGATTCAAGTGGAAAACCTGTTCCTCCAGGAACGCAACTTAAAACGCCTTCTGGAGAACCAGTAACTGTAAGTCCGACTGGAAAACCGGTCCCGCTTTTTGGAGATGCAGATCGTTACGCCACTGTCATTCAGGTAGGTTATACGCAATATTAAAATAGTATTCTTTTCATTGACCTAAATTTAATTTAACTATTCCCAAAATAATCAATTTTCCATATTTAAAAATTATTTTTCTTCCACAAAAATAGTCATCTAAAATTATTTAACTACAGCAATGGTCACTTAATACAAGGAATATTTATTTTCCCACTACTATTACTATTTTCCTTATTTTGTAGTTTTTTCGCAGCTTTTTAAAATGTGCAACAAAGCACTATGTTTACTGAAAAATGAATAATCTTGCAAATAATAAACGACGATTGTTGTTGTTAAGTAATATCCTAATAAACTGATTATTCTTGAAGAAGAATGGCGATTCGGCGATTGAGATGGAAAGACGATTATTTTTTGTGTGCAATAGTTTTTATAGTATTGTAATAATTTCTTACAATTTCTCTATTTGAAAAATTAGGCCGCGTTTAGAGGCCATATGGTGCGAAAAAACTCGCTTGGAAAAGATCAGCGATCCTCTAAAGATGGTAAACCTGATCAGGCTTCAGTTTACAAAACTGAAAGTGGGAAAACGATTAGAATTACACCGAGTGGGACACTCGTTGATCAAGATGGAAAACCAGTGCCTCCAGGAACAAAGCTAACGTCTTTCTCTGGACAACCGGTTGTAGTGAGTTCCGCTGGAACACCGATTCCCCGAACTTCAATTCACGAGCACGTTGATAAAGTTCTGAGCAAGGCTTTGGATCTTGTGGATGTTCTGGAGAATATCGACGGTCAGGTCCCGCAGCAATCCAACCAGCCAGCAAGCGAATGGCTAACTAATTATTGGTCTTCCCAAAACATTCATGACCAACCAGTTCGCCGTTCCAATCCAGGAGACACGGCCCTGGACAGTATGGCAGAGGCGTTGACCATGGTTTTAGAAGAAGAGAACAGCATGGGACCCATAGAAGCTTTTATTGATATGATCCAGAAAGCCATCGAAGCTCTAATTTCAAAACTGACGTCTTCTCCAGCAGATATGGAAAGTGGTGTCCCTGAAGCTTCTCAAGGAGATGTGGTAGGCAGTGCACCTGGAGTTTCTCCAGGAGTTGCACCGCCCCCTAATAGCATGTTTGATAATACGGGGAAGATTCAATTCTATACTGCAGATGGACAACCGGTGCGTTACTCTCCGAGTGGTCAAATGATTAACTCGAAAGGAGAAGTTATTCCTCCTGGGACGAAACTGGTAACGAGCGATGGAAAAGAAACCAGAAGATCCTCGAAAGGAGAATTCTACGATAATAACGGAAAACCAATTTTCCTCACAGAAGATGGACGTTTCGTCACTTTAGGAGATAATGGAATTGTCGTGGATTCAAATGGAAAACCTGTTCCTCCAGGAACGCAACTTAAAACGCCTTCTGGAGAACCAGTAGCTGTAAGTCCAACTGGAAAACCGGTCCCGTTATCTGGAGATGCAGATCGTTACGCCACTGTGATTCAGGTAAATAGGAATGTTACTTCAAAACAAGTCGAGAATTCAGAATTCATGAAATGTAACTCCTGAAATGAATTGTTGTTGGCAATTTTCAGGCTGCCTTTAGAGGTCACATGGTTAGGAGGAATTCCCACAAAAGGAGTTCAAAAGATGATTCGAATGCGCCGAAGCTGTACGATGAAAACGGAAGGGAGGTGAGAGTGACCCCCAGTGGACATGCACTTACTTTGGATGGAAAGCCGATTCCCCCTGGAAGTAAGCTACGGACATCGAGTAACAAGGAAATAAGTGTAAGCCCAGATGGAACAGTTTTCCCCCCGAGAAAATCAGTATCTAAACTGTACACTGAAGACGGCAGACCTGTGAGAATGACAGATATTGGTGGGTATGAAACGGAAGATGGAGAACCGCTGCCTCCAGGAACGAAAATAAAGATATCGGGGAGTAAAGAGATGATTGTCACCGCGGGTGGCGGTGTGGAGGCAGCAGAGCGACCGAGACGGATGTCTGGTAGAATGTTCACTGAAGACGGTTTGGAAATAGAAGCTACGCCCAGCGGTCGGGTTATTACTATGAGTGGAGGTCCTGCCCCCGAGGATACCAAAATAAAAACGATAGACCTGAAACACATTATATCTGGTGATGAGAATTTCCCAGAAACGAATCTTTTCACTGAGAGTGGTACTCCAGTAGTCGTTACTTCCAGTGGACGTGTATTTACTGTTAAGGGCAAGGAATTATTTCCAGGAACTCTTCTCAAAACCTCTGATAATAGGTTAATGACAGTTTCACCTTCCGGAGGAGTTGTTCTTCGACCTGCAACAAGCGTTCCTTTAGCGCTCAATGCAGAACCGAAGAGCAGTAACCCAAGGGTTGAAGGAACTCAAAGCGGCGGAGCCTTGACGACTCCCACTGGAAGGAACATGGACAAACCTCCCTCTGCTGTACCATCACGGGTCAGCATAACAAGTTCTACTTAATTTAATAATACCTCAGTAGCACTAACTGGAAAATTCTCCTGTGAAATCCTTTTATTTCCAGAGTGACCAATCACCGGTGAGAATACGGAAACTATTTACAGAGGATGGAGAAGAGGTGTTGATGGGGCCGGATGGAAAACTACTAACAAAGAACGGAGAACAAGTGATTCCAGGCAGTACAGTTGTCTCTGGCTCTGGACAAAGCCTGAAAGTGACTCCGAGTGGAAGACCGGCTGTGGAGACAGCATCTGGAAATCTAGTTCCTCACGAATATAGACCTGCTGGTGCAGGTCCACCCAATATGGCGGATAACACCGGACAAGGAGGTCCGACTGCTGCGGCCAATGAACTGCTTGCTCCTCCTGCTGCTATTGTGGCCGACATGGCGGGTCGGAGGAACACAGGTCCAAAGGAAGGAATGTTGTCCGAAGAACAGGCCGACCCCGAAGAAGTTATGGTCGAATGGGCAACGACTGTCGACGAGTTCATGACCGACCAAGTATCTACAGTCGAAAGGGTATCGTCGTCATTTGTCACTCACATTTATTTCCTAATTGTTCTGTTGGAAACTTTTAAATATGCTTTTTTCCGAATTATTAGTTATTGAATGGCGATCTCCCATTGGCGGAGGCCCGAGGAACAATAATCTTTTTGACAGTGTCTTTCGTGGTTGGTCTTGTCATTGGGTATGGAATTGCTCGCTCTCTGGGACTCGTTGGTCCACCTCGTTCTCACGCTCCTCCCACCAATCGGATAGGAAGTCTCACTGACGTAGGCTCCCTCCTTGGTCCAGATGGACACCCACTTTCCCACGGAGTAGACCCTGGAGCTGGAAAATGCACCCACAAATAAAACATATGCAGATAATAATCCTCAACTCATTCTAATTTTAAATACTCAAAATTCTCAGTATCTATAAACAAATAATGTGCACTGTGCAGTTCAAATTCATGTGTAAATTCTACTTTTGCCAATTAAATGTAATTGCAATGATCTAAATATTTGATGTGTGTACAATATGCGAATTCTACCTGAAATACGAATATGAGTATGAATAGGTTATATAGGTAAGATGGTCTTATATTTAAATGAATACAAAAGGGAAATTGTCATGATTAAACTTTGCTTCATTCCTATCCTATCATTCCAATAAATTCAATCCAGAGCAAGCGAACAAAGAAATTGATATTTGAGAATACTTTCACCCTGACTTTCTTTCCTTTCCCCTCGACGTCATCGTAATGCTATTCTTGCAGTAAAGTTATAATCATTGTAATATTTTGAGATGCAATGTATAATGTAAGCGTAAACTTATTATCTTTTAAGTATTTATGGTAAACCGTAGAATTACAAGTCTATTAATTCTTTACAAGTAAAGTAGGGCACATGATTCTTCATTTCCACTATACAAATGCAGCGTAGGACAATACAAACACAAGTACAAGTGCAATACAACAATGTTATTGTTACTGTTGTAATTGTAAGAAGACAAATAAACCGACGAGACAGATTTGTAGCTTATAATAAATGTTACAATAGAAAACAAAGTAACCGCAGAATATCCTAATGTGGTTGATTACATCGTAATAATTTTAACAGAAATCCATACCAATATTATCGTTCCTTTAAATCTATCGCTTTAATAATCATAAGTAGCAATGTTCTCCAGTAGACTCCGTATCAGAATTCACAATGACCATTTGTCATAATCTACAACAACGATGAACAATGCCAGAATTTTACTCAATCCAGCATTCCTTGTTGGTCGACACCTACTTTAATGTTTTCTCAACTATTTCATAATTTACTTATACATATAGGTTTCGATAATTAATTTTAGGTAGTTGGTAGGTACTCGTTTTAAAGCCATCAGCTATCAACATCAATCAATTTAATCTTCCTCCTCGCAATTTTAAGTCATTCCAATTTGTCCCTTATCTTGTACCTTTGTATGATCCTGCCATTTTTCAGCAACCTCTCTCTATGATAACTCAATGCTTAGATATGCCAATCCATGCAATCTTTTATTTCCATTATGACATGAAACAACGATAACCATAATTCCAAAATACAATTCACAAAAATTTCGGAGAAAGTCAGTTTGGAGAAAAACTTTCCCCAAATTGTCTTTTATTTTTATGGGTACCAAAATTTTATTTTCCTTAAATTCTACCCAAAAATCAAAACTTTAGATAAAATTAAATATAATAAGGAATTCTTTAAAATGTGTCCAAATTACTTTTGCGCTTGATGGATGATGATGATGCGCTTAAAAGAAATGCATGCTTCTTATGCCAAGCCATATGTACGGATGAAATGGAAATACGATTTAATGAAAATATACCATACTGCACGGGAGGAATTAGATTGATGAGATCTATCTAAGAGGTGATTACTTTTTAGTTATTCTGAGAAGTGGAGTAAGAGTAGTGGCTACTTTACGTGCTTCGTGGGTTAGTTAACGTTAGTATGTACGTGGGTAATGTAATTGAGTGAAGTATCAAAAGAATTAGAGCAGTCATCGTAATATTTGATTTTCGTGATGGTCAGTCAGTGAAAAATCAAAGAGTGAGTCCAGTTAGCTTACAATCAGTCAAGATCATCCAATCCAAACACTTTCTCCACAACACAGTCAATTAGAATTAGCAATAATTACAACGACAATAATTAGAATGATGAATAGGGTGGTATAATTAATAGAAAAGAGGAAATTAATTGGTGAATTGAGTTATTAATATTAATGGTATTACGTGTAGATAATAAAATAGTATAAGATTCTGTGATTGAATAATAATTGCGGTAAAAGTAGAGCAATAAATTGTCTTGTTGGATCAGTTCATTAATTTATTTATACTCACGTTTCGCTATTATATTAGTGTGTATAACAGAGGTATACATCTTAGACAATTATATAATAGTAGTAGTACATGTACAAATCCGTTTTACGAGGACCAAGAAACGAATGAACCTTGGTTTACTTTTACTATCAATCTTTGCATCTCGTCTCATCCTACGTTAAGCTATTAAATTACTTCACTTGTTATTGTTGTCGTCATAAGTGTTCCCACATGACAAGTCGATGAGTCACCGGGCAATTAGAGAAATAATGCTGTGTTATTTCCCCACATAAATGGGCGGAGCGAAGCATTCTCTTTTTTTCCTTATTGCCCAAAGGTTCATTTAATGGAGCCTTGAGTCATCGAATTTTTGTGTGGAGACTTATGGTGACACGACAATATACTAAAAGGTAGGGTAGAACACAATAGAAGACATACGAAAGGAGTGAGCGACTGCGTACAAAAAAGAACACACATTTCAAAGGAACAATCAAACCGTTATGATTTTCATTGATTTTCCATCCAATTCAATCTCCGCCGGACCTTCCATTCCATTCCACTGTGGATGGGAAATGGAATGCAAATGAATTGCCAAGGGATTCCAGTATTCCAGACAGCTAGAAGTTATGTCTTTATTAAAAGGGAGAGATGACGAATTTCTGGTTGGATGTGGATGGACCATTTCTATTCCGCGTCGAGAGAAAGACAGATTTGAAAGAATTGAAAGAAAATTCATTCCATCTCTTAGCACTGTTAGTAAAATTATTCTCTCATCTCATCTGGATACTCTAATTATACAAGTAGATGTACAACACAATTAGCTTAAACACGCAAAGAGCTTCCTACTCAACAGCCCATCTACTAAATACATACAGTCGTAGTCATTACCATTACTTCCTTACATACTTATGTCAGATAGATACCATTTAATGTAGTATTGCCCTACTTAATAGATAATACTTACCATTAGCATCTAATATCGTTACTCTATCTACTTTTTATTCAATTTCATACGTAATAAGAGGAATAAGTATCTGCTGCAGCATACAAAGAGGTAGGAGAGAACAGGTGGGTCATTTCGTTATTAGGTCAATAAAGTAGACACTCATCTCTACATTACATTACAAACCACATTACTAATAAGTATACAATACCTATTTCACAACCCAAAAATAAGGTAGCTCCGGGGGTCCTTCTGCACAATATTAATAGGGATCCCTCTGCTTTCGCCAATTATTTTCAGTTCCCGGGGATCCTTCTACAGAACACTAAAAGAAATCCACTTGCTTTCAGCAGCACTTACTTTCCCCGAATTTCGCCTTTATGGACACCCACCACTACCATATTTTTAGGTTATGCACTAATTGTAATAAAATCAGTTCAGTTTTTCTTTTCTAATCCCTTCCCTCGTCAAGTCAGTCAGTACAGAACAAAGCAGTAAATAATGTGAGGTTTAAAATTGTTTTTTTTGTCACCAAAAGTCTTGTCTTGACTTGTCTCAAGAAATCTGTCGTATAATAAAATCGTTGCCTTTCATAAGTAGATCGCAATCCGCAATACACTCTTTAAGCATTAATACAACTACAACGTACATAAAATAATTTATAGTTAACTTTACATGAGATACGAAACGGACACACACCACACGAGAATTATTCAAACTCGTCAAACTGCATGCTGAGTCTTTTGCGTTTAGGTCGTATGGAGTCTTGTATGCAGACCTATATAATAATGTATGAAATGGGCGGAGAAACAAAATCTGAGCGTGTTAAATTAATCCTTTTTTACTTATTAGTTTGGCTTTGGCTCTAGTGAAATTATAAAAGAGAGTGTAATAAGGATACAAAGGCTTGGCAAGTCACTTCACTACGTATTTTAATATAACAATAGTAATCACTACAAAAACAAAACAAATGACACACAAGCTCAAAAATTCACATAAGATACCAAATATGAAATCATTATTCACTTTTCTCTACATCAAAAAGCTACTCATTCTACACTAATGTAGTTCTTATCACTAGACTAATGTATTCTCTACGATTTTAATGTTAATAATCGATCCAAATCAATTTCTCTAATTCAAAATTCAATCTTTTTAATATTTTAAATGCACGAATTCGTTTTAGTACAATTACAGTACAAACAATATGATTTTGGAAATTTTTTGGTTGTCTTTCTCCAATAAATAAATAAATATCCAAACAAGACAAAGATTTAGTAACTGAACTAAATTCGTCGTACATTTTCTCAAATCATAATTTCAACAATTAAAGATACAAACCAAAAACTACAGCAAAACAGTACATGTCAAAATTTCTATCACTCGATTATGGAAAAACCGTGCGCACTTAATTTAACTCTTTAAATAACTAATACACACGCCTCCATAGGCATTTCCTCTTAACTGTATAAGAATAATAACAACATAGGTAATATTATTACATTAATAGCGCCTATCAAAACTCGAACACGAAAATCAAGATCAAAATATTAAAAAACACAAAATAAATGCCCAATGTTTCAGTTTCATTCTACGTTCAAGACGTGACATTGACAATCGTTTCTCTCATGCGGAGAACATAGGATAACGTAAGTGTGTATTCAACCTTTCCAGACAATAGTAATAGTTATTGAAAGTTACGTTTGTGGTAACAGTGTTTTGGCCATATTGTGATCCTATTCACCGATTCACACCGAAAATCCGTTTCTTAAGTCGAGGATCCTAATATGGCCATTAGTGAGGAAAGATGTCCGACTCACAAAGCATTAATATTACCGACAGGGAAGTAATAGCATTAAATATTGATCTCCAATTGCGAATTACTAACCTGGAAAAGGAAAACTTGAAGCTGAAACGTCTTTTGAAATTAGCTCAGTTACGTGTCACAGAATTAGAGGGGTCTTCTTAAAATTCCGCTGGTGAAAATTCCGATAAAAAGTACTGAGGGAACAGTATTATTAAAAAGGATCGGGATCTAAAAGCTGCATTAGAAACAGTTGATTGAAAACTAATCTACCCATGTTTAAAAGTGACGTGATTAGACACTTAACCAACTCAAAAGTGAATATTAAAGAAGGTACACTTCAGCCGAGACAAAACTCTTGTCAATCAGGTTCTTAACCTGCAGCGACTTTCCATATCCAATGAGGAGCTAAGAAGTGTAAATTGTGAAAATTACTGCGAAAAGCCAGGAATACTTGAATTGATTGTATTAGGTTTGAGCACAAGGCAAAAGTGACATAAATCAACTGCTTTTTCCCAAGCTACTTCCATCATTTCAGGCAAAGCCTTGTCCCAAACTGTCCTCCTGTTTTTTTTCATATCGTCCTCCTCTTCAGAAAATTGGCTGATTATTAAAATATTCCAATTGAAATATTTCCGTCATTGGAATGCATGACTTTAGATATCCGAAATAATTTTGCATTTTGAAATCATTTAGGTTTAGGTTTTTTCAGAAAAATGATCATAGTTTAAAATTCTTTCGCAATTACTGATACTGATTACTGAAGTGTCTTAGCTCGCTCTGAAGATGAGGGACTATATTGGATTTCAAAAACATTTGAGATTGAGAATTTAGAAGACAAACTGAGGTAAATACCAATTCCTATAATAATTCGTACATGGCACTAATTGTATTTGAAGAGTGAATTTTTGTATTCGTTTGGGGAACAGAAAGAACTGGAAATGGAGAAGTAGAGGGAAGCAGGAGAGGTTGAGAGGCCAAGGTGAAAGTAAAAGAGATGACACTAATTGGTTTGGTACTAATAACTAGCTAATTTCTCTGACTGAACTTGAAGTTGCAATGCTCTACTTACGGAAAGGGAGCGGGAGAACTGAGCTGGAGGTGTGGCGTTGTATCCACTGCTGCCCTAGTGTCTACATAGTCAGCACAACAATTAACAACGACAATTCGACTCACGTGATCCTTAGAACAATCGTCTTAGTTAGTTTTGATTAAATATCTATAGTAATGTAGATAGATAGTTACAGAGCACACGCAGAGTCTACGCATTGCTAACTAAGATACACATAACATTATTCTAGTTAGGTATTCATAGGTAGCTTAGCGTTGTTGAATTATCTATTCTCGTAACACAGTTATCTTATATTAACTTAGGTCGTAGGTGGCCTGGCATTATTCTACTAACATTATAATTATTACATCGTAGTTAGTTACAGATCTGCTTACATAGTTGACCTAATTATCGTAATATAGTAGTTACTTAGGAAAAGTAGCAATGATACATAAGAGATAATAACGCGAAAGTATTTATGTACAATACAAATGTACAGCCATACTGTAATGTAATTAAAATTAGTGATTAATTAATTAGTGTTAATTATAGTTAATGATTGAGCATCTAGGATCAAGTCTTAGTTAATGACTTGCAACAGGACTTTGCTGGACACACACCATGGGGGACTCGTCCCGCTCGCGCTCCCGGTCCTCTTCAGAACTGTTCAGCGTCCCCTGGCGCCCCGCCGTCCGCGACGACAGGGACATGAGTAAATTACTACTGGCTTTGCTACTGCCGCCCAGTCCTAGATCACTACTGCTTGCACTGCTCCCCGACTCGGAGCCGCCTCCGCCGTGGTGGGCTCCGCCCCCGAACCCTCCACTCACGAAGCTCCCGCCGCCCACGTTGCTCCCGCTCAGGGATCCGTACGAAGGTAACAAATTTCCGAGGAACTGAGCCGGCGGCGGAGGAAAACTTGATTGTTGCTGATGCAGCTGACTACTGGAGGAGGAGCCCAGGTTCGAGAGGTTCACGTGGTGACCCAGGGCCGAGAGGTTTAGGTTCATGTTGAACGCCGGTCCGGAGCCGCCGCCGCCGCCACTGACCAGGGGCATGTTCAGACTCCCCGTCTGCGTGCAGTCAAGACTGGAGTTGGGCGGGGGGCCGTTGTTGAGATTCATATTGAGGTAGGAGGGGAAGCTGGAGGCGTTGGAGGAGTTGGCGAGGGAGGTGAAGTCCACGGGGAGGGAGGCGGGGCCGCTGGAGCCACTGGTGTAGCCACTGAGGCGGGAGCTGAGCGCCGCGGAGACGTTCACGGCTCCGCTGTCCAGCAGAGAGGAGGAGACTATATGCGGGGGAGGCGGGTGGCGGGAGGAGGAGCTCCCCGAGGAACGATGCAGGTGAGAGTGGTGTGCGTGACTAAGACTGATGCCGCCCCCGGCAGGAATCGGCGCTATCGACCGGTTGCCGTGGTGGTAGGAAGACCCCGAGGAAATCCCCGACAGACGCGGCGACTCGCACTCCATGTCGATCGAAGCTGCGCCCGAACCCCCCGTCGGCAGGTGGTGGTTCTGCAGCAGACTTAGTTGTCCTGGTTGTGAGGAGGAGGAGGAGCTCGACGACAGCAGTTGCTGAGCTCCCGAGGAATTCCCACTCAGGCTGAACGGACCCACCACTGCCTGGGGGATCCCGTGACTATGTCCGTGTTGGTGCAGACCGCTTGCCCCACGTGTTCGTCCACCGCCTACACAAAACAACGCTCCGTTAACACCCACAAATATCTTACACGCCTCCCTCACTCAAAATGAAAAATGTTAACCTCATATTTCACATAATATTTGTTCCTCTTTGAATTCAATTCATTTTTTAAAGTTGTTCGTTAAATAGATTAATACCAGAACTGGAAGAGCCAATGACGCCGCCGCCGCCACCTCCAATGGAGCCATGTCGGCCAGCAGAAGACGACAGGGACTGGAGGTGGTCCATGGTTGAGGGGCTGGAACTAGAACCCGCAGACTGGGGAGGGTTTCCGCCCCCGGTGAGAGTCCCCTCGTCACTCGTCCGCTTGAAGAAATTGTGCTGGAGAGCGTAGTAGGGCGTGATTCTAGTTTTGGGGTCAAAGTCCAGCATCCTGAGAATCAGATCTTTGAATCGGAGGTAGTCCTGGACCGAGTGGCCGGGCTCGTTCATCCGCCTGCCCCCCGGTCCGCCGTTGTCCACCCCCAGAATATCGTGGAGCCGTCGACTGAAGGGCGGTTTGTATTTCCGGTTTGTTTTCGTCTTTTTCAAGACGTAGGATCCGTCCTGCATTTTGTCAAAGAACTTCCTCGTTTTCTGTCCCAAGTCCAAGATGTGTTTTGGAGGCATTCCCAATACTTCAATAATTTTATTCAATTGGTCCGTCTGGAATAGAGAAATCAAATAAATCCCATTAATGTCTTCATTATACCCTCCAACCAACTAATATATTTCCAATCTTATTTCCAGCCACCCGTAAATCCGAATCTAACTCCACTTCACATCACAACTCAATATAGACAAACAAACACTGGAGATCTTTCAATGTCATCAATCCTCTTCCCTTCGTCTCCATCACCATCCACAGCCATTCACCAGAGCAGAATAGAATCGTCTGCCTCCATTCTCCCATATCCCACTTTCCCCACACAATCCAAATGGATTTCATAACTTCTCTCCCAACCACTCGCTTATTTCACCCGCCTCTCTTCTCAAATCATCCACCATCTTCACAAAACTCTAATACCAATAAATTAACTCTTTTCTCCAAACCAAACCGAAAAGGCCCAAAACTTTTATTCTATATCCCAATCCACTTTTTCTCTTCCGTGTCCCACATCCAACCAATTCTAACACACAATGTACATCATTTTGTACATTAACCTACAAATTGCTATTACAAACTATATTTTACTCCTAATAAGTAATTATTACCCCTACAAATTCATTTACAGATTTTTTGTATCAAATATTTTTCCATTCTTAATTCATGCGTGAGAAAACAAAAAAAGAAAGAAAAAAACACGTGAGAATAGAAACAAGATGGCACAAGAACTTCCTGATGTGGATTGTTCTACACAGGGCAGGTGCGTAAAATGTGGTTTTAGCTATGCTAGGTAACACATGCTCCTTCATTCAAAAATTCTTCGCCTGAAGCTGTAAACCTTTTCAACCCAGCCAAATGTCAATTTCGTTACACAACACACATGACAGAGAAACCCAGTAAAATGTACATATGAATGTAGGGATTACACGCCTAGACGCAGGTGACAGAACAGCCACCAACATCACCAACTTTTTTCATGCATGCCAACTCAAATGTGTACCTTGACAAGTCAAACATGAAAAGTAAACAAAACTGACCCCACTTCTAATGACCTCCAGTCATTTTTGTTAACCTTTACAATTTAGCAAGGAAAAATACCCAACTCCGTTGTCTATTTACGTACACAATTCATTATTTCTTCCCGAACTTTCCTTCGCTTTTTGCTACATAGAATTATTACGTCCAGCTAAGTGTCTAATAAATTATTAGACACTTATAGCTGGACATGGACATATTAGTCGACAAAAGCATTCGGGTCTGGGCAGAACACAAATTCTTGTAAGCAGAGTGGTCGTGACCGTGATTGTTAGTCAATGGAAATCTTAATCCTAATAATACAATGCAACGCTAACATAAGATGAATGACCAAAGCAGTTGCTCTACAGACATCAGACATCTCATTAAGCTGCTACACTGTTTTTCTAAACTTCCTAAAGCTCGCTTAGAGGAAAAGCGTGACGTGAACTTAAGTTTTAGCCCTCTGTCGCATAGCGTTACTGTAAGACTCGAAAAAGTGCATCCACTCCACTTTAATAGTTGCAATTTAACATTACATCATCACTGTCATTGCATATCACCATTTCCTGCTACTGCAAATTTATTTTTAGTATTAATCCAACCCATCCATAATAAATGGTCTACACGTTCATTTCCATGCAATGCGCATACGAAAGCTACAAGTACAAGACTTGAGAATGTTAAGGTAAGTGGAGTGAATTTAGGTATCATTTCTGCATAATTGGCAAATTATTCCAACCCAGACTGTTAAAAATCAAAATCAAACGAAATGAATGGTAAATGCCAGGACGTTCTTAAAAGTCCACATTTAGTTTACAATGAAAGTATACGGACGCATACTACATACACTACACAGTAACAGCATAATATAGTTGTAGGTACTCACTTTTAAGTTACAATGAAACAGGGTTTCACTTTCTATGAATTTGCATTTCTCCATGTTCATGCATGGAGTTCGCTAGAGTGAAAGCAAGTAGAAAGGAAAAGTTAAGAAAATACAATGTTTCCGAAATAACTAGTTTTAATTACTAGCAAAATTAATTTCGACTTGTATTTTACGAATGGCTCCCCCTTTTTTGAGTTTTGTGTTAATTTTTGTGGGGTGCCTAGCGCATAAAGACGGTGTTGCAGAAACCTCTGAATAAGAGGGCCGAGAAAAGACTAGACAAAGTGAGTTTAGACTGGAAAGAGCACAGCAGGCAGGGAGATAAAATTAGACTTGGTATCCTAACTTAAGAAGAAGAGTGGCGAGGCTGACATAAATAGATCTGAAGTCAAGTCAAGTCAACTGAAGTGAACGCATTGCAATGCAACTCGGCAGTTTCTTATCCTCCAACTAACCAGACATTCTGCACAGCACAGCAACAAAACAAAACACGACAAGAACCTCATCTCAGTGCATGCCATGCACACCAACACACAATCGCATCAGACTTCGCAGTCCTCTCGTCTCCTCATCATTTCCTCCAACACAAGTCTTTGACACAGCCAACATTGCATCATACAACACAAAACAACAATCAAATCACAACCATACAATGGTCCTAGCCCAGACTAACAAATACGACTCCAAACATCAACTTCCTCTATCTAAAATGTCTCCCTGTCTCATTTTACACATCTAATCATTACTTCATTTAACCACTCTCCTCTTTTCCTCATTTTAATAAGAAAATAGAAGCAAACCTTTGTAAACCAAGGCACAAAGGAGAGCACCAAACGTCTGCATGTTAAATACGTTACTCCATCAAAGACAAGTTTCAAATCTTAACTAACCTACTAATTGCCCAGTTATGAGCACATTAGAAGCGGTTTGAACTACTTTAGTTCAATCACTTGTGAAACCAGACAGACAGACAGGGTATTCCTATAAGGTTCTACTTCTTAATAAAAGTAAATACTGATTGATTTCGAAAATGGACGAGAAGATGAAAATTGGCTATGGGAATTGCAAAGGGAGAATCTATTTAAAACGTGGGAAAGGGACACGAAAGAAACTGCATTGGAAAGAAGAGATAAATAACGAAATCCAATTTAATCACGTATTCTACCTACACTGCACTGGTGGAAAGTCAAAGTAGTCTACGGTGTAGTCTACATTTAACGATGAAAACTGATTTAGAAACTAAGTCAGTTCCATTCATTCCTCCAGAGGCAAGAGAACACAGACCACTAAATCAACACTTGACTAAATTAAAGATGCAAACCAGGCTGACTGTTTTTTTCTTTTCGCACCAGCAGTCACTTAATTCACATTGCAAATATAAATGTGGTGAGCTTTGCTGCAGTTGCTTTGAGTTCATATCTGTCTTGACAAGCCCAGAATCTTGTACTTTAGTGTAACCATACGGCACAAGGTAATACTTATCTCATTTGCACCCAGTCAAGTGAGATAGGGCAATGCAGGCATACGGATACGCTCTTAATTCAGTCACTACTAATTCCAGCCAACCCAACCAACTTCCAGCACAACCATACCGTAGACTCTCCACTCACTTGACAGCGGAATCCCATCTAATAAATATTTAATAGAAAACCCAGACTAGAGCTATCAGGCACAACAGACAAAAGGGGAAGGTCATTCCATTCACCAGAATCATTTCATCGCTTAGTCGCGTCGAATAGACTGGACTGGAATAACGCTAACTTCTCTCCCTCTCTCGCCTCAGTCACCATCCAGGACCTACCACAGAATTGCATTCTGCATAGCGTGTCCAAAGAACAACACACCACCCACATTCGAGACCAATACATCACCAATCCACTCAATTCACATATTCACTGCCTTCTACGCAAATATCAAAATTACACAAATCGTCCTCAGGATACTATTCAACTAAACAGTTAACAATAATTAAAAGTAGAAGCTAATCCAATACAATGGCATTAATGGCAATAATCATCTCTTAAATGGATTATTTATCTTGTCAAATAAATTAACTCGCTTAGCTGTCATTACAAAAATAGTATTAAAATAATGGCAGGAACTGCTTATGTGCACAAAAATACCTGCATGAAATGCATTGTGGGTTCCTAGTGCATGAAATACACGAAAATATAGGTAAAACAGAATTTTGACAATTTTAGTAGTGTGCACCCACTAAATATTGGCAAAATTACCTGTATTTTAATGAATGTCATGCAGGTGGGTGCATTTTTTAGGGAAAACTAAAAAAATTGACTGACCTCATCGGCACCGGAGAAAAGAGGTTCTCCGGTATGCATTTCGACAAGAATGCATCCCAAACTCCACATGTCAATGGCTAAATCGTATGGGATTCCCAAGAGAACTTCGGGGGAGCGGTAGAAACGTGACTGAATGTATTGGTATATCTGAAAGAAAAGAAATTTGAAAATAGATTAACGGCAATGAAAAAGAGAGGGAATTAGGGAAGGGTACATAGTGAGTGTAGGTGTGGATAAAAGTGGGCCTACTCTCTGTCCAAGTTGACACGAGCTGCCAAAGTCGACAATTTTGATTGCCGAGCGTTTAGGGTTGCACAACAGAATGTTTTCGGGCTTCAAGTCACAGTGAATGATATTCAATTCGGGCGTCGCCAGGAACAGAAGAGCCGTACATAATTGCTGAGCGAATTTCCGCGTCAGATTGAGTGACACTCCACGGAAATTGGTGTTTCGGAGTAAGTCGTACAAATTGTACGACAGCAACTCGAAAACCAAGCACAGGTGACTTCTCCACATAAAATGCCGCTTCAGTTTCACTGCAAATAACAAAACACAATACACAATTAAATAATTACAAACATTTCATATCCTTCACCTGTCTTATTTGTACGGATCAACGAAACAACAATTTCATTGTACCATATGAAGTATGAATACAGAAACAGCAGGTACTACCTTTGCACGTGGAAAGCTTTAAGGTTCGGGTTCGACCGAAAAGGCAATCAATACGCTTTACATTACAACACACTTAAGATGAACAAGTTATTACATCACAAGGATCACAACAAAAACAAAACAATACATCATAGGAATTCTTCGTAATTTTGACTTACGTACAGTAATAAACGAAATTAGCGTAAGCATCACTAATGTCATTTCAGTGTCACGAGTCACGACATTTAGTAATTTAACATAATGTAATAATAACAACTATGAACTGCGGAAGAACAAAATAAGTAAACACATATTTACAAGTATTCACATTGGAAATGGTGGGGGAAAGGAAGACAATATAAGCAGCAAAAGTCTTCACCAATTGATTGTCTGAGTAAAGTAATTGCAGCATGTATTTATACGGAGTGCACAGATCTTAGTAATAAATCCTTCTGTCTCATCTCATCTAAATCTAAAGAACCCTCATGTATATGAAATGGTCAACAGGATACGAAGTGACTGCTCACATCTACAGCAAAGCGGAATCAGAATTTGGGTCAAGTCAAGGGAATGCAAGTGCAGTGCAGGAAAGCAATAAAATCAGGCTGCATCGCTGAACCGAACAATTAGATAATAAGTATAATGAGAAAACGAGAATAGCACTCCAATAATTTCCCAAAGAAGGCAGTAAATAAACTGAGATTCCGTATTTCACGCCAGACTCGGCTAGGCTTTCCAGACAGAATTGGAATAGAAAAGTCCCATGACATCACCCAGAAAACCAAATTTCTACAAAATAGAACTAATAGAAGATTTCCAAGCAAGAAAATAGAGTTAACCAATTGCTTCCATTTTCCTCTCACATTTAAAAAAGTCAAAGCACTTAACATATACATTTTAATATTTCCTAAATTTTCATGAAACATATCAACATTTAGGTGCACGTACAATACAATGAAATTACTGCATTTAAATTAAATAGATATTAAAAACTTTGAATCTAAATTGTATTTTGATTACGTTGTGAATTACGAGCTGGATGAAACCATCAGTCACGCAATTTACAAATTCCATTACAAGGATTAATTTCCCGAGTGTAATTCAGCCCGAAAGATACATAAATCATATGCAAATGAAGTTAAGGGTATTCCTACACAAAGGGGAGGTGGCAGCGGAAAGCAATGTAATCCTTATGAACGCTCATAGGACAAAGGTGTTAGAGTGCAATCATTACTTGGTAATAATAACATTTCCACCACCGACATACCTAGTCATTGTACAAAACCCAGTGAACCATGTCAACTGAAAAAGGGAAAACCAGTCGTCAACAGGACACAAAGTATCGGTAACTAATTGGGTATTTACTCAGTGAGTCATAAGTAATCTATTGGTATCTATATCTATTCTTAATGAGAATATAGAAGTGATCCTAAGTTCTAAGTTCTAAATCTTTGTTTCATACCCTAAATACATAACACAATTTTTTGTCTGAGATTTACTTTTTGTATTAAAACTTAAAATTCCACATTTTTTCATTTGAAACAATACACTTTAATTGTGCACCATTTTTATTTCAAGCACATTTATGCATATACAGACTAGCGCTTGGCGCAGTCAATTGCGTAACTTGATTTGTGTATTAAACATCAAAACGTAAAGTACAAAAAAGTATTGTAATATTACTATAAAGCTAACTGCTGACGATAATGCAATGACTACCAACCAATACAGATTTCGGTTTGCAATTTGCAATTGACGTACCAAGAGTATGTACCTACTCACATAATGGATAAAATAGATAAACATGGAATAAATACGTATGCATAACCACATTCATATGGACGTGTGCATAGTGTGTATAGAGAGATAGAGAGAAGCGATATAAATAAAAGGTAAGCAGTGCACTGTGATTAGAAATCATAGGGCGCAAATGTACATTTATATGCAAAGTGAATGCTAATTGAAATTCATCCTTGAATAACATGGGAAAAAACCAACAGGAGCAGCTCAGAGAGCAATACACTCTGCTCATCCACAATTTCCATTGCTGTCTGTTTCTGCCTTCTGAGCTTCTCTATCCCACCCGCATGCATGCGATATGTCCTCCCTATATGCCAGGTATTTCTCTTTAAACACGTACGGTTGTACTACATTTCTAATCATTTCACTCTGCTTACTTCTAATCTTTTAAAGTTTAAGCGCAAATTGTGTGCTACCAAAATGGAATGTCAGTTAAGCATCCTTATGCGGAAAGACTTCATTCATTAATCAATAATTAAGATTACATTACATAGAAGATCATGACTAATAGTTAAAAACAAAAAATGTGAGAATATATATGAAACAACAATTCGTATTTCTTTGTTATCTTTGTAAACAGTTAACGTTAACACCTTAGCCTTACTAAACTCATTACTACAGTAAAAATACTAAAAGTGTAATTAAAATTTTACTTGTACGAACTTCTATTAAAAATTTAAAAAATACCCATCTCGAATTTTCATTTAATAGAAAAGGACAGAATGAATTAGGTAGTTATGTAAATATGGAATATGGCACTTACAGAAGTTGGTAAGGTAAGTACACGCTATTTTATTATGCAACTCATCTATCAACACAAACATGTACTGGGAAGGTAGTGGAATAATACAAAGCAGTAAGAAAAGACAAAAAACTGAGCAAGACGTTTTCCAGGTAAATAACCATTCAATTCTTTCATTATATGTAAAGACAGATACCTATTATAACATGCAATGTAAAGGCAGAGTGACTATGAGTGAGACAAAGGATATGCAACCGGATCTTCTCTCTCCTCCCAATTTCAGTTTTTCCTACTCTTTCAAGTCTTTCATCCTTAAACCACAAAATCTACGACAGATATGCGGATACTACGCAGCATTGTAAACTGGCATCTAAATAGTCATTTACAAATACATAATTCTCATCTCTAACCTTTTCCATCCTTTCTTACAACCCACACACACACTATTCACTACCACATATTATGGTACACACATTATTGAGTCTGTCTAAATCCCAGACCAAGAAGGATTTAACCAAATAAATGTATTTTGCTGTAATAAAATACTATTACAGTATTTATAAAATTTTCACAAAAGATAGACACTTAAATATTACACAGTGCGCAGTGCACACAATAATAATTCTTCTAAAGGCCAAAGAAAATTTTTGCGTGTAAAAACTTGTCTTTTGTATTAGACACATTTGCATACGTATACGCATAATACGATATCTTGATGCAGCTGCAGTGTATCCTTAGCTAAACATGTAGATTGCGTGCATGAGAATGTACTACAAAGCCGCTGTTAGTGTGTTATGCTGCATGAATTCTGTGGGAGTCCTTCGTCTCATTCGATATTCTTCATCAGTACCGTTTATGCATAAATCATCTACCATTATAATGTGTTCTTATTTAATAAATCAAAGCGTTATCCATTATGATACTATGTGAAAAAAGATGAAAAGAAACTGACATCTCACAGTAAATAGTAAATTTGAATAGGTGGCATAGTTTGGTATGGCTTTTATGTAATTCGGTTCGAGTTTTAGGTAACCAATTACCAAACAATCACTTTCGACCTCATAGTGCAATAATGTGTAATTACGTAATTAATTAGATTTCACCTGAGAAACTTATGCAATATTTAGAGGAGAAGCTATAGACCCTACCTAGAAAACCCCATAAATTATAGGCACATTTGCCGTGCAACTTCATTAAAACTAAGCTCTTTGTAAACGGATATATTTTTCTGTTCGTTTTCTAGAATTCGTTTGAAAAACCACAAATTCAACAAGTTTACGTATTAGTTTCAACATACCTATATAGACTTTCAAAGTAATTTCATTTCGCTTTCAAGTCTAACTGCTGGCATGTAAATGATGGGGCATCACTTAAAAATGTAAGGAGATCAATGACATCAATGCAACGATGGCAGGTACTTTCCAGAATCTAAACTTCAGTCCGTCAACAAAGTAGGCCAATATAAATTAATAGCTAACACACTATTGTATTTGACCTGAAACTTTAATTCGTTTTTATGTAATGTAGTAGGAACTAATTACGTAAGTAACGCATTATCGAGAACACAACAACAGGAAGCTAGTCCTATCGTCATCATCATTACAGAAAGAGTAAAACTATATAGTCAGAACAGGACGCCCGTGGGCTGCTACTGGGGATTAGGACAGAGATATCTGTTGAAAGCCATTGTAAAACGCATGTAACGCAGTAGCGAAAGCAAAACAGAGTAAAAAGAAAGCACTAAAATCATAATGACTTTGATTTGACACCAGTCACTTACAGGCAATGTGAAAAGTTTATTGTTTAATTTTGGAGGTTTTTGGTTTTTTATTCGGAGGTCATATTTCTGAAGGGTAATGTCTAAAAGACGTACTGAAAGTTTCAATATAAATATCAAAGCGTTCTTGAGTTATGAGTAGACTGACTGCTGTGACTACACACTAACAGAGACAGACAGGCAGACGGACATGGCGTTTGCATACAGTAACTTTCGCTGCTGAATAAACAAGAGGAAGTGAAGTTTGAAGATTTTCCCAGGAGCGGCCTCTTTGAAACTTACAATACGTACACCTGCCTTTTACTTTGGGAGTGTCAATCATTTAAATGCATTCTAAGCAATTCCATTGAAAGTTGATAGAACAGAAAAAGCCAAAGTTGGGCCTGAAGTGCACATGCATTCCCCCTTCCGCTTTTCCAACTTTTCACTATTTCAACTTTCAATTACTTTGACTGCGATGCGATGCCAGAGCAGTCAACAACTAACAAACAACCCAGACAGACGTTTCCATTGCATTGATTAGCTCACACACAACACAACTCTCCTTTCTCTTCTGGCTTAACCAAACGGACAGTTATGTCAACGTCTAACTTCAAACTTGACTGTGGTTATTCCACTTTCAAAGCTCCCGTAACATCAAAGAAAGTTAAGTGAACAGCAGATTTCTAAAGCACCTTACTAATAACACACTCCTTGTGTACCAAACATTTATTACACGTTCTCAGCTCCACACAAAATCCTATCCTTACTTTTCCATACCAATAATAACTTACACAAGCTTAGCTATATGAATGGTCCTCATAAATAAAACCTTGTGAAATACAAATTATAGGACGCTGAAATCAAGTCCCAGTTTCTTTGTCCGTGCTCATTGTTACAGTGAAAGCACAACTCAAGATGGACTTTCACTATTGTGCACATGCACCGTAATGGCATACCAAGTACTTTAAGTACCTGTCGCAGTGTCGCAATCTTCTCTTGAATTGCATAATAAAATACCTGCTTTGTGAATTACTGCGTATAAAACTCTAGAACACGAAAATCCATATATTTTTTACTAGGTCATTCACATAAAAATAAGAAATGTATCCATAAAATCAAATTGCCATTAATTGCTAGAATAAACCAAAGATTTCCCAAAGTTAGAAATTGTTTCGATCACTGAATAAAATTCAGGCAGAAAATTTAGAAAAGCATCAAATGCAAAATAAAAATAATGATATTTTACCCTCTTTTACAAAACAAAATGGAATTGTTATGTACAAAATACGAATCCAAAAGGACAGAGTTGTATGCAGTACAAGAAATACTTTGAAAGATGGTTTATTTACATATCATTTGCTCAGTAATCAAATTTAAAATGTACATTGTTCACTGACCTATAACTTTTACTAACACTAGCCTAAAAATTCTACAGATATTCCGTCTTCTCAGATTGACCTACATTACATTACGCGCAGAAAATCATGTCACGTCATCACATCAGTGCATCAGTATTTCGCTATATACTCCAATTCAAGATTCTATGTTCAAAGTTGTACGTACTCATAAATCACACATATGCTGAATTCTACACAACATAACATATAGGTAGGTTACGAAACGAATTTCTGCATGATCTGACGCAAATCAAATTTTCAAGGAGACCAGTTTTTGGATAGCGTATGACTCAATTGCTTATTTCTCCCAAAAGTAGAAAGGGAACCTTATAATATTTGGAAGACCACTTAAAGATATGAACGCGACGAAACATTTCCTTTGTTCCACAATATTTGTACATTTTAGTCTAATTTTCTAAAATTTGACAGAAGAATTACACAAGAAACAAATATTATGTGAAGAAAATATGAATATTTCCCTAATGGTATTGTTAAATTGCCCTCCTATTCCCTAAATTCCCTATACCAATTTCTTATTTATTATTTGTACAAAAAGCCCGTCCGAAGACAGCACTTGAATAAAAGTATGACATTGACTGCCTCAGAGGAGAAAAAAGAAAAATGCACGAAAACTAACACCAGAATTGAGAAAATCAGTGTATGTATCTGCATAGTGTGTAGGTGTAAGGTTCTAAGTTAACATAAAATCATGGTTACGACACAGCACCCTGTATAGAATGTCTATTGCTTGTACGAGGGTGTACTGCACATATTTTCCTAATAATACGGGGTATTTTGTCTGTATTGCACATACAACGCTACAGATAGTGTTATGTATTTTTAGAAAAGTACACCTACCTAGAACTATTGTGTATGGATGTCCTTTTGTTCATGTTTTTCTGGTTGCATTTCAGTTTTCCATAGTATCACTTATGGCATTTGCATGTACATGTACATATTTACCAACCAAGCAAAGTTACTATGTGTACCTAGTATAAGTATAAATACCCAATATTATCTGTGCATTTAATGCTTCACTCACATTACACAACTCCTCTTTATCCGGAAATGAAATATATCTAAGACATCGCAGATAAACTACTTCGCTTTTACATATACCTACTTTGCCCTAAGTAATAATATTATACTTTCCACTGTGCTCTGAGTCTATCTACGTACGAAACTATGATAATAATATATCCTGCTGTGTTTGTACATGGACATGCATAAAATAAAGGCAACCAGAAATGTAGGTATCATAGTTCTGAGTTCTGAAAACCAGGCAACTCCAGCTAACGAAATGTTTTTAGTTTTCTAGGTTCTCTCTCACTCATCCGTTCCATTCTATTCTGCTCTGCATCAAGATGACGTGACGCTCCTCGCTCAGTCTATTTTACTAATGCATTGTATTACAAAATAACATGATATACATTACTAGATTACGACTTACTTCAGTCATGAAACATAAATGTTTCCTCCACAAAAAACTTTTCATCATGGAAAAAGATTTTTTCCATCCCGTTGTCTTTAAGATTGTAACTTACCTATACAAAGCAAAACAGTAGTACTGCTACCCTTACGACAAAAGCAGTATTAATGCAGTTGCACACTCATATTCATAAAAATTGTCCCTTTTCCCTAAGTCAGCTATACCATACCTATCTATACCCCTAAGAATTTAAGTATGACAATCCACACAATTCCTTGCCTTCCTACTGTTCCTAATTTTCTTGCAATTCAAGTTAAGCTTCCCCCTGCAACTTTTCCTTTCAGAAATTCTATTGAAGCTTACCAACGTTAGGCACACTTTTACATTTTATATGAAACAAAATATTCCTTTCTTTTTGCAACTCTGGAGTACCAAATATTTAAGAACTAATATCAATTATATCAAAACTTAAAAAATTAAGTAAAAGTAATGGTAGTGGTTATCACAGCTATCAGGCAGTACAAAACAACTGCATTTCTCCAATGAATTGAAAGCAATTTTGCCAGTACCCAAGATGAAAATGGCAACCATACCCAAGGACAATAGTGGAGGCTACACTTCCTCAGAATATCTACTCAACCCTACAAATGCAAATCACATTACTACAACAGTATACTATATACTATGACTATGTTAATTACACACCGCAAATCAGCTTTTAAAAATGGTGAACTTTCCCTCAATTCACAGTATACCGGTCTTCAACTTCGTAATAATATATGAGCTACAATAATGAGAGCTTCTTGCAGCATATACCGCAATCATGCAATATGCACGTCTAATCTGCGAAGCAAGAAGTATGCTTGGATTTTAATCAATATTATGACATTGCTATGCAATTGAAGTTCTGAGATGAGAAAAAAGCAAGAATATTTTTGCAAGCGATGTAAGGAATTTGCAAAGAAATGGTGTAGAAGAAGAGTGGAGTGACCATTTGCAGACTGATGACAATCATGAAGGTAGGGGTTTCAAGAGCAAAGGACAAGATGGACAAAACGGAAGCATTGTAGGATAAAGTGTTTACGTGACTTAAGGGCCACTGTAAGGAACTCATTTTGTCTTCCAGCAGAGCGAGAGATACGCACCTATTTTATCTTTACCTATGTAATATTTGTTATCTGCATCCGCCTTGTTCATCATCTCCAGCAACTTCACCTCGATTTGAGCCTGGTTTAAAAACGGCTTCTTGTTCTTGATGATCTTGATTGCCACTAGGCACTGGTCTTCGTGATCGTACGCTTTGACAACCTGCAATTTACAAACATACATCACTTTATAACCTTTTACAACCACTTCCCTATTACCATTACACAATTCACTAATTATATGTTCCATATTACGAAACGAAATATTTTTATACAACCGAATTACACAGATCCATAAAACTTACAATTACTTACATTCAGAACTAACTGTACATTTTTGCCAATTCAGAAAGAAACTTTTCAACCGTGTCAACCAAACCAAAAAGATTTTCTCATATTGTTTCATATTTGCTATCGTAATATGAATAGTAATTAGTTACTTTTTAAGAAATTACACCTGACATGATAAGTATGCACATACGTTGTAAATTATTATGGCGATCCAATCCTGCGGGACCACAACTCTATACTATGCTTGCTTACTCCCATGTTCATTCATAAATTCACAAGGATGCTAAATGTATATCACAACTAACTTGGAGTGAACTACAAAGGTCTATGATGGCATACATACACTGCAAGACAGATACGGGGACGGCATGGACACGGACAGGTCGTGTTAAGATGGTTATATCCACGATTCCCATTCTCAAGCCAAGCCAAGTCAAAGTGCATTCCCATCCATTCCGTCTCATTGCATTTTTATTTTCCCAAGTTTTCCTTTATTCGCTTCCTCTATTAAGATGTTTATCGCGTCTCATTTCTCATTTCCTTCCACCTACACACTGCATTGTATAACATAATGCACATCCTAATCCTAATCCCTTTAATATTACTCTTTACACAGGCCAAGCTCCCTTTTATGTTAAACGATCCTTTTATTGTTGTACTTCAGCTGTAAGCCTTCGCTTTACCTCGCATTATACTACTTTTCACTTGTAAATTAAAACAAAAAGTTTCTCACAAACTACTATTCAGTCAGAGTCAGGCATCCCGCTAACATTCCCTTCGTTTCATTCAGAATAAATGCAAAGGAAGTCACATTGCAAGCAAAACACAGCTTTGAATCTAACTTGTCAAGAAAAGTATAAAAAATACACAAAACTCAAAGATTGCCCTTTGTGCTCTTTGGACACTATTCGCTTAGATCTCCAAAAAATAAATTCTGATTCTTCCTAGAAATAAATCCTAGAATAACCTCCTAAACATTCCTAGCAATTACTAAATTGGTGAAAAATAAGTTACTTTCACATACCTCAATACTTTCTCATCCATCAAAGCAAATGAAATTAACTTTAACATTTTGTATGCCATCAAATATACTACCATTACTACATACATATTACTACCATTTAGGTGGTGATCGCAAGCAAACGTACTTCACACATAAGTAAACACGATAATTGCTAGCGAGAGAGATTAGCGACTTAAGACTAAGACTGATTGGACATCGTTATTTAAAACCTCTGAAAAGATCTAGTATCCACCTATCCCAATAAGCAATGCGCATAAGGCGCAACGGAAGGATATGAGGATGAGATTTACTTGGGAATTCAACTCACTCTCTCGTTCTCGTCTCTTCCGGCATGTCCTCATCTCATCAGATCATTTTTGATCATTTTCACCAAGTCTATCCAATCTATCTACTCATCTTTCAGTTTTCAGATACCAAAGTTAGCTCCTCCCAAGAAACCAAAAACCAAGCCTCACAAGATTCTTGCAAAGCACACTCAATAAGAAATGATGCCTGAGAACTGAGAATGCAATTTTTGTAACCCTAATTTTTTGACTGCAAACATCGATCTATATTTTATTTGCGTTATTGCCAAAAGTCAGCAGAACTACTTTACTTTCTTCTAAAGAACCATTCAATTAATAAAGTTCATATTGATTTGAGTACTATCTACTAATTATGATATACCGCTTAGTTCTGTAATACGTAAATGTAATAGTTAGTATGAAAGCATGCGTTGACATTTATGGAGGAGACCTGGGCTGGACTGCGAGTGTAAGCATAATAGTATAAATATTTAATTAAACGGTTTTCCATTTCGAAGAATTGGACTATGGGTAACAAATACCGAAAATCGGTCTTTCCATATTAATGCATGAATCATCGAAGTTTGCAGCTTTGCATGTATTTACCAGTTGTTGGCCATCGAACCCGTGTTAGTACGGATTCCTAGGAAAACCAGGTTGCTTACATCACAGTCTTCCTGCACTGCGTTACTCTGCTAACCCTTTTCAGGCAAATTTTACTAACAAGAAAAAGAAATAATTTAAAGTAGGTGGTACACACCACAGAAATCTGCTTTCCTCAATCGTACACATTCCATTCCATAGCTAATTATTTTTTAATTGGTTCTATGTATTCTACACATTCATTTTTTAAGGTTAACAGAAATTTTATTCTTAGGGTAGGGAATGAATTCCTATTACATAAGCGTGATAGTGACAAACAGGAACAAACAGGAATTTAAAACCCTTCCCGTTTTAAAATTCAAGTGCATGAATGGGCCATGTGTCCATTCCTGCATTTTCCAACCGTTTTACCAAATTGCAAACATCTGTCTGGTGTTACCCAAACACGCAAGATCACTTTCTTATCAAAAATGCAGATAGAGGAGTTGAAATCTGACCCATAAACCATGTATACCGTTGCAATAATTTAGTCCCCTTTCCCTGGCAATCATGTACGAAATTTAAAATCTTTATTAAGGTACCTGCCTTGTAAGAATATAAAAAGTAAAAACATCTTAATGCAGAAAATCTGTGGTACGTATAGACTCCTTCCTCTTTAACATTTGCCTCACTTCCAAACCTAATTAGAGATTACTAAAAAGTAGTGCACCTAAATACATTCAGTAAAGTGTCTGAAAATAAAATTTCATACAAAGATCTTTCTAAGATGATAAAATGGTACACCTGTGACTTTGACACTGACACTGTAATAGACAAAGATACGAGTTACCTATGTTCATGGACTAGATTGTACATATTGCAATAATATTTATGTGATTTGCATATACACTTCACAAGAGCCATTCATTCACTACATTTTACAGGAATTGGACTCCACTTGGCAATATGTGGATACCTGCCTCGCCACTTTCAGTTCCATTCACATGCCTTCACACCAAACAATGAAATTCTTCGTCAGCGAATTCCTTCATAAGTATATGTAGAGCATAAATGTAGTTACTAACTCACTTAAACTATACCCCACTGACGTTGGTACTTACTTAGCCAGTTTTTTGATGATACATACAAAGCGAAAAGATTCGATGGCTCGATTGCACCTTTGTTTTGCATTCAAGTGGTCGCCGGTCGGTTGGGTTCATCGTGGCCAAGGAAAAACCGGCTCTCTCATCAATTCTAACTCTATTTCAAACTCAACTATGTAATGCAAACGCAAAGACATACTACGTGAAAAGGTATGCCCACCAAACCACTGTTACGCATTTATTAAACCATACTGATACTGTACACCTAAAAATGTGGACTCCCCAATTAAATATCTGATATTTCAACGGGACAGGAGACATGAAGAAATGTTTGTATTATCATTGCAAATTGCAAAGTAGTTTCCAACCCATTATCCAGCTATTTCTAAAAATTAGCTAATTCTAATTCTTATGAGATTCTTGTTTGTAAGGTGAGATGGTGAGAATACTTTATTCATTTAGAATATGACATTCCTTTTGAAATTCCTATCTTTTGTAAAAAGGTGTCACCAACGACGAGAACTTATAAATATTGGAGGTGGCAATGACACCTTGGAAAATGTGTTAATTGACACTGGTTTGGTTATTCCGTTGGAAAATGGGGCTACGGAAGGTGAGGTTTTCTTTAATCACCTTATTAAGTTATCACATACGAGATCGAATGTACCGTATTGGCTTTGCTTGGCTAATCCTTTGGTATGCAACACTTACACATTTTTAGCATGAAATCACTACTGCTGAAAAGCAAAACCAAAAGGACGGAACACTGCACTGAACTGAACTAAAATAACTGAAGCAAACATTAAAATCCCAGAAAAATCGAATTGGACTACCGCTTCCATGTTTCATTCATATCCTTTCCACATTCATGCTTCTGCTAGCTAGTTAAGAGTATGCCAACAGCCTGAGTCAGTTGGGGCACATACTCAGAATTCAGATATACCTAAATCCATCGGCAGTCCTGAACTAACTGCTTTACTGTTCGCAAATTCATTACTGCATTATATTACGGTCAGTATAAAAGAATTTATATTTTTACGACATTAATAAAACGCTATATCAAGCAATGCATAAGTTTATATGCATTTTGGTCAGGATACCATGCAAACTCTGATTAAACAAGTAAAGAAAGATGATATATGAAGTAAAGTGCCTTAGCCTCACCCTTTTCCCAAGATGGACATACACAGACGCCTAAATGCAATAATCTATTCCACTTCAAAGATATATATCCTTAAAAACATTTAATAACCCACGATGTGGCTACTGATTGTGAATTACCCTAACACTTTAGACTTTTAGTGTACAGCAACTCAAATCATCATGTCTTCTGATATCATCACAATACATTGTACAACGGCTTACAACGGCACATTGGCAGATTATTCTTTTCAAAAAACAATCAAGAATGAAAAAGATAATTTAATATTTTGACCTCTTCTTTTTACATCTGACTCTGGTTCAGCCTTTTAGTTACTGTAATGTTAATAAAGTAATTTTGTTTTCTAATAATGCGAAAATATTTTTCAAAATTGTTATTATGCTTACATAATTTAAGTCGCATGAAATGGCAAAAATGTTCTTCTGGTTTCACAAAAACAAACAAACTTGCAGGTTATTTTAGAAACATCTGAATATTATTTTGATCTGTGATGTATACTGAAGACTAGGCATTCAAATGCAGTATTTAGTTTAGACAAATGAATACTAAAATGAAACATTTCATTTGATAAGTATTTTCTGTTTGAAGTAACAGTACTGCTTTCTTGATTGAATGCGCTATCAAACTCTTTCGAAAAAATTGACTACGATTGACTAGGATCACTAATAAATGGAAGTTAGTTCTTACCTGTCCAAATGAGCCTTTTCCAATGAGTGAGTCGATCTCGTAACGGTCAAGAAACTTCTCTCCGTTTCTTATGATATAGTCATGATTATCATCGTCATAGCCATCGTTACTAAACACTTTTCTTTCTTTCTTGTGAGCTGCATCGTCTCCTTGCTGCTGTTGTGCTCGGCGCTTTTTCTTGGCAAAATACACCTGTAAAAATTGCAAAATAGCCATTTAATTTTAGTTATTAGAAATCTCATGATTACCTATTTGATAGACTATTTAAGCGCTAAATGCATTGAGATAAAATTGCAACTACTCTGACCCTACTCTCCAAAATTAACGCTAAAATCAAGATTAATCATTAAGGGTTGAATGACATTTATTTATCACGTAGCGGAGGCTACTAAATGTAATCGGGCTGTCAGTCTGCTTTATCTGTGTGTGTCACTGTCACTACAATAGCTCATGAAGGAATTTGAATTTTTCCTTAAACATTTTTAAATACAAAACAGAAAATAAATAAAATTGATTGACTGAGTATTTGAATAGACTATTTTAATTATTGTATTGAGATTATTTAAGCAGAACAAAACAGTATGACTGACATTAATTTTTAAGATTTAAGTAGCTTCAGCCATTTAAAATACAATTGAAAACGACCGTCATCGCCCTCGAAAATCGACTGGCTGAGGCTGTTGTGTTGGGGGCTGAAGTGAAATGAAACGTAGAAGTCCCTTAAACGTGGTTTATCAAACCTGACGTAGTGAGTATTCCAATAATAATAATATGAGGATAGATATGCGTTGCATATACACCTAGTTAACATCTGAGCCATTCGCATTCCATAATACGAATTCATGTTATTGTATATTGTATGCAGCCATGAGGGCAGAACAGACAGAGAACTGCTTCACATCACATCGCATCATCTCTGCTCATCCATTCATTAAAACCTCTCCATTCACATTCACAATTTATCGAGAATGCCAGTAACATAACGAGACGCAGAGTAAACGAGTATTCGACCGGTGTATAGTCGGCAAACTAGTTAACATCCCCATTCAAACTTTAATTGCAGGCATACACTTATGTACTCCAACTTACAAAACTTGAAACAACCATATCTTTATTTCATTCACAAAATTGCAAAACTCCCCTCACTCACTACTACATCGCAGCAAATCTATTTCTAATCAGCACAATTTAAAAAGATGTGTTTTGTACTATTGTATTTATTTCGTGAATACTGTGCCTCAATTGCCTTAATTCAATTCAATTCAAAACTAAAATTCGTAATCCAGTAAGGCAAACGGCAAACTATATTATATCTTGACAGCTTATCTTAGAAATTCATTTAACTCAGCAATTCATTTACGCAAAATTACGATTTCCCATGGGAAGTGAACGGACTCCCGTCATACAACTTAAAATGAGAATTTTAAAAATGACTCCTGAATGTAAAATCTTGTAAACCCCCAAATTGCACCTTTTTAATGCATAAGCTTTTAGTTTCTTAAACTATACACAGCCGGCCCTCAAACATTTAATTTATTAAAACAGCTAAAGGAGAAAAATATGCTAGCTTTACCTAGAAGACTATGTTTTTTTAATTTAATTTTTTAAATGCTTTAACGGATTATTTACCTGATTGATGTGTTTATAAGTTTTGATGAGGTCGACACTGAGTTTTCTCAAGGGAGCTGTTGAAGGGTCTCTGAATGTTTTGGGGATTCTGGCTTGCATAGCCTGCATGTCGGACACACTGCTTGCACCTCCGACACCAACATTTCCAGCACCGCTGACATTTACATTCATATTCATTTGGTTTCCAGATTGAGGAGGGTAAATATTTCCAGTAGAATTTAAATTTATAAGCCCGGAAGTTCCTGGAGTTGCATGGACCGCCATTCCCATGATACCCAGTACATTAGAAGGTCCTAAAGTCACTCCACACCCACCAGCCATCGAGAGTAGCTGCTCTTCCGGTACTAATCGACCGTAGAGGGGAGCACCAGGTCCACGACCTTTATTCCCCAAATCGGAACTAGAATTTCCTGCAAACCCAAATTTCATTTTAGTACCACATACCACATTGACTTTTTCAATTGAACATTATAATCAGCAAGATCGTAATTCTGTTTTCAATTCTTACATGCAAAAATAGAAATAATGCTATTACATTTTCAGTGCTTTTGTGAAAAAATAAAAATGAAACAAAAACAAATGCAAGATCAAAACTTTACTGAAGGAACCAAAATGTTCGAGTCGAAAATGCAGTTTTTATAAAGTGGTGAAAAAAATGTGAAAAATTCCATTAAATACCTTTATTTTTTTGTTTTTCCATTTCGATAAGAATCATTTGTTCGTGCTTCGGATGCCAAATGTCGGGCCGTTTGGCGTGCACCAGAACGGTGCTATCCATGGCCTGTATGGCTGGCGAATCTTCCACGGTCAACACCACCATGGAACCATTGGCAGAAATAACAAATGACCAAGACCTTTCCCTCGGTCAACCACTGTTCAAAAAATCACACATTTGAATTAAATCACTTGGTGAATACTAGTCAGTTGGTTTGACGTGGCATAACTTTTACGTAGCTATTTAATTCTATGAATACTGAAGTTTTAGATTGACACGTATTTCCACGATCCACCAAAGTAAATTAAATTTTCCAAAATTTAAAAGTATTTCTTGGTTAGTAGCCAAAAAGTTTTTTCAATATTATACATGTGCAGCTGCACGTTTTTAGCAAAATGTAAATCGGTATGGGTATGGGGTGTTCTGTGGTAAATGTAAATACCTATGTGTACTTTCTCCACCCACAATACTACATGTATATTGTGACACTAAAGGTAATCCGGTCCGGTAATCGCAGAATACTTTCCTTTAAAATTATTTCGGATATTGTTCACCATCACTAAAAACACACTAACACCAAAAAGAGCCACCTCTAAAGCGCATTACTAAACTGAATGAAAACCCGGAGCTTTTTCAAGTCCTCTTAGAAATAACTGCGGAACCTCGATAGAAAATAAAACTCCTGAAACAATTTTCTGTTGAGTTTCACGAATTAAAACTGGGCATAGGACAAGTATGGCACATAATCAGCAATAAGGAACACATCTGGAAAAATTGTGCATCCGCATCATCATCAGCTTGCCTAGGACATAAATATATTCCAGTGGAGCACTAATTGCGTATTGTAGTGTTTCTGGTTATTACACGTGAACTGTATATAGTAGACAAGTAGCCGTACTAAAGTAGGTTGACTACATGTTTTGTGATTGGAACAATAAAGTGGGAATTAATGTATGCATGGAAATAGATAAAGATACACGTTCCATGAAACAGCTGATGGTTGCTTCTGCTTTCACTCACTCAGCGACACCCCAAACAATGCGCAGACATTGGGAGCCAGCCAGACAGATGATCCAGCACTTTCCGCCAAAAAGCCTATTAGAAGCCTGACCCGTAATTACTGGAGAGTGGACTAGAGCGGTGTGACGGGTGACACAGAGAGTGACAGGACTGCGAGGGTGTCGAAGGCCCCGACTGACGACTGGAGCCACTCGGTGGAAATGTTGGTTGAAATTCGATGGAGGTGTTGTTGGTTGGCTTGAGTTCTGTTGCTTGAGCGTTCGTTCGCCCTCACTTTGGATCAGTTCAACTCAGACTGTTTTGATGTGCGTATGAAGGATGTAAATGGCCTGGCAACTGCCACCCAGCACACCCAACAGCCCAGACGTCCAAGCACGTCACAACAACCCCCAAAGGCCCAGCGTGCTTTGGACGGGCGCCTCTGCTTGGCCCAGGCCGACCGCCCACCTCCGGCCGCGGCCAATCGCAGCGCACCTCTCATCCCAGGCTACACTCCAATGTCCTTGGAACGGCTATTGCCATTGAGTGCTCGGCGGCTCACACGGCTTTCGACTCCCCGCATCAGCCAAACATCCACCACCTTACAAAGCCAACAAAACAAGCGAGTCGGCTCCACTTCCACTGCTCACTGCAATAACTTTCCTCCATCTCTACTGCACTGCATACGAAAGCCACTCTCCTCAACTACAGCACTGCTTGCTCCTCTTTCCTTTACCCAACTCCGCTCTCCGCTGTGTGACTGACTCCTCTATGTGAGTGTCATGTTCTGTGTGGGATTTGGGGGAGAGCTTCCCAGTCTAACCATCTCTCTCCTCCTAATGCCCAAGTAAAAGTACCGTCAACCTCGCGCAGCTCAATATTCCATTAAATACCAACCTTTCCAGACGTCGGAGTGTCTCTATTACAGGCAACGCCAAAAAACCCAAAAATACAACACCCAACCCGACCTCAAATCAGTCAACACAAATTGGGTAACTAAGTACACTCCTATCAATCCGAATCCGAATCACACATTTTTAATTTCTTCCGCTACATCCGAATAGTAGTTCTCCACTAAGCCTCCACACTTAACCTCCACACATTCAAGAACAAATCTCCTGCCTAAAAACATCCCTAAGAAGTTTTTCTTTGTGAAAGATTAATGAAATGAATGAAATCGGCCCGATAGCATTTTATGTCCAAAATGACCCCTAGTCCGGTCGCTCGGTGTCCACCAATTATTACAGAGCTCCGACAGTGATCCGAACCAAGCCCAGATCAGATCACTTGGCCTTGGCCCATGGACATGGCACGGCCAAATCATTTGATCCAAAACCTCATGGTCAGAGACTAATGGCCAACTGTAACCAGATCTATTTAGGTGAAAGCTTAATGCATTTAGTCTTACATTTCTTCATTATCCTTTTCACCAGTTCATCAACTATTTAAGATTTGGATTTGGTTGGTCTCTACAATATGCCTGGCGAATCCACACAAGTGGAATCCAAATTGAGATTTTCTCTCTTCTACTGGGTTGGGTTGGAAAGATGCAACCCTATCCCATCTCTAAACATCTTTTCTAGTCTGTCTGCAATACTGCTGGAATACTGTATTGTGTAGTATATTGCATTGTGAAGAATTTAACGCATCTCAACATTCGGCAAGACACAGTCTGCAGTCAACAAACAGAATAGCTTAAAGCTACTTAAGCGTACTGAAAACAGAAACGCAGATAGAATTTAATGCGATTGACAGGACAAAATACTAAACAGATAATCATGAAATTATTAAAATAACATTCATTATAATTTTCTGCCTTCACATCTCCGCTGCATATCACATGAATGTAATGTAATATACTTTTTATGACGCAAAATATGTTTGACAGGTAAGACAGGAATTGATTACTAAATGGATGAGAAAGTCGCTTTAATATGCTTTTGCCGCACACGATTCCGTCGATTCCGAAATGTAATATAAGATACCTCAATTCAGTTTTCCCCAAATTAAGTATTAAAATATCAACCGATCGTCATCAGGGCAAAATAGTCATAATAACTTCTTGGAATCAAAAAGCTAAATTTAATTTTTGTCATTTCAATATTAACGAGTACTGATACTCTCTAAGTCCCATTAACGAACAACGAACGCAGTTCATGCGCGCATATGTCGGAATGAATACATTATTTCATTTCGTTAACAGGAATTCCTATCCTAACGTCTTTGATATTTTGCACTTTATGATATCCATCCTTACACTAATACTTTGCACTCTCTCAATTGAACTTTGCACGTAATGTTCACCTGTTTAGTAAAATATAGAACGACAAGAAAATGATGAACCTTTCACTGGACCTAAGATTGCTTTCTCTTTACCCAGGGCGCTACAACATACACAACTTTCACTTCCTTTTTGACTAATTAGAAATCAGGGCATCTGGGCGGACAATGAGGAAAACATTGTGAAAATAACCAACTTTCAGCCTGCCTTAAAAGTACAGTGGCCTGTCCCTAATCTCTACAAATACATCTTTGGCGTTTAGTATTGAAAAGTTATCATAGCGAATTAATATTATTATTGAGTTACTTTTTTTACAGATTCAATCCAAGAAATAATCGAGGAACTTTTCTAATTTTTATTGTCGAAAGCATAATTAAGTAAAGAATAAAAGCATCTAGCATTTTTAAGAATAATTACTTTTCCCAAAGAATGGAAAACTTTTTATTTTGCTTCAAACTGCCTTTAAACGGAATGGAAATGTGCAAAATAAATCGTCCAGTATCAATTTAAAGTTCATTTCGATCATTTCAATGATTGTCTATTAGTTATAAATACACTTACCAAGAAAAGTTGGAAATTGAAAGTAAACAACTGAACGAAAACGAAAACCGACGGTCAGTAGAACTATTGAACAGTATATGGATCTTTCAAAAGGTATCCATGATGTTCGTGTGGTTGTTTCCGTAAATAATTTGAATACGAAGAGCTGAACAGCAGTCAGACGACTTTCTTCAAGAAGAAAAGACTGAAAACCAGGGGGCACTGGAAGATAGTGACGAGGACCAACTGGACCAAAGGACCACAGATAAAAATTATTGAACTGCTGGACAGATGATACCACAATAATTGTCAAAAACCGTCACGTCACCTATTAAATGTGAAAAACATTATAAATCAGTTAGCATTTTGGTATATAATTAGGTAAACTGTTCTGTGTGTCTAACACAACGCAATTTTCCATTCTTCAATTGACACAACCTCCTCCAGCTACTACTCAAATAGTCTGCATTGCTGTCTTGCGAAATTTTTTGAAGAATAAATCAATAGGAAAAAATCGCTAATGCAACAGTAACGAAAGAACCAATTTCCATTTTCCAAGGAATTGGAAATGAAAATTCGTAATTTAAAGCTTATTTATAAAAAGTCAAAACACACGGTTTTCCAGTTTGCTTTGTCGTCTTTCACTTTAAACTTGATGCATAGTTTTAATGTCCTAGAACTTTAACGCTTTAAGGCCAGAGAGAAAGCTAATTTTTGTTGTCCATTAAAAATAAATTTTTTAGACGTTTTGTTTTTAATTGACAAAAAGAAATGCACTTTGTCTAAGGATAATTTTGTCTGTCCGGCTAAAAGGCACAATAATAAAATTATTCTCTACTAACTAACTACAAAACAATATAACATCACTGTCCATCAATCAATAAAACATCAAACATTACAAAAAAATAAAAAATTACAATAAGTAATTATTAATCATAGCAAGTCCTTACGCAGTACACTGAAGATATATACCCTTTTAGAATGCTGATGACTTGATGACAACGAATGAGGTATCTCGGGCGTCTGATTTTCAGCTTTCTTGTAAATTACGAACTACACGAATACGAACTCATTGGTCTTTACGGTATAGCGCTTCCTAGGGTATTCCGTATTCCGTACTGTGTTTTTATTTTTATTTAGTGTTCGGAGATCACTTTGGACATCCGATATTACTTTGCATACAGTAACAGTCAACAATAAAAATTACTAGTAATATTACGCAATATTTGACCAGTATTACATATACGTAACAATTACAATTGTACTAAAGTATTACGTATTGAAGAATCAGGAAAAGTTATTAGACAACACACAAAAATTATGGAAGTTGCTGAGGAATTGCAATTCAAAATTGAAACTGCCCTATCCTATCACTGAATATCACTGAATAATTGTATTTAAATGTGTCCTTGTATAATGTAATACTTGTAAACACTCCTATGACTTATTGCGCCTGAATTTTACCGTATTATCCCCAATTCCCCTATATTCTCCAGGAACCTGTGTTTTTCTTTTTTAGTTGCACTACACAATTACAATTTCCATTAGCAGTTATCCATGTTATTCATCGCGCTTAATGGTAGTACAGATCAGTCCATGGTGTTCTTTCCGCACCCTTAAAGTAGACAGTGTCGAAAACTGACGACGTAGACACAGACGACGATGACGATTTTATGACAGATGAAAGGATGAAAGAGAGAGTGTGGTTGTTGGGTAGCGGAGAGTGCGAGTGGTGCAGTGCTGCTACTGAGCGCGCTGATGACTTTCTGATTGAGTGCAGTCTAGTCAACTAACCAACTGATTGAAACCGGAGCTGTTGTGTCATCTGATCATCTGTCGAAAAATTGTAAATTGCATAACTTGCGAAATATACGGCAATTCCTATTTGGTGGCGCTTAAATATGCAGATTATGTAAATAAAACATAATAAATAACAATCAAGCTTTAAAGTTTGCATCAGAAAAACAATTCCCGATTTGCACAAAGTACCTCAGGTATATCCCACCCGTGTAACCTACACATGAGTAGGATATAACGTTAGGTACGTTGTGCAAATCGTCAATTTCTACGATTACCCACTCATCACAACCACGACATCAAAAATACACAATCATCTCCCGATTCCCGACGAACCGAGCTCAAGTTACTCACACTCACGAGTACGACACCATCACAGCACAGCACTCCACACTTTACAAGTCACTGACTCACAATAACAATATTATTCGCAGAAGAGAAAGAACGCAGTAGAACTTTCTGCATATGCAAAAACAACACAGATGGCAAAATCAGTATGCACTGCTCATTTCATGATTTCAAAAGATCCAAAAAGATCATATTTTAGGGATGATGTTATGAATTTATGTAGGTATATGCTAAACTTTATTATAATAAATGCGGTTTGCAAAGATCATCCTCGTCGAAAAATGATTTTAAAATCATATGAAGGTTTCTCTTATGACATGTGCTATTTTTATTTATTTACATTTATAGATTTAGAAATTTATCCTTTGGCAGGGAATTCCCGGGCGTCATAATACTTTAGGGGCCCCATAGGCATTCGTGAAATCCAAAGACTGATATTCAAGATCAAGAGAATTTACAGAAAATTTGTTGAAATTGAAATAGTTTTAATGGTGCTTTTAGTGCTTTGTGTAAATCATATTATATAGTTCACCATTTTGACGAACTGTGAATTAAAATAAAGAAATTAACGGCAATTTGCTAAAATTGAAAAGTATTTTGCGCATTGTGCAAATCATATTAATGATTTTGATTCGTTGATTTTGTGCGACTTTTTTACCGACCTGTTGTACAAAATAAAAAAAATTAAAGACAATTCGTTAAATTTTTTTTAAATTGCTATTCGCGCAGATATTATTGATAATTTTTGTGTATTTTGCGCCATTTTGCAGGGGCCCCATTTTAAGGGCGGCGCTTGTACCGCACCAAGGCAGTTTAAACATCATAGATCATTAAATTAAATGGGATTTTAGACTATTCCAACCTAGGAAAAGTATAAAATTATTTGAATTGGAGACATCATCTTTTGTCAAGAAATTGGGGACGGGATTCACGGAGTTTTGGAGATCTATTAATTTTATAGTCATATATAATTTATATTGCTATCAAGACAACTCTTAAGAAACTGATGTCTCGTGTCGGCTGTCTTCGTTTACGATTTCAGAGAAGTTGCGTAGGTCATTTACAGTGGGAGTTATAATGTGGTTGTTCCTGTTATGACTCAATAACCCTTATTCGTAATAGCAACCATTGGTATTGAAGTCAACCAGCAGTCGGCTAAGTCATCCAAACGCGCAAATGAAGACAGCCAACATTTCACTTACCGCCAAATAGACGTATGCTTAGTAGCGTCAACCAAATTTTTATACCTCATTCAGCTGCCTTTGATATAGACTTTCCTGCGTCAACCAAACGTATGAAAAAAATGGTTGACATTACAAATAAGGGTTATACTTAGCAGTTGGATACTCTGTGATTTGAACTATCCAACAAGTCAAAAGACAATACCTACAAAACTTAAATCTGACATCTGATTGAGTCTTGAACTCGTGATAACTGCTGATCTCCTTTTTGTTCTTGTAAGTACTCAAAAGACTATAAAACCTTAGTTTTGGTAGACTGAGATTTTGGTTTAAAAAATTAGACATAGCGTACAAAAATTTGGTGTATTGTTTTGCAAATATTTGGGTATTCCTATTTTCCATTCGTTTGTATATATGTCGAGGTGATCTAAACTCTAAAGGTAACTCGACTTTTTATTTTCCCCTGGCGAGGGGAGCTATACTTACACGGGTACACCGATATTTAAATTTAGAAGGATTACTTCGGAACATCTTTAATAATGAACAAAATAATGTGGAACGTTATTACAGTTACATAATTTCTAATTTCAAGTTCGTTAATATTTGATACTTTTAATTTCAGTAAAATGTCTGGAATTTTGGACAATGTAAGGTGCGACTGCTTAGAAGGGGAAAGACGCAACAGTATCGCTTCAGCCGTGGCTGGAGTTCTGGTAATTTTTCACAAAATCGATACTACTTCTTATTTATTTTACGTAAGGAATTGTTCAATTTTGTATTTAATTGCATTTCATATTATATTATAGTGCACTTCATAATATATATATTGTGGGTTCATACTTTTTTGTGCAATTCATATTTTATTAGTGAATTTTATAATTTATTTGTGCTTGTCATTAAATTATTTATGAGGCTGCCTTTATTGATTTTCGTAAAACATTTGTGTATCTTTTCTATTAGTGCTTTCTTATTTATTTGTTCAAAATTATTTGTAAAGCTCAAAAAGATTTGTTACGAATATTATAACCCAATTAAAAAAATGTTTTGGATCAGTTTTTTACAGGATGGTGGATAATAATTGACGTTGCCGCTACTGGTCCCTCTAAAGCTGAATTTGATCCGGCATATTACACATGCGGGGTTTTTGGAACTATTGCGTTATTTATGTGAGTTATAAATAATTCGATTTTGATGAATATGGAAAAATAGAATTTATCATCTTCTTTATCTATTTAATGACTGAAGATGTCCACAATTCATAATTTTTTTTCACTAGGATAAATGCAGTGTCAAATGGTCAGCTTCGAGGAGATTCATTTACGAACGGATGTATGGGTCCCAGAGGAGCAAAATTATGGCTTTTCGTTGGCTTCGTTATGGGATTTTCTAGTTGCATCAGTGCTTGCTGGATCCTTATTGGAGGTTACTTCACCGAAAGTATGCTTATGCTTTGCTAGCTTTCGTATAGTGAAATAATTGTTTTGAACCATACCTTTTCGTAAATACAAATGGACTTCATCTATCTTTTTAAATTCAATTGAAAAAATGGCAAAGTGATTATTACTATTTTGTTAAAACTAAGTCTTTTTGTATTGGGATGTAAAACAAGCAGTTTAAAGTAAATTTACCAAAATTCTTCATTTTTTGAATATACTAGAAGCAATTTTTTATGTAGTTTAATCTTTCAAACCGATATTTATATATTTTCAATATTTATTTAACCAGATTCAGATATGCATTTACATTCAATTATTGAGTTGCGCTGAAAAACTTATTTTTATATCAGTAATCAAGTAATCATTATATTGATTGTGTATATAGTAGAAGCAATGTTTGGTGAAGGGCATTATGGTGCTAGGGTTAATTTTAGTTTTAGAATAATCTTTGCTTGGGGAATTCGCTGTGTTATGTAATAATGTGCAGTTTAATTTTTTGCGAAACTTGGGGTCGATAATATGTATAATGTATAATACGCCTAGGTATTACCTGTAGTAAAAATAGTACCTGGTAAGAAAATTTTATATTCTGAAAATACAAAATCACATGTTATAATTATTAATGCATCGATTCAACTTTTTAAATGAATTTCGATGCATTAAAAATCCGAGACAAATCCAAAATAATGTAGGTTCTAGGAGTCAAATCAATTAGGGGATGCTTTTACCAGTACATTCTCGATTCTCCAATATGTTCCGACTTTCACCAATTTTAACGGGCTTTCCCTACTTAATTTTTAAACACAGTTCTCAGCACGGGCAGAATTTTTTGGTATGCTTGACATCTGAGAAGGGAAGCATTTCAATCTTATGTCGGGGCACATGGGGTTCTTTGTGATTTGTTTAGTAATTTATGTATACGAAATCTTTTTCCGTGTAATTTATCTTGCGTATAAGTCAAAAAATTCTCAGTCATTGGAAAGTTGTTTTCGAATTAGTTTGATTTTTTGTTGTGTTTAAAAAATAGTTGCAAAAAGCATATTTTTCACAAAACATTAATGCAGAAACCCATTATTATTTGTATTTTCAACTTTCGTAGTAAATGACTTTTGAGAAGGGGAAAACGAAAAAAGTGAAAAGGTTAAATGCAGCTTACATTACACATTATTATATTCGTATCACAGCGCATTTCACAGAAAAGAAAAGTAATTAATAAACTTAATCTATTTTATCGGAATTATAGTAAGAAAAATACATTTTGGTTTGTGTAGATTCTCCGACAAACAAATGGCCGGGTGCTGCTGTTTTTCTTCAAAATGTGTTTATTTTTGCCAGTGCTTTGGTTTACAAGTTTGGTCGTTCCGAGGATTTGTGGGGCTAACACGGTTAAGCATTTGAATAATATCTTTTGTACATTCCCGACGAGTCAAATAGAAAATAGTGTAGATGCTACTGACTGTGTAAGTAAATCCTCTAAACTGTAGTACATCATTTCGTTCGCAAACTATAAGTAATTGTAATTAGGTTGTGTCTGTCTCATTTTGATATGTATCTAATCTAGTATACAATGCACTATGTATGTATGTACTAGTTACAGACTACAGACTCATACTACAACTTTACCATTTCAATGGTAAACGGAACATATTAATCTCTCTTGTAATAGAGTTTGCATTTGCAAATGTAGTGGTGTCTGATATTTAAGTGTGTATTTAATGCTTTGTATTCTACAAAATATTGTATATATACTTAGGGTTAGGAAAGTAAAAATGTGTTAATGAAATATGGAATGAAAAATGAATGATGTTTAGTATAATCATTATTTATGGTGGTACCTTCCAACCCCGAAATTCGAAAATGAATTACTTAGGTATACATCATTTAATCATTTTTATGAATACGTCATTAATGCGTTAAAATGTTTCAGTCTCACATTTGCAAAATAAATAGTTAGTCTGAAAGTTGAAAACTTTAATTTTGCTGAATTTTAAAACATTCAAGTACATTGATTGTTACAACATTCACCAAAAAACCCAGAGCGGCATCATTCACCTTTTAGTTTAAATGCTTAATGCTTCCTACTAAATACCAAAGTACTGTCATAAAATAAAATGCTGTAAGCTATTTGATTCTGCATTCCATTATTATCAGCCTGAAAAAACGGTGTATTTAACTTGTAAAATTATGAATTGGGAAATAAGAAATGACAGGTTGTAACTGTGTTCAAGCAGAAAAAATAAGAATTTTCCAGTAAGTCTCGAATTTCTACTTTTTCCTTTGTGTCCTAACAATAAATTATTCTTACAGCAACTCTCCTGTAACCTCTTGAAAATACAAGTTTTTTGTGGTAATGGTTTGAAATGGTTTTTTGTTTCTGGTTTCTGCAACAATTTCTCATTTTTCACATTTCGTAGAAAAAACAATACATGAAAGGGCAAATAGTTTTTCGGAAGGAAGTCGACACTTTCGGAGAAAGGTCGTGCTGACTTTGACCGTGAATGACCGTGCTGACTTTGACAGGACAGTTTAATAGCAGAACCAGAATATATCATATATCTTGAGAATATATCATATATCTTGAGAATATATCATATATCTTGAATTTGACATAGCTATAATATATATAGGATTTTGTAATTTGAGTTGCTAACGTATAACTTTGCATATGCATTTGATTTTATTGTATTTAAAAGCATCACAAATTTTATTTGTTGCTTGTGAAAAGTTTTTGTAATAAAATAAGCAAGTTGACGAATTTGCAAGAAAAAGTGGTGACAAAACGTTCAAAATGTTTTGGAGATGCAGGTGATCGAAACCTGGTCCTCTCACATGCGAAGCGAGCGCTCTACCACTGAGCTACATCCCCTCCTAAGACAACCTGAGTTCTAATGCCAACATTCTTTCTTATAATGCTCCAAGGGAATGGCGAGTGAAGCAAGAGTTTGAATAACGCGACGTCATCCTTGGACTTGAATTGGAGCATCCACCAGAATCGTGATACGGAACAACCAATCAAGCTTCCACACGACTTTTACGCGTGGACCTTTGCATTTCGCTAAATATCGTGGTGCTTCAATTCAAGTTGCTTTTCTGTCAGTCAGACTCTAATCGTCGTGTGTACTGTCGGAAGGCCGACTCCACTGTCTGTCCTCTATCAATTTTCTAGTGACATTTATAATTTAATTTAAATTACGAAATTCGGATTTGCAAATTTCCGCCGACTGCTGCGGAGGAATAATAAAAGTTTATCATAAAAGTTTATCGGTGAGATTTTATTGAAATTTTTATTTACATCGTCATCGATGCAATTTGCCTTACATTGAATAAATATGGCTTATTTTTATCTTTGATATCTTTTTATTAGCCTGGCTGGAATTCGTTTTCCTACTTATCTTTCATTGTGTTGGGCGAATTTTTGTTGTTTTGAATTTGTGGAAGGAAGATTATATACGAATTCTTTGTTTCAGACTACTTAATACAAAGTTCTAACGGTAAAACCAAATCCTCTTCCCTTCCCAATTTGCATTTTGGTATTTTAGTGCCATTTATGTAGGTAGTAATTTTCTCTTTACTTAGTCGTTTACATCTGCTCGGGAAAGCTTTTTCTTTTCAAATGGTTTTACATTTATCTGACCGTTTTCGCACATTCTTGTAATAAATATCAAAATTTATTTTATTATTGTTTTGCAAATCCTTTACCGGTTGGAGCTCGAAGGGCAGTAAATTTTTGTTTTGAGACATCCGAATTTAGAAATATTTTCATTCTCCGAATTGCTATGTGTACCTATGTGTGCCTACATTGATTATTGATTCCGCTATGAGCGCATGGAAATACCAAAACGAAAAATTAATACATTTTAAGTAAAATTGTTGGCAATTGGATTTGAATTTCGCATTTAAAGGTTTTCGGGCTTTTTCTCATTTGGAAACGGTCCTTACTTAAGTATGCAACACTGAACATAATCCCCAACCAAACGCTGCAAGCTAGCCTATTTACTGTTGATAGTAATTGGTAGTGAAAGTTATTTGGACATTACAAGTTAAACTGAATGATTCTATCTATATTTCTGAAAAGGAAAGGAATGCTTTTTCTGGTTTCTTTGTGCTCACTAATGAATATTTTATTTTGATGCATTTGTTGCAGAGAAAATCAAAATGGTTAAGTTTAAACCAGTAACATCATTAGCACTACTAGTCATCGTATTAGGATTATGTCAATATGCGAGCTCTGTCGCTGTTATGAGCGTAGATCTCGGTTCAGAATGGATGAAAATAGGAATCGTTTCGGTAAGAAAATTAAATCATTTATATGCATAATTTTATCACGACATATTTCTTTAGTATGTACATTCATCGCCTTTTAGGCTACAAATTGTAGATGTAGTAATCAAGTAAGAACAAAGTTTTGAAAAGTTCAATAAATAGTTTTCTTCCCTAGCTAATATAATTAAGGTAAATTATGAATAAAGTTATTGGTATCATTTTCCATTGGAAGGAGTTACTTAGATAATTGTATTATACTGAAATGTTGTTCCTTTGTGTGACGGCAAATGGTATTTTGTAAAACTGAGAAGCTTAGCTTAAAAAGAAATGTATTTAAGTTGCCACTGTTTTCTTTCCATTTGGTAGATAGGCTACAACGAAGGATTATCGATTTTTGAGTGTTTAATTCATTATTTATTCATTGTGATGTTGTAGCCGGGTGTTCCGATGGAAATAGTTCTGAACAAAGAATCGAAAAGAAAAACACCGGTGGCTATTTCATTCCGCGACGGAGAGAGACTGATTGGCGAAGACGCGTTAAATGTTGCTGTCCGGTTTCCTCCTAATGCCTACCTCTATTTTATGGATCTGTTGGGCAAAAAAATGGACAATCCCATCGTAAAACTATTTCAGAAGAGATTCCCTTATTATAATTTAGTAGCGGATGAAGAACGAGGCACTGTCCTCTTTCAACACGACAGGTCTCTGTTCTATTAGCGAAATTAATTGCATTCTGCCCTTTGCTTTGTAATACCTATAATTTATATCCCTATTCATTTCGTGGGATAGCAATGCTTATATGCTTATTTCATTTTTGTTTACCCTTAGTGAAACGTTTTATTCCCCTGAGGAATTACTGGGCATGGTTTTAAGTAAATGTCGAGAATACGCTCAAGACTTTGCCAGGCAGCCTGTTAAGGAAGCCGTCATCACGGTTCCACCTTATTTCAATCAAGCAGAAAGAAGAGCTGTTTTGAATGCTGCCGAATTATCAGGAGTAAAAGTTCTGCAATTAATGAATTCAAATACGGCTGGTAATTATAATTGCTTCCATTTATGGAGCCATAATATAAACTCACTTTACCATAAGATATTTAGATGTAAGGTTAAGGTTGATTTGATTTTTCATTATGGTGAATATGTCCTTATTTTATGGCAATACGAGTTATACTATGATATAGTGTTATGATAGAAAAAATTAATATTTTTATGGTGAAGTGTCTATTTACAATGCTTATTTTCTTTTCAGCTGGTTTAAATTATGGAATCTTTAGGCGAAAAGATTTTAATGATACTCCTCAGCATATATTGTTATACGATATGGGAGCCTCTAGTACTATTGCCACAGTTGTCAGTTATCAAATTGTTAAAACCAAGGAAAAGGGAGTAGTTGAGTCAAATCCACAAGTGGCTGTTCTTGGAGTAGGGTAATATTGATATTCTGTTTTCTACAGTTGTTCTGTGAAAGGTGTGTTGTGACTTAGAAAAGTTAAAAATTAATAATTTCTGATTTTTAGGTACGACCGAACTTTGGGAGGTCTAGAAATGCAGCTGCGTCTAAGAGACTTTTTAGCCAGAGCTTTCAATGACATGAAGAAAACAACCACAGATATTTTTACCAATCACCGTTCAATTGCCAAATTATTTAAAGAAGCTGGACGAGTTAAGAATGTTCTTAGTGCCAATGCTGATCATTATGCCCAAGTATGTTAAATATTTGTTAATCTATGAAAGTTCTTCAAAAGTTGTTTGCATTTACAGATTTTCGGACTTTTTCTCATATTGAAAACGATCCTTACTTAAAATGCAATACTAAACACAATCCCCAACCAAATGCTGCAAGCTAGCCTATTTACTGTTGATAGTAATTGGTAGTGAAAGTTATTTGGACATCGTAAATTATAATGAATTAGCAGACATTGGCCGTTTTTAACTTCTTTGTGATCAGTAACAGTAATGGATTTGTTTAATTTTCAGGTGGAAGGTTTGTTAGAAGAGAAAGATTTCAGAGTGCAAGTAAGCCGAGAAGAGTTTGAAAGACTATGTTTAGATCTTTTTGAAAGAGTGAAAAATCCCGTTGAGCAAGCCCTGAACTCTGCTGCAATGACAATGGACTTGATTGATCAGGTAAACTGGAATTGGGGGTATGATTGTATGCTGATCAATATGCCAATAAAGGAATTTAATCTGTAATTTTGGGAAAATGTAAGCGAAAAAGTTTGGAAAAAGCAAATGTAATATAAATTACTCTACAGATGTTCATTGTCAAATAATAGGTAATTTTAGTGGGAGCTGGAACAAGAGTTCCAAAAGTACAAGAAAAATTAACAGAATTTGTGAAGCGAGAACTTGGAAAGAGTTTGAATACTGACGAATCTGCTGCAATGGGAGCGGTTTATAAAGGAGCTGATCTTAGTTCAGGATTTAAAGTCAAAAAGTTTATCACCAAAGATGCCGTCATATTTCCTATTTTGGTAAGAAAACTCTTGAAAGAATTTGTCAAAAGGAAAAAGAGCTAATAAATACAAATTATTTCATTGCATTTTGCATTGATTACTTTCAGGTTGACTTTGAAAGGGAAGTCGATGGTGAAGATGGATCTAAAACACTCAAAATTATACGCAGAACGTTGTTTTCTCAAATGAATCCTTACCCACAAAAGAAAATTTTGACATTTAATAAACACGTGTCGGATTTTACATTTTACGTTAGTTATGGCGAGTTCCCTCTACCTCCACATGAAGCTGAGTAAGTCTATTACAAAGTTGTTTTCAATTTTCTCTCTTTTAGTTGCTTTTTCAAAGCGTTGCACATTATCAAGGTATAGTATTGATTACTAGAAAGAGTAAATTTTAATTGTTTATTAAACGTGAGAAAATAATTTTTGTACTTTTTGAAGGGCTGTCGGTTCACATAATATTACCCGAGTGGATTTGACTGGCGTTGCTGCTGCAATCGCGAAGCATTCAGCGGAAGGGGTGGAGTCTAAAGGGGTCAAAGCTCACTTCAGCATGGATGAAAGTGGCATCTTTTCATTGAATTTAGTGGAATCTGTTTTTGAAAAGAATTCAACCGATAGTGATGTTCCAGAGGGCGATGACACCCTTTCGAAAATTGGATCTGCTTTCAGTAAACTCTTTTCAGGTAAAGCGAAAGATATTTTGCCACTGTCCCAAAAATAAGGCAGAGGCAGGCCCCAGGGATTTAAAGGGAATTCTCCTGCTGTTACTACCACTAGTACTTTGTTCTCCAATTTCCCCTTATTTTACGGAATTTTCCCTACTTTTACCAATATCCCCCTATTTTCAACAATTTTTCCATGCTTTCACCACTTAATCTATCAACAACATTGCGCTTTAAGTTTGTTTGTGTAGTTAACCAATGAAATGTAAATAAAAAGCGTTTGTTTGAATTTGGAATACTATTTCTGCCCTAATGGTTTGATTGAATAATGAATATAATTATTGTATGGTTGATGGTTGCAGGAAGTTCGGAGGATAAACCTGTGACGAATGAAACTGAAGGTGAAAGTACGGGTGGAGAAGAGTCCGAGTTACCCAAGCAAGATAAGGAGGACGGATCTTCGCAGCCAGACAAAGCAAATACAACAGCGGATGAAGAAAAGGCTAAAGAAGGCGAGTCTACAGATGACAAGAAGAATGAAGAGGAAAAACCCAGTGAAAAATTAAACGCTAGCTCCACTACGTCGACGGAACCCAAAAAACCAAAAACTGTTTTGGTCAAAGAAGTTTTAGACATGACAATGAACATTTTAGATGTTAATCCCTTAAGCGGAAATACCCTTAAAGTTTCTACAGACAAGTAATCACTAATTAATTCTCTAATTTCTAAATTTTCCTAAGAATTTTTGAGGATAAATATGAATATTAATGCTATGATTTCATTTGTAAAGATGTATATGATTTTCCAAAGATACAATGTAAAAATTATTGAACTATTGCAGAATAAAAAGTCTAGACGAACAAGATCGTTTGAGAGGGTTAAGGGAAAAAGCAAGAAATGTTCTGGAAAGTTTTGTTTTGGATTTGCAAGACAAAATCTATACTCCTGAGTACGAACCAGCAATCACGGAGGAAGAGAAGGAGAAAATTTCAACCACATGTTCAGAAATCTCAGATTGGCTTTATGAAGACGGAGCCAATGCAGACAAAGAAACTTACGAAGAAAAGTTCAAGTCTCTGAAACTAATGACTAAAGATCTCACTGACCGTGTTCGAGAGCACAAAGACAGACCTGACGCCTTAGATGCTCTCGAAAAAATGCTAAATATTAGCATGGGATTCTTGGAAAGTTCCAGAGGGTTACCAGATGATCAGCAATTTTTTACTGAAGTAGAAATTACAACATTGGAGAAACTAGTAACGGAGACTTTCGAATGGCGAGAAAAGAAATTTGAAGAGCAGGAAAAAACTCCCTTGACACAAGCTCCTGCTCTAACTATTCGAATGATAGCGGAAAAGATAGATGCTCTTGACCGTGAGGTAAGTCTATGTGACATTCATATAAAAACAATCCGTTTTCCACAAATTAAAATCGTCATTTCCCCCCGAGTATAATCATTTTGTCAAAACAATCGTTGATTATCAAAAGAATACTCATTTTTCCACAAGTAATTTTGCGTTTACCATATATTTCATTACTTTGACACATTTTCATTGCAATCTGAGAGTAAAATGTAATCAAGACAAAAAATGGCGATTTATATTCGTAGTAAACCTATTTTATGGGTAGTTATATCAAAGCTGCTGAGTTGTTATGTTTCGTGAGATATTTAAACTAAAAACCTGTGAATGAATGACTTCAAGGTAGTTCTGTACTTAACTTTTGGACGTGATTGCATTACTGTATGAAATGTGTTTTAGGTTAAATACATGGTGAACAAAGCAAGAGTGAATAAATTGAAGAAGCAAAGGGAGGAAAGTTTGGCGAAGGAGAAAGAGGCAGAAAACAAAACGGAGAATAATGAGGAGAAGGGCGCAGAGGCAGAAAAGTCTGAAAACGAGTCGACCGGGGAGGACCCCCCTCCGGTTTCTGAAAACGAAGTAAATTCAGAAGAGACAAAGTCCAACGACAGTGGCGACTCAGTAAATCCGTCAGAAACAAAGGAAAAAACGCATACCGAATTATAACACATAGGGTTATAGGTTTATTTCAATTATATTAAGGTGAGTAGAAATTCGACTTGGTGTTGTTTATGGTGTAAAGTGTGAATCACGCACCATCACGACCGAACATATTATTTCGATTGTACTATGTAAAGTAAGCGTAATTCCTTTACCTTTTATACAAAATCAGACAAAATATGAAAAAACTTCAGGAAATCACTCACAACGTGCGAGGAATTCACCAAGAACAGAAATTATGGTTTTTGTTTTGTTTTCTCATGATCTATCAAATATCAAGCCAATTCCAAAGCATCCCTAGTTGTATTATTTATACTGCATTATTATTGTGCTAGAGAAAATTCTTACTAATTGATAAGTGATTCTAAGTGCAGATTGTAAATGGTTAAAATTACTGTATTAATATACTTACTATTGGATTGTGTCAAGAATACTTTCTGCGGACATGCAACACAACACCCATGTGATAGTAGACAGACGGGAAGAGAAACAGTTAACGTGTGAAATTAGATTTAAGTATTTATTTGTGTGCTACCGTTCTATTCGTTTTCTATGTACTATTTACCCTATGTACTGATTGTCATTATCCTGCATCAACAGTAGTGTTCTATATGTTAATAAACAAGATTATGGGTGTATTGTATTTAGTTTGAGTGCTTCTTTGAGACTGTGTGTATTGTATCGTCCTTTACAAGGTTTCTATTCCCAATGGAAAAAATGAAATGAGAATTGAAATCTAATCACTAGTGATAGGCAAAGTGAAATGGGAAATACTATTTATAAATTTCCCGTTTTCCATTGAAATTATCATGTGGAAAGTGCGAAATAGGACTATTGTTAACTGGTAAATTTCCCGTTTTCTTCTGTAATGAGAAAAATTGCAATAAATCTAAAATTTGAGGTTTCATTTCTCATTTCTGTTATTTGCCGAGTGTCCAACAAATTGGGAATGGAAATCCTGGAAATCTTGGCTCTATGAAACTATAAAACAAATGTATTTAAGAAATAGAATGTCGGAAGATGATCAGTCTCTCGCTTGATGTATATTGTATTGTATGTAAATGTAGAGTTTAGTTTTCCAGATGAATAAACACAATTTGAAGCTGTAATTTAATTTAAAACCGTGTATGACATTGTTGTAAGCTAGATAGTAAGGAATAAGGAAACAGGAATTCTTACGTAGTTGACTGTAACATTCGTACTATTTGTAAGTTACTATATCTACACTTACAATACTATCCAAGTCAGTCTGACTCCTTTTGCTCTAACTTACCTTGTTATTACTTATATACATGATAATTTACTTAAAAGATGAATGACAGTTGTATCTCAATCCTAATTCAACTACGAATATACAAAACTATGCTTAATTTCTAGGTGAATCCTAAATGTTATTCCTTTTCGGTTGCGGGTTCAATTCGATGGAGATTCCAATAAGTTATTACTATTAATTATTTAAAATGTTTGCGACAGAACGCAAAAATAAATAAACAATTTTATTTAATGTTTTAAATAAACGCACTTACGCAAAGATAAATATAAAACGATGGGCCGACCTTTGCCTACTGTAATATAATGTAGGAGCAAATGCATGCATTAAATTCAAAAGATATAATTATAACAATTTTACTCTGTATTATAACATACAAACGTCTACTTTTTCACACAAATAAATCGTTAAAGAATATCAGAACAATCTCGCTCTCCTAAACCATAAAGCTAAAAGACAAGTTGCATAAGTGTAGATGGAATTAAAGGCTATAAACAATGTATGCAGCGGGAAATGCCACTAGTGGTAAAAGGTAAAATTGGGAAATGTTATTCTACACATTAAAAAACTTAATTTTTGTAGTAGGAAATACCACTAGAGGAAAAATTCTCATTTCCCAAGGGAAAATTGGAAAATTTCATTCAAAAATTCTAAAGCTTAATATTTGTAATGGGAAATACCACGAGTGGTAAATTTCCCATTTCCAAAGTACAAGTATTAAAGAATTCCAAGTCTTTTAATTTCCAGGACTTGTAACAAAACAGACAAAACGGAATGGGGAGAATGGGAATATTGAAAACATTAGGAAAGGTCCTTCAAATATTGTTCTAATAATCTGTAGCATTATTGGCAAGATAGTCTCTGCGCCCAATATTCGAAGCTTGTTTGTTCTGCATTGCTTCCAGTTTGGGACAACTCGTGATTCTGTGACCCAGACCACCACAATAGCTGCAACCTTTATCATCTATAAAAGCATACGTTCAGTATGAATTAAGTTATGGATAATTGCTAACCGTATATCTAATGCATTTATGATTAGAAAATAAAAATACAGAAAAGATTATGATTTACCTCCCGCATCCAAATACTTTTCGTTTTCAGAATTTAGTGTGGCTAAGAAATGCGGAACATTTTGCTTGGCTTCCATAAGTAAATGCTTCAAGTCCAGTAGAACTGATTCTTCGTTACCCTTGTTGATAAAGGTGGTAGCCAATCCTCCTCTCCCTGAACGACCCGTACGACCAATACGATGTACTACAGAACAAAAACAAAAGCATTACTGTTAGTTTCATTTTCCCCTCATTAAGGTTGAAAAAATCAAAGAAAGATTTAGAATCGGATTTTTATTCGAAATTAGCAATATATTAGGATTGAAATAAATGCAAACCATAATTCTCGATGTCATCTGGCATGTCGTAATTAATGACATGTTGAATTTGTGGGAAGTCAAGACCCTTAGAGGCAACGTCTGTTGCCACTAAAACATCTTTTTTGAAAGTCTTGAAGTCTTCAATAGCCTTCGAACGCTCTTCTTGATCTACAAAGACAGAATAGACCTCTGATTATTTGAAATTTCAGTCGCCAGTTTTTTTCTCTGCAACAGAATATAATTTCATTGCTCGCTGTAATTCAGATAAACTTCTTACCTTTTCCACCATGAATCGCAACAGCCTCTACACCTTTTAATAGCAAATATTCATGAATGCTGTCCACATCTTGCTTCTTTTCGGCGAATATAAGAACAGGAGGTGAGGTCTTCTGAAGGCATTCTAGCAGATATACAACTTTGGCTTCCGTTTTTACATATTCCACTTCCTAGAAAATAAATGTCACTAATTAAATCCACAAATACTATATTTTATTGTTTTCCGAGTGATAAATATAATTAAAAGAAAAACAAACCTGGATGACATTCATTGAAGCAGCCCCAGCACGGCCCACATTGATAGTAACTGGCTTAACTAAAGCAGACCTTGCAAAATTTTGAATTTTCTTTGGCATTGTTGCAGAGAATAAAAGTGTTTGCCTTTGTGCCTGGAAAATACAATTTAGAGCTTTGTATTATAATTGCCGTTACTCGTTACATGCACATTTTTAACTGATTTACCTTAAAATATGAAAATATTGTACGAATGTCGTCTTCAAATCCCATGTCAATCATTCTGTCAGCTTCGTCCATACAGAGGTAGCGACAAATATCCAGACGAACCATTTTCTTATCTAACATGTCCATTAGCCTTCCAGGCGTAGCGATGATAATGTGAACTCCTTTTCTGATGACGTCCATTGCTTCGCTCACCGCCACTCCACCCATCGCTATGCAAGCTCTAATTTCTGGAAACCCTTCCTTTTGCAAACAATTGCAGTAGTACGAAACAATTTCAAATGTTTGCCGAGCCAACTCTCGAGATGGACATATTACTAACCCTATGAAATCATGTATTTATTACCATTATTCATCAATCAATGATCTCAATCTCAGATATTTCAGACAAAAAATGGAAAATCAAAAAAATAATTTAAAAACTATAATAGCAACCCACTCACCGTAGGGTCCTTCATCTTTGGCAAAAGGAAGTTTGTACTCCTGCTCGAGACAAAACATTATCAAAGGAAGAACAAATACTAAAGTCTTTCCACTGCCAGTAAAAGCGATACCGATTAAATCTCTGCCAGAAAGCCTAATTAAAAAAATTAATTAATACTAAAGTACGTATAAAGTACGTATAATTGGTTAGAACGTATAATTCTGAATAGGCTGTAAATTTTGTGGTGCTCTTACACAGTAGGTATACCCTGGATTTGAATTGGTGATGGTTTTATTATTCCTTGCTTAGACATTCCATTAAGAAGACTTTTCGGAAATCGAAATTCTTGGAAATTCTTTATAGGGGGTGGTACATCGTCACCTTCTACAAGTATACAGTACTTTTTACGCACTCTATCATGTCTTGCTTTGGTTTTCGCCAAGATGTATCTAGGTGGCTTCCAGCTGTTATTGCAACAAAAAATATTCTTTTAAATGTTATAAAATGATCTGATGAGCAATCCATTAACAGATACTAAGACTTGCCTCGTTTTAATTGGATCTTGGTACTGTATTCCTTTCGCCAATTCAGCAACTCCCATAAGGGCTTTCTTTTCAGCCACACTTTCTAAAATCTTTTCCTCCTCTTTCAACTGCTTTTCCATTGCACTTTCTTTTCGAGCTAATGTATTTAAAAATCCAAACAAAAAAATCATTTTTCATTTTTTATTCCCACAATTTGAAATTACAATTAAACAAAGGCAGAATAGATTTATAGTGTCTACAAAAATTATTTGTAGCAATTAAAAGATGTATTTATATTTATTGTAATTCAAACAACAGACCTTCGGCGATTCTTTTGAGTTCTGTGTGCTGATCCAGCAGTGATATGTTAGCTTTTCGTGCCACAGCTTGGGCGTCTTCCTCTTCAGAATTTTCGTCTTCCTTCTCCGATTCAGAAGACTCCTTTTTCCCTTCATCTTTTTTATTGTGAAATTTTATTCCTAGTTTAGTATATTTCTCCCTTTTTCGGTCACGTACAGGTACATAAGGGGTGTATGCATCCTCCTCCAATGCATCCTCTTCCTTTTCCTCCTCATTACGACGGTACCTCTAACGATCAAATAACAAATATAGAAATATATTTTAATAGGGAACATAGCCACATTTACCAAATATAAACATGAGTTTTAAACACTACCTTTATTGGAGGCGCTGAAGAAGACATAACTGAGAAGACTCTGTTTGGCAAATTTACTGGACAAGTCTGATACTATAAATTAAATATGAGATAAGAAAGCCCTTTCTGAAAACTGAGGAAATAAAATATAACACTGTTTTGAAATTGAAAGTATGTAAGCCGACGTCGATTTCTACTAAGCATTTAAATACGCGCCAAGTACTCTTTGGCTCTTACTCTCACTTTAGAGTTGGTGTGGCAAATACAGTTTCTGTCAAGTTACTTTTTTTCTTGTCAATTTCGCTAATTTGGTAAAGATTTCGGAAATACTTGTAGTTATAAATACTTGCCGATGGGAAATATTGTGACACTATCATAAGGTATACCAAATATGTTTATAGAAATCAAATGTAACCAAGATCAAAATTTACTAATTGCGCGCATCCAAAAAGTAGTCAAAATCTGATAAAAATAGTAGTTCGTCTTTCTCTATATTCATTTTATACATTTACTGCCAATGATAAATATTATAAAGCCTGAATGGCTGAGAAAGGCTTTCACAATGTTGACTGTAACTTGACTGTCATCGCAGTAATTTTGATCTTTCAGGAATTTGAAAAATATTCCAATTCAAATAAAAAACTTGACAATTTTTGAGCTAAATCATTACCACACTATGGCAGTTTAGAAATAGTTTTCCCTGAGTAAATTAAGCTGAGAGAACGTTTTAGGTCTGCATTTGTCATATTTAATTTAATAGAAATACAGCATTTTCTGTAGATATTTTCCGGCACTAATGAATTATTGTTAACATGAATAATAATTAATTATTTTAATTAGTTAATTACAATAACTGCATACCTTTCATCAGACCCGATTTTGCTACTAAATGCTTTTTGTATTTGCTGTGCAGTGAAAGTACCAACTTTCACCATAATGTGATTTCCTTTGACTACTATTTTGGTCGTCTGCCTTTGTTTTACATAAAAGGCTTATTAAAACGCGGCTAAATAAATATTCTAAGCTTCAGAAAACTAAAATGGAAAGTAGAATAATTTTATAAAAAAGACTTATTCTTAAACTCTGATCTGATTTTTTAAATAACAGGTAGCAAGTAAAAGTCTGTATCGAGAAAAAAGAATACGTTCCGAAAATCTTTTAAATCAGCCCAACTTCCAGAAAATAATGAATTCTTTGCAGCTAAAACTGAACAGACTGACTTTGAAATGCGGGAAAATCAGTTTTTGTCATTTACAATCTTCTTTTACATCTCTGCATTCATCGCGGAGCTACTCTCAATCAATCCGGGATGAAAAGAGCACAGGACCCGACTCGGACCTCGTTTTAAGTTACATTGAGAAGGAATCCCAGGGTAAAATAGCTGTAATGGGGATGAATCGTCCTCAGGCCAAAAATGCAATGAGTAAGAATTTATTCCGCAGATTAATCGAATCGCTGGAAGAACTGAGATTCGATAAAGACATTCGGTGTGTAATTATCAGAAGCCTAGTCCCTGGAATATTCTGCGCGGGCGCAGACCTAAAAGAGAGATTGACAATGCACCCATCCGAAGTTGGTCCCTTGGTGGCGAAGGCAAGAGGTCTGATGACCGAAATAGAAAATCTTCCAATGCCCGTAATTGCAGCCTTGGACGGAGCAGCTTTGGGTGGCGGAATGGAAATGGCTCTGGCCTGTGATCTTCGGGTTGCCTCCTCTTCTGCCAAAATGGGGTTGGTGGAAACACGGCTGGGAATTATACCAGGTAGATTTAACCTATTCGTCTTTGCTAAATAATGTACTTGTTACGAGTTGCCGTATCCTCATCAGATCACAACAGGAAATACTCGAATATTTACAAGTCCAGGATGAAATCCAGGAAATAGAGTAAAGGAAACGTTCTCTCCTGTGTTTGTGTACTTTAGAACTCTCTCTCTGTGTTTTCCTTTGGTTCCGGAATCCCATCCAGTTAATTCGCGTTCCATTTCATAAATCCGCACTGAAATGGAAATAATCTTCTTAGGCGCTATGCTAATCTAAATTATGTACATTGAATTGGCGTAGAGAAACAAAAGCAACATTGACAGACTGAGAACATTGATATTGGTGGCAACGGCTAGGCAAGCCAAAAGACTGACATCTCTGTAGAATCTCTTTCCTACAAATTCAATTAAGATTTCATTGACATTATGCTTTGGTCTTAGTAGCTTTCAATGTAGTTGTCTTTCTAATTCTATTGTTTCTCTATGATATTCCTCTGCAACGTGTTATACTGTTGCCCAATTTAGATTATCCATGTTGATGGACATCAAGATAATTAATGCAAATAACAAAACAATACCTTAACTGCCATTCTAATATGCGTTAAGGAAAACAAGGCTATCGCTCAACTGAATAAAGGATTAACTCTCGCTTCGTGAATTCAGACCATATTACTGTTTTAAATCTTAAATTCAAACTTAGGAAAATCTTAGGATCGGATTTACTCAACTCAGAATCACGTTTTAATTTAATTTAAATCTCACTTAGCTAACTTGTAGCCGAAAGACAATACTACTAAAACCTTGCAGTACATTAGGAACACACTGAATTATGAATGAGATTGATAGAATCTGAAAAACATCGAAGTAAACCAGGTTGAAGTATTCAGAACCCCTTTTATAGGGTTTCTATTAAATTCACGCTAATTATTCAAATTCCAATTAAACCAAGATAATGTTACAGAATATCCAATTTTAACGACTTGAGAATTACAATCATGAGATCTTATACAATTATCAGTATCACATTACTTATCAATGACAATAAGAACTCTAAAAGAGTGGGCTGAAGCGTTCACAATGTAACTTTTCCCATTTCCCACTGGGTAAAATGGGAAATGGAAATATTTGTGTTTCACGAAATTGTATTTCGTGAACTCACTGCCAATGTGATAATAATGCTTGTTGTGTGTAAAGGTGCCGGAGGAACTCAAAGGTTATCGAGGATCGTGGGTTTGGCGAAAGCTAAGGAGTTGGTGTACACGGCGAGAATATTGGACGGAGCTCAGGCGAAGGAAATCGGTCTAGTGAATCAAGTAGTTGACCAAAATAAGGCTGGAGATGCAGCGTACAATAAAGCTGTGGCGTTAGCCGAAGAGATTCTTCCCAATGGACCGATTGGCGTTCGGATGGCCAAGATTTCAATCAGCCGGGGTCTCCAAGTGGACTTGTCCACTGGACTGGCCATCGAAGAAGCCTGCTACGCTCAAGTCATCCCAACCAAAGACAGACTCGAGGGTTTGATTGCATTCAAAGAAAAACGACCCCCTCACTACACTGGAGAATAGAACTTTTAATACCAATGGAGCCAAATATTAAATCATGTATATTTTCATAGCTGTACTCAGTGTACTCTGCAAATCATAATGACAATTGATTTTTTCTCTGACAAAAAACTTTAAACATGTAATTATTTTCTTTAAGTAATATATATGACTTATGTGATTATTCTTATTATTAAATCAAATAAATAAAAGCAAAAATACTTCAACTTGATTTCTTATAATTTAGAATTAGTTTTCTCCAACTTCCCCTTTTCAAGCGTGTGTATCAATTCGAAATAATGATGCTAAATTATTACTTGACCCGATAAACACGATTTCTATTCAATTATATAAATCATTTAATTTATTTGGGACTTCAAATACACGACACATCCTACAAGTCTCATAACATGATATCCAGTAACAAGGACTGCTGCACCTGATGTTGAAGCTGACGTTTTTCCATGGATCAAAGTTGATGGAATTCCTAAAATAAATTTTGTAGCTCAATTTTCATAGTATTAGTTTTTCACTCGATTAATGTAAGTACATCATAAATGTGTTAGCGAGCAACGCTTAATTTAACACGCCCTTTATGTAGTAAAAAACAATTTATGAAAAAATAGAGGATGACGAAGTGGAAGCGAAAAATGCCACAAAATGCCACAAAAATAGCTAAATGGGTTAATTGTCTAATTCCAATATGATTTGCTTAAATTTTAAAAGTTGTATACTCTGTGCGTTTACTCAACATTTACTGCATTAATAATTGAAATGTGCTTGATGCCTTTGATTTATTCCATGTACCAATGAAAGGCAATTGGGTCTTATTCCGTCTTATTCCTACACTCTTAAGTAAATATATATTCTTCAAATCCCACTACTCATGTGATTTCCAATTAAGAAATTTGAGCCTAACAACACGTACTGAGCCTAATGTGATAAAAATCTAGTGATCTATTTCAAGCCGAAAAATAAGCATCGTCTTTGTTCCCAGTTCATTTCGTATGAGTGATTCTTGATTCATTGACGTTTATAAGGCCAACATATCAGTTTTCAAGCTATAGATCATTATTGCCTCAGAAATTCTTCAAGGTATGCAGAACAACCAGAAGAAATGCTTTTATTAAAGTTATTAGTTCATTTTTATTATGGCTGAATAGTCCGAATAGTGTGAAGGGTTAACAATTGTTATAAGTTAGAATTAGTTAACAAACATTGCCAACACTTAATAAGTTAGATTAAATTAAACACAAAAACTATATAGCATTCGTTACCACAATTAACAATTCAAAGTAGTAAGGAAACCCACACTGGTTTTATAGTCCAATACTTTTCCGTAGATAAATGTAAATAGATAACGAATTCTAGCAACGGTTTCACAAACGAATTAGTTTTTGGTTTTTATTTACACGCTAGATTAATGAGTCGGATAAAAGTTTTCCTTGGGTTATCTAAGCAGATATTTTCTTTGAACCTGAGGTAGTCCATCCGGGAGTATCTCCGTTCCTTTGATTTGTGTCCCTTAACCAGGTCTCTAAAGGCTCAAAATATCTACGGATGGCCACGGCGTTCATCGTTCTTTCTCCTGTCAACGCTTCCAGAGCGTCTGGCCATGGCCTAGAAAGTCCCATCTTCAGCATATCTCTGGAATAATAAAGATCAGCCCACATCAGCAAACCCAAGTCACAAACATCGGAAAACAAAGGAAAAATTTATAATTACTATATAGTTACTTCACTCATTACCAAAAGCAAAAATAATTAACTACAGTAATAAGACGGTTACAACCAGGCATGTAATCAAGAATCAGCCGCAGTCAGTGAAATGCCTGAAATTGTGGCATTATTGGTCGTATGTTGTTTCTGTTTGTACTTTTAAAAATTTCCCCCTGAGCTGAGGTCAAAGAATTATGTCCATTTTTGAAATAGAACGCTGCATAGGGACCCATTGAAAATTTCAATGACTAATTTCAATGTTTCTTCAGTTACACACTTACTGATTCCCAGAAGCCTGAAAGAATATGTCTGTATAAAGAATCTTCCGATTTTAAAAATCGGAAGAATCTTCACCCAGTGAACTAGATAAATTCCTCCGGGGAAGCATTATTAACTGAAGGCATGATGTCTCAGAAATCGGTGTTCAAGTCTTAGTATGCTGCAGTAAGTATTTTTATTTTTAGAAGGAGATAGATTTAGAAGGATAAAGACTTCAGAGGTAAAGAGTAAGTAGAGCAGCGGTAGAAGGAAAAGGAGTCTCTTAGACGGTGAGGAATGGAGACAAGTGATTTTGCAGATACATCAAAAGTCAAAGTCATTAATCAATCAAATCTTGGTTGAAGGGAGGGGTGTGATTGAAAGATCTTATAAACCACGTAGACTTATATATACTGCTCTTATTCCTTCTGACAGCTCAAACTTTATTGACGGACACAGTTAAATACCTATATCCCTTCTATTACATTTACTCACTTTTAGACCTGAAGATTCACGCATGAAATTCAGTTTCAGTTCAGATCAGAGCAACATTTTAAAAGCTTTTAAGCGTTAAGTGAAGTACTTATTTTAATGAATTTAGGTTTTTCTATTCCTTGAACTTGCAAAACTAAACTTGTTCAATGAAACTTTAGTTATAAAACGCTAAACGTGGAATAAGGAAAAACCGGCAAATTTTTATGTGACAATTTATAGCATGTCAGAAGTACTAAATTCTGAATAGGAAAAGGATATTGTAAATATGATATAGAATACATAAATATTAAAGTTATTGAATATTCATATATAGTCAAGGTTTCGAGTGAAAAATACCAACAGGGGTTATCTTCCCATTTCCCCCTGGGCAAAGTGACCTTCGTTTCTTATAAGGGTTTATTTAACTTTTTATTAAGACCAATCATTTCCCAAATATTATTTTCATTTCCATTATTTCCATTTCCCCCACATTTCTTCCAGTTCCCTTCCACGATTCCCCAATTTCCCACGTATCCGTAATTTCCTATATTTACCCAAGTTCCCAAAGTTTCCCTAAATTCCCAGGTTTCCCTTTGTAATTACTTCCCATTTATAATACCTAATTTCCCATTATTTCTCATGTCCCTAATTTCCCCATTTCCCTAATTTTTTATTGGGTTTTTCCCACGTTTTCCTAAGTTTCCCATTTTTGTCAACTTTTCTTATTTCCCACTATTTTTCCCCATGTCTAAAAAATAGATTGGGAAATGGGGATATCGGAAACCACGATGCAAGTTGAAGGAAATGGCACATTGCCTATGCCAAGAAATGGGAGATGGAGGATTTGAATTGTTAGAAGAGAAATAATAGATTCGATTTCCATGCAAGTTGCTTTCGCTTTCATTCGCTCAGTGCTCATATCGTTTGAATTCCCCCAAATAATAAATTTTGCATTCCTGACCTGTCGGATCTGTCATATCGCATCAATCCTTTGTCCTCAGCCTTTGCCATATATTTTATTACAATGTATGTTGTTTTCTAGACGCTGCATGATCTCAAGAAGCAGACAGAACGGAGCAGATGCCGTCGAGTTTGAGTCAAAATGCTCTTTAAGTCGCAGGCAAGGAAAATAAATCCCTATCTTGAGTAAGCAAGTGAATAAGACAAGTGAGTCGACTTGAACTGCTCCTGATATTCCTGAATAGATGTTTTTGACACGGCAGGCACACGCCATTTCATTTTCACATCAAAATCCACTACGCTATCTTCAACTATCCAACTATCATTCAAAGTCTATCTCTTTGTAATTATAGTCACTAGAAACTTTAGAAATTAAATTCCACATTTAATCTCCGGTGTGACTACAATTCTCAACAACTATGCGAAAACACTGTGCATCAAGCAAAAGTAATTTAAAAATAGAAAAACCTATTTTGGGAATATTATATTCACAATAGCAATAATTATACTAGACTGCATATTTCAATTCGCATTTTGAATGCACCACTAAAATCACAAGGGTGGGCAAATAAATGAATTTTTTATATTAGCAATTTTGCTTACTTCATTATTGATACGATTACTTAATTAAGAAGAGAAACTCACGCAAGTTTATCCCCAGCTTCGGTGGAGCCATAGAAATCACATTCATTAAGAGGTCCTTCATGGCCAGAGGCTGCACAGAGCGATTCTGCAAACTGGAATTGCAAAATGGTCCGACTAAAGTAACGGATCATGTCGTAGTCTTGAGCAACATGGAAGATTGTGGGAGAGTCTAGATCTTCAGATGTTCGGGTGGCCGGGGGATGGACGCCTACTAATTCTTCAGACAATTTCCAAAACTCGGTGTTCCATGATTCTTCGGGGTATTCTCCACGAAAAGCTCTCCAGCGCCACAGATCATTCAAATAATGGAATGGCAAAGTGGACACTGTCGTCAACGCCATTTTCAACAAGTAGTTTATCTCCGTTTCTAATCACAATGACAAAAATGCAACACTTAACGTTTCAATTTTTAGATTTATCATGCAGCGTACTTAAAATCTAACAAGATCTCCATTTCCTATGCTATATAATGATAAATATTTGAAGCACGGAGGAACTGACCGTTATCTGAAGGAAGACTGTCTAGCAAACCAATGGTGTACAAATGTTTAGGAGTAGAGACACACATAGACATCAATTCCCCGACTGCTTCATGAAAACCGTCATTTGCTCCATCCCTAATCAAGTCATAAAATCGTATCACAGTTTTCCAACAAAATTTTCTATTTTTTCAATGCGACAATATAATATTTCTACCTTACTTGTACACAAGTGGCAAATCAGCATATTGCATGAAGTACTGAATGTGACCCAATTCGTGATGAATAGTTAAAAGGTCTTCCATGTCGATTTTCGTGCACATTTTAATTCTACAAAAGTCAAATATCCCACAAAACATTTATTTTCATCTGGTTATGGTTTAATGTTTAAAAACTTTAAGATTACTGGAGTACTGATCACTGAAAACAAAAATAATTAATCAGTTATTAAAAAAACCTGAAATCTTTGCTATCGGAGAAATCCCAAGCTGTTGCATGACAGACGACTTCCCGGTCATCGGGTCTCTCAAGCATGGATAAATTATAAAAAGTGTCCGGAAGGGGAATGAGGCCCATGGAGACATAAAAGTCTTCCCCGGTTTCAAACATTCTCCGAACGGTGTAGTTTTGTTCCCGCATGGCTTCGGTGACGTCCATGCTGGGTCTGTCGGGGTAAGGCACAGCGATGGAATACAAGTTGACCCAAAAGCGACCCCACATGTCCCCTAACAGGTGCTGACCCAGGGTTCCTTTAATTCAGTACATTTGAGAAAGATATTGCGTCAGTTGTCAATGAAATCGAAAGAGAGTGACCACGTGGCTGAGAATGCATCTTATTCAACGGAACAAGGGTGATCAACAAAAGAATCCTTTTAGTTGAGGCCAGTAAGTGAATTCAGTTATAAATAGGAGTGACCATTCTTGGCCCTAGTGCACAAACTGATTCACTTTCCTCTCTCCATAATACTTTTCATTTCTATTCACCTCCTTTCACAGCATTTCAAAACTTTCACTCGAATTTGCTTTCCCTTTCAAATCACTCACATTTCTCCACTTTCCCTTTCCTTTCACACATTTTGACTCTCTCGTGTCTTCATGTTTTTACTTCTCTAACTAGATAGACATCACAAAGGCCAACTCACTCTCCTTGACTCACAGCAAATTTAATAGATGGATTATATTACAGTTACAGCAACACTACACATCCAACTACAATGTTTAGTGGCGTAACTTTCAAAAATTATGTCATCACAAATTCGAATTTTAACTTATATGCACAGAATTTGCATTCATTTCATTTTCACAATTTCAAAATTTAAACATTATTTGAGGGAAAACACCTCAAGAGCCTAATTTTGATACTACTCATCTTAAAAAACTCCAAATCCTTCCATAAAATATCTTTATAATGTTTTCTGCTATTCAAACAATTCTTCATGTGATCATATTTCTATTTACAAATGGTAACCCTGAAAAAGTAAATAGACATGATGGTATTTTAAGTGGGGAAATAGGTACGCCTCTGAAAAAGTGAGTGGTATTTACTGCTATTTATAAATTGAGGGACATGGATTCTATTGACAAGAAGGTCTGACGAAAAGGCAAATTGAGTAGCCAGACCATTGGATGTTGAGAAAGGAAATTCAAGTGGAGTGGATTGAATTTCGTGAAGTGGATTGGACTCGAGTGGAATGTCTAAGAAACAACTTTCACCTTCAAAAGGGAGAGCATTGCTTTCTCACTTTCTCTTTGGAGTGCCTGGACTCACTCGCTCTGTACTCCTGTTACAGAAGCAGGGAGAGTTTCAGAGAAGAGAGAGAGAGAACGTACCATTAATGTCAACAACGTCCGAGCCGTATGTTTCGTAGAGTTTCCGGCGAATGTAAGCGTGGAGTTCCAAATACAAAGGCTTCATTTCTTCATACAGCCGCCGGACATCCGATTCAAAAGCATCGTCCTCGTATTTTTGTCTCAACTCGTCTCCGTAGTCTTCGAACCCGTTAAGACGGGCCAGCTTGTTCTTCAACTTCACGTACTGTCAATAAAACACATTTTACTCACTGCTTGTACATACGTGCAAAAGTCTATTTAAGCATTACTCAAAGAAAAATATGAATCTATATACTTTAGTTCTACTGTTTCGATGTGTACAGAAATCACAAAGTCACTTTTCCTCGATTTTGTATTGCCTTTTTAAAATTTTGAAGAACAAAATACGTTTTTAAGGTCTGGATGGACGGAAACAATGTTTCCAAAGACTTTGCAGAAAGTTCAGTATGAAAAACAAAGTGACAAGAAAATGAATGTACTGATGCATACTCGTGGCACATTTCACTTATAAATAGTTGCAATAATTCTTAGTAAGCATTAGGATTACATGGAGGTACACCCACGCAGGAGCATTTAACGAATTGAGGATAGCGGGTTGTTTATCGGAATAAGGAATTAAGTTGTGCATAATGAAGATACAGTTCTTTAAGCGATTCATTGTATTTAAATGAATACATACGTAAGTAAAGTTGGTAAATTGAGAACTGCATGCTTTATTTTGATAACACCAAGAAAAGTAGCCGAAAGTTGCCAAGAGGTTGCATTTTGTGAGGAATAAGAGCAAGAAGTTCTTGCTGTGTGTTTGCCGTTCTCTAATATTCATTTGTAAATGTCACATTCGCCAAACATCACTGTCAAATTAACCTATTTATTCCGTAGGAACTCCATCACAACAACTTTCTCGACTTTCTCCGTTTGTGCCGAGACCCATGGCGTAAACAAAGGGGGAATAAATACAGGAGTGAAAGTGAACTGTTTGGGGAAAGTAAGTAATCGCGGAAAGATTCCTCTTTTGTCTAGATAACGAAGTAACTGTTCTGTGTAATGAGCGTGGGTTTTAGGGCACAAGTATTTTTCATGTGAGCAATTGAGTAAATTATGAGCCAGTCGTCTAATTCTGCTCTCGTTTTATGACTCGCCCTTAAACAACTTTACTTTGTCTAACTAAACTTGAGTTTCTTGGTCCTGATCTGACTTTGGCTTAGTCTCAAATGTTTTATTTGCCTAAGCAGACGAAACGGAACCAAACCACCCTGGCATTATAGCATAATGACCGGAGCAGCCTGCTTTATTGGCCTCGATGTGTTCCGCCGCCTAGAGCATTCCAACCAGCGATTTCAATCCAACAGTCTCATCTCAACTCTCAAAAACCATTTCGCCACAAACTTTTCCACTTTGTCATTGGCATACTTGCCGTTTCCACTCTACACCAGATTATACCTACAAAACAGCTCAAATATTCCTCTTATAATCCAAATACCAAACCAACTACTCTGAACCCAATAAGAATTTATTATTCAAACATTTTCTCAGACTAATCTAAATACTCCTCACATTATTTCAGTCCAAAAGAACCAAGCGCATTGCTTAACCAATATTTTATCCAACTGAACTTCAAACTAACATTGCATCTATCTTACAATTTATTCCTGTACGGCACAATTACTCTAACTGATCGACTATCTATAAAACATCTCATCAGAGCCACTTGATTATCAATACGAAAGAAACGCCACCTCGAGGTGGGCCAGAAGACACCACAAGAAGCATTTTTCATTTCGTAATAGGCACTGTTAAAATTATAAGTTAGCACTGAATTCATTCATTACATTATTACAATATTATAAATGCAATAGCATGTGTTTTCATTAAGATGTGACCGAATTAACCAATGAAATGTAAGGAAAATTACACAACATCGCAATAAATGACAGAGAATTAAAAAGATGGAATATAATATGATATTCATTTTTCTTGTCCTTCCTGCCTGTACTATACCAATTCCCTCAAGATATTCACAATACACCTTAGAGATTTACGGAGTGAAAGTGGAGAAAGTTGCCTTTCTCTGCAAAATCTCTTTAGCTAACCGTTGTTAAGGACTTCAACTTTAATGGCTTTCAAAATTAAAATGAAATATCAGCGATACATTTAAAACTAAGCCGTTGATTTGGACGGATGTGAAACTCAGAACTGCTGCAAAGAAATAGATCAGTGCTGGATTTTGGTATGCAATTTCTTCAAAGGCCTAACATGAAATGAAGTCGTTCATCTTCAACACATTCGTACTCTGTGCGTTCGGAATACACGATAGCAACGGTTAGTTCTAGGTTAAGCGAGCTAGATAGACCTTATCTTGTACATTACGTTTTAAACATTCAAAATCAGTGGGCAACTAAATACAAAAAGTGAGTGAAATAAATTGTTTTACTTGCAACCCTTTTAGGTGTTAAAAGTTGCATACAGTGTTCGTATGACCGAAGTAGATACTATTACGAGACAAAAATTCCTACCGATTTGGATAAAATATGCTTTGAAGGAAGTGGAAAACCAGAAGTGTGTAAACGAAAGAAGCCATACTCTGAAAATGAGATTTTCTGTAAAATGGAATTTGTTCGTGACAGTGTGGGGAAAGTGGTCACAATTAATCGTGAGTGCTCTTTGGAAGACAAGTCAATAGAACGTTGCAAGGATGAAAACTGGATCTTAGGGAGAAAGGTGGACAATTGCCTTTGCGATTCAGACGGTTGCAATAATAAAGACCTAAAGGATCCTTTCGAAACCCATCGCATCAATGTTATGCCAGGTAAGCTATAAAGCTACCCCCGTGACAATCATTCTACTGGGGACATTTACACGAAATTCAAATATAATTTATTTTAACATTATTTCTAGTTAGTGATACACTTTCATTGTTTCATTAATACACACTAATATTGCATATTATCATTTTAAAGTTGCAGTTATAATATCTTGTTTTCACTTGCCACCATTTAGGAATTAGAAGTTGCAAACAATGCACCTTTAAAGTGGACTCGAGTAAATACCCGACCGCTGAGGAATTTGAATGCATCCATGGCAGTAAAAAACCGGAAGTGTGTGAACAATCAAAAACGGACTCTAGAAATGGATACCTTTGTCAAATAAATGTTGTCCGTCAAACACTTGATCAGGAATACAACTTGAGTTTATCGAGACTAGAGCGGCGATGCGCTGTACAAGACAACTTTAAACATTATTGCGAGAGACTTGGCGGATATATAGAAGACGATGCGTATAAGGATAGAGACAAAAGAAAAAAAGAGGTTAGTTGCAGTTGCAAAACTGATGATTGTAACAGTCACGGGTTGTATTATTATTTTGAACTCCCTCCTGATCCGAACCCAACGACAACGACACCAGCACCAACAACAACCTCTAAATCCAACCCCATTGCAACCTCTAAACCTAAACCGAAGACACGGAGTTGTTTACAATGTTTTTTGACCGAGGCGGCTACGATAAAGAACCTGACGTCCACGAACAAGAATGTATCCGTGGTATCGGCCCAAAGTCAGTCCTGTGTGAACGGAGAAAGAACACTTTCCCCCTTTCTCGCAGTGAAGAGGACATTGTTTGCGAAATTGAAATTATCTGGGACAGTGCTTATGGACAGGACAAAATGTATGCATATAGAATTGATCGCCGGTGCAGTGTACAAGACAGATATTCCAATCGAGATGTACCTGACTGCAGTGACCATAATTGGCTGAAATACCTTAAAACTATTCCTGGGTCGTCGGTGGTGTCTGAAAAGATGCCCCGCTGCATTTGCCATTCCGATAATTGTAATGCTATCCCAATGCAAGATATTTTTGACCAAAAACCAAGAGAAACCATAAAGAGACCAAGTTATAATGATCTAATGTCCTCAGACGGAAATTCCAAAGCATTACCATTTGCAGCACTAAATATTGTATCTCGCTTTTTCATTTCCTCCATTTCCCTATTTAGGATTTGCTATAATGACCATTGACCAATAAATGCTCCCGATATACACTTGTAAAATCCAATTTCCAATTAAATTTTGAAAAGTATGATCTTACTGAACCACCGCACCCAAATAAAAAAAAGCTGGGAAGTTAATCAAGAGTGATCTTACAGAAAACATTGGATTAATATTTAGCAGTGAATGAAAAGTATACTTACCTCAATGTAAAGAGGTTTCATTTGGCTTCCAACAATTCGGTGCCATCCTTCCCAAGCCCACAAACGCTCCGTTACATTTCTAGACTCTGCAAGTACATTTGTCAGCTCTGGTTCCAGGAACATGCACTCTTCTTCTGAAGACCCTTCTTGTGGTCGGCAAACTTGAGCCTAATAAAGGAATACTTTTATTTCTCAGCACCCATAAAGACCCTTAGAGAATTTTATTAGTTTGAGTAACGAAGTAAGTAACAAAGTAAGTTTGGACTTGGAATGCTTGAAATTAAGTTTTAATTCCAGATTGGGGTATATAAATACGCAAAGTCCAGTAAATACAGTTGTGTAATAAAAACCACTTACCGATCCATAAATTGCTCCCATGCGAGAAATGATGTAGGAGAGACTTTCCATTTCTTCATCTGCAAGGGATTTGCTGCCAACTTTTGACAATTGTCGTTTCGTATCAAACGAGAAATTTGTAGGATCAAACTGTGACGCCTGTTCAAAAGCCTGGGCGCCGTATTCCGTTACTTTCAGACCGGCAGCAATCTGTCAAAATAGAATTTCCACTCGTTCACTAGTCATACATTTTTGAATTATAAGATTTAAAGAAAAACTTCCAAACAATTAAAATATTAATGTAACGATTAAAGTTTGCATTGCAGATGAATGATTTTTTGTTCACAAACCCTTTAATCTCAATTTGTTTTCAGATAAACTATGCTTAGCAGAAAAATAGATCAGGACAAAACTGCAATTGTTGAAGAAATACAAAGTAAACTGGAAATTAGCGCTCAGGTCATGTCCCAAAGCATTATTAACTAGATTTTGTTGGAAAGGAAAATAAAAGAATGAAACAGGAGGATTATGTAATGCAATGAAAGGAAAGCAGGTCAAATCGTGTATGCCGATCTCCGTGAGTGTTTGTTTTCCCGTCTCCATTGCATTATAAGATTGAAAACAAGGAAGCGTGTTGGTATTGTACGCAAGTAGTTATTTAGAGCATTGCGTAATTTGCAGTTACTTGTTTATTTAGAGTGTAAAGTAGAGATTGTTATGTGAAAATGTAAGTTTGGAATGAGAAAATGAAATGAGGAGAGGACAAAGAGGTTGTAAAGGAAGTAAGTTGGGAAATGTGACAGTCCGTTAAGGAGAAAGTGTATCTGGAGAAAGTGAGTCTGGAGAAAGTGTATCTGGAGAAAGTGAGAGTGTGGAGAAATGAGTGAGGCAGTAAATTGGGGGAGGGGGAGGGGAAGGGGGAGCGCAATACAATATGTAATGAAAAATTCTTACGGCTTCAGCGGCATTCTCGGCTGTCAAATTAGTATTGTAGTTCCATTCAGCAATTGCAGCCTTGTTGATCAATTCGGAAATCTCCACGTCGTACGTGCCCAGGAATTCAATGGCTGCAGACTCGTCCGTGTTATTCCCTTGTTTCTCAACACCGCCAACCACTGCATGGCTGCAATGCAAACCAGAACACACTTCACTCGCACAAAAAACAAAAGACACCACTCTCTGTTGACTTTCTCTCGCCAATCTCATCTTATCCGATCAACACTTACAACTCCTATTCTAATACTTCCATACACCCCCAATAATACTCACAATATATTAACAAAAGGAATGCTCCCTCACCAAACAAAATAATGACCAGTCTTTCTAACCTCCTCCAACTTTCAGCCACTCTCCTTTGCAAATAACCCGTTTAATATACTTTCTTCTCTTTTTGTCATCAAGCTCACTAAATTAACTCAGTCTCAAAGCATTCCTTCACAACAGTTAATGTATTACCAATAAATTATGTTCACACTTCCTATACATAGAAATTCATTTTTTACATGAAAGCACTTAGAAATAGGAAACACAAGTACATATTTATTAAAAATTGTTTTATTCACTTAAAGTACATAGATATATGCATATTCCAGACTAGGATCTTCATTTTTACAAATCAGAGATACAAAGTTAATTAAATATACGCTAATTGTTGAATTAATTGTATGCGTAAGTTGTTTGCGGTCTGGGAATTTGAAATTGAGTGTTAGGCTGGCCTCCAGACTGGAAATCAGGAGAGCTAAATGTTGTGGTCATAATTTGTTGTTGTTGAGGATAGCTGGGGGGCTGTTGGAGATAGCTGGGGGGCTGATGGGGATAGCTGGGGGGCTGATGGGGATAGCTGGGGGGCAGGGGTTGTTTCACATTCAGTTCTTGTAATGGGAACTGGTTGTAGTTTTGATTTGCGATGGCAGAGGGTTGGGAGTAAAAGTATTGGGATTGTGCATTGTTTTGTGGAACAGGGACTTGATTAGTGCCGTAAACAATTCCCCCTTCAACGGGTCTCCAACCCAGCTTCCAAGCGAAGAAAATGAGAACGAGACAGAATATTATGTTGGCGCCTATTGTGTAGTAGAATGGATTTGTTTCGGTGTACGAATTTGGAAATGTTTCTATGAGAGGCACCAGGAGACAAGCCGTAAATGCAAAAGTTAGCAGAATTTGCACACCAAAAACTGCCTTTGCCCAGTCAATCTGTAGAAATTAAAATATGGTAAATAGTACAACATTTTCTTAGTACTTATTCGTTTTTGATCTTCTATAATGTGACAAACCAACTAACGTTTGATCTTTAATTCGAAATTAGGTGTACCGTTACTGGTGCCACCTTAATTCAAAATCTGGAAATATACACTGTTTAAAAACGGTGCTTTGACAAAAAGATTTCGGGAGTTTTTAATTCTGTTAGTAAATTACAATTTAAAATGCACGAAGCACGAGCTTCAATTTATTTGGCCTGTTTAAGCAGTTTGTGAATTTTTACTATTATTTTAAAATGTTTTTTAATTTACCACAATTTTGTAATAACAATTTTGTTTACCACTACTTCGAGTTAAAATTGGTTTGATTCTTTAAGAAGATCATGAACGATATGTAAACTGTAGAAATTAAATGGTTTTGTTTTGAATTACCTTTACAATTAATATTATGACAACTGCAAGCTGGAAAGCTGCTGTAACTATTGCAGCTATGGCGCATATTAGCAATCTGGTAAAGAATTCTCTACTGTACTCAGTTTTGTGACTGATGTCTCGTAATTCTGACGCGTCTTTAATGAGAAGTCCAGAAACAGCTATTGCTCCAATATTGAACAACTGAAATATTATTACAGGAAATAATTAGCGTCTAAAAATGATATTTCATACAGTAATTGGCAGCTGTACCATAATTGGTGATTAAAAGTGGACTTACCCCTGCAACAACGAAAAAAGCAGCTAATCCCATGCTGAGCTTTGTTAATTTACGATATTCAAGTTGAAGTTCAGACTACATTTGGCACAATGTATCTGGAGCGATTGCAACTGACATGTCGAGTGCTGCAAGAACAATTTTGAACGGAATATGGAAACCTGTGTATTTCAGCTCACTAATAATTGCAACATGAGTCACCTTTGGCTTTCGGCTTTCGCTATCAGTTGTTTCTCCATTCTCCCCATTGTCACTATCGTTGTCTACAGCTTTAATCTCGCCTTTACACAGATATAAGGTCTTTTAATTGTATTACAACGTAATACATTGATATCTCGATTTCTGTGGAACTCAAGGTGACTGTGCAAATGTACGTAAGGATTAAAGTCTTGTCATTTGCGTCACCGGTTTCCCATGCTTCGTTTTTCTCATAGTGACGCTAATTACAATAAGCGTACGTATATATTTTTACGAACATTAAATGAATTTATAATTAATATATATGGGAATATATGCGTAAATGACAGAATTTTGTAAAATTAGGTGTACAATGGTAACGACAATATTGACAACAATAAGTACCCTAAAAGTAAATTATTAATTACAATTAATTGGTACTTTTTATCAAGTAATCAAGTATGTGTCCATAAGTAATTACTATAGTTAATTTATAATTATGCATTTCTACATGACATCTACATCCTTTTTAAACAACACAAACGTATTCTATCTTCAACCGATTTTCATGCTAAAACGTTTTGGAGTCAAAAATATTGTACTGTGTTCCTGTACAATAAAATAATGTTAATTCTGAAAATTTCATGATCTATCCGTTTTAATCTCTTTAGGTAATACGCTAAGCAAGGTTAATCCATTGATTTATGATTATGTCACAAAAGAGTTTATGAAGATACTGATAAAATTCCGAGTCCAATTCATTACGCTTGCAATATATGGAAAGGAAACGTATAATAGTCAGCACATAATATTATTAGGTACCTTATTAACAGTGTTGTTACATTGTGTATAATATTTACTTCTCTGCATTTACTGCAGGGTAATGCAGCAGTAAGATTTATCTTACTATTAGTGCAATGATGTATTTCATGAACGGGGAGACCTCTTTCAGATCTTTGTTTAAATTTTAAACCTGAACCTACGAAAAATAGTTTTGCTCATTATATATGCATGAGCAATTCTTCTTATACTTAATTATCAATTATATATCGGTTTATGCAGATGCAATCATAAAAATATGATAAGTTAAATCATCTGCTTTTAGGTTTAATTTTTTCTAGAAATCGTTTTATGACTTACCTTTTTGATACTAGATTTTGGCTAGAAAGCGAAATTAAATGGAGGACGAAAACCACGGAGAAGAATCCGAATTCTGATATTCTTGATAGCAGCATGATACAGAGTCACAAATTCTTCTTGCACTCTAAACCAAGATTTTCATTTTTAGTTTCCCATCTCTTCTCAATATCAACATCACAACTGAAGAACTAAACTGTATGTATTCATTTTTTCCCTTATGCATAAATAAATTAATTGACAGACAGGAATTTAATTTTGCCCCATAAGGTGCACGACGACTCCAACCCAAATTTTAATGACTTCGTATATCCCTTTATAGATCTATTAAATTATTTAGAATTTCAACTGCAAACTTTACTTTAGATTTTCTCCTCCAAATAAAGTCACTGAATTATTCTTGTAAACCAGAATATTTTTTGTCAATTCATCCAAATTTCTAAATTAATTTAAAAAAATCAAAAAACCTATATGGATATATGCCACAGGCGACAATTTACTAACTGAAACACTTTAACTTTAATGGTACTGTTGTTCTACGTATAACTTTATTTGAATAATTATTACAAAAATGCCAGAAAACTATTCAATTTAGTCTTACTTTGAAATATTTTTTATTTTTGCACATAGTAAACCAAAATATTATTGCCGACACTTTAGGAAATCTATTTATGTACTGCCAATTATTAAAATCAAGAAAGAAGTACAAGAAATGTATAGGGAAATTACGATGCAGTGTTGTTTCCTCACACAACTCTGTACTTTGCATAATTCTACCTAGGTAGGTTCTTAAGAGCAGATGTATGTAGGCATTTGACATTTATGTCATCTCTTGTACTGCAGACGTATGGCTATAAAACCCAGTCACTATGTTTTGTAAAAGTGGGAAATCGTAGGAGGAAGGTGCTCGCATGGCTGCATCTACACTTGCTATTTATTATGCAACTTATGTGTCGTGTCACTTTTCTGTCATTTTCCCGTGGCAGACAGTAATAGTAATGTGCTTATGCTTTAGTATATGCCCCTTTGCGGTTCAGCAAAATAACAAAATAGTGTTCAGTCTTCAGTGTTTCCACTTTTACTTATTTGTCACGTAATATCGAAGCAAAAATGTGTCACGCCTACACATATTAAACTAAAGTGAATGGTTGCGTATTTTTTATAACCTATTTTCAGCTCAAGATTTGTTACGAAAAATGCTTAATAACATTAAACCTTTTGATTCGCATTTGCCTTATAATTAATTAATTAGTGTTATGTTACCTGTAGCAGATGAGTGATTTTTTAAAGTTGACTCCTTTTCAAATGTCTTACTTAAGCTATGCGTATTTGCCTTCTCAACCACAATTTAAAGACTTATACTGAATTTGAATAAGCTTTGTAAAATGAAATTCTCTTATCAGTCTGCTTTAATCAACTTGTACTTAAAATACACAGTATGTGGCTCCCTAAACATTATAATGCCTCTTAATTGGAGTACCAATCGATACGATTATCTGCAGCATTTATCCCTATACGTATGTATATGTTCACTGATCTAATTAGTAATGCATAATCTGTTTATATAAAAAGTATATAAGTATTACTCTACTTTATTTTACTTATCTGCAATTGAGCCCTTCTGAGCGGTTATCAATCTCCATTCACACTACAGGCATTTTGTGCTTACTGAAGATTAATTTGGCCTAATTTATTTTTATCTCAAATAGAAACACCATTATAATTAGTTTCGGTCCTGGAAAAAGTTATGCTTTTAATACATGGCGACTCAGAAACAGTTAGTTAGTCTGTTTGGCTCGTTTACCAACTCAAAATGTTTTTAATGCTTGTTGTTGTATACACAAACATACTAATTTTTGGTGTCCCGCAAAGAATTGGTTGCCTATTATAGATATAGAAACTATACATATGCATCGAAATCGAAGAATACTTAAAACAATTGATTGGAAATGAGGTCATTGTCCTTTTAGATATCGCTAATCAACCCGAGTATATATTTAGAGTATCTTCAAAACGATGACCTTCCGTTATATTTGCATGACTCATCAATCAGATATATTGAATTATGCCACTATAATTGTAAACTAAATAACTTCGAACAAAAGAGAAATAATCTTTCATGATCATTTTAGGTCTGCTCAAGAGAAATTCATAAGACAGCAGGTAGTTCAGCTATCCGTACTTTTTTTAACACAAATTCCCGTGAATATCATGTTTAAAAGGATTTTTATCCGTTGTACTATTGAAACACTAAAAGCGTTACTTTTAAGATGAACGCCGATCATAAATAATATTTAATTTATAAATAAATGCATACATGTATAATACAGATGAACACCAAACTGGCAGGGACAATAAATCATGAAAATAAATATTCCGAGGTTGTGATTGAAATAATATGAGAAAAGAATGAAATGCGTGTACAGGAGGAATTAGTTTTATATAACATTTTATTACGCAAGAAACGCTTCATTTGAATGTATTACGTGTACAGACACTTGCTCCAATATATTTTATACCAGCACATATTACATATACAATTTCGACTTAGAGACTATTACATTTAGCACAATCATTGTCAACGTACTTAACTTACGATTAGATTGGAGGGAGCTCACCGGCTAGTTATTTGGTTGGTTGGGTCAGGTAGAAGACAGTCATTCATGACAAACTTCCACTCTCTTTACTGCACAACCCCGCTAACCAATCTTTAATTAATTATAGTACACGTTAACCACCTCAAGTGGCTATATAATAGTCAAATGTGCAATTTTTACCTGTTTTACTTTAATACTGCAGTAATTTAATAATAGATGCAATTTATCTTTCCTGTCCCTTTTAAAATAGCAGACTAGTATTAATACATGTTTAACTATTATTACATAATGCTCAATGTTCTCTTCCCTTATATCTAAGTAGACTTCCGTCATAATCATATTTACAATTTACAATATAACAATTATATGTCTAGTATTTATAACACGTAATCCAATTCACATTCTTAGTAGTGCTTCCATTAATTGCATAATCATCCTTTTAATTAGCAATACATGAATCAGTGCATTTTAGACGCATGTATTGTTAGAACACACATTTACAAAAGTGTTACGCTATATTCATATATATTTAGCTGTCTAATTAGTATTTCGTCTAATTTAACAATACACAGTACAAATGTACAATTTTCGGACACGCCTACGTTATACAATCATTCAGCCCTGTGTACTACTTACATTAAAACTGACACTACCTCAAATCAGTTAAAGAGTGCTTTCAACTGGCTAATCTTTCACTTAAAAGGATTACAAGTATATCTCTGTACTAATTGTTTCTTTTCGAATTCTACGTATATGGATTCACTTTGAGGTACAACACTTTCAAGCAATTTTACAGTTTAAATTATTTCTGAATTAGTCACTTCATTGAATACATTCATTTAAAATCTACAGAGGTCTAGAACTCATAGGTATTCCTAACACACTTTGAATTACCGTTATAAATACGTACTTTAGTCCATGTAATCATCCTAAGAATCATATATTTGATTTCTTTATGACTTTTAAATAGGCTGCCATTTAACAGGCCCTGAAAACACTCATTTTCCCTGAATCAAAAATACTCCTTTTTCCTGAATTTAACTCTTTACCCTTGAATATAATCATGAGTCATGAATTTCCCCAACCCTTATCAAAAAAACCATTTACCCTGAATATGTACCCCCAAAACCCTGAATTAAACTCGTACTAACATTTTTAAAAGGGCGATTTGGATTTATAACGGGGAAAGTGAATATAATTCAGGGTTTTGGGGTACATATTCAGGGTAAATGAGTTTTTGGATAAGGGTTGAGGCAATTCATGACTCGTGATTATATTCAGAGGTAAAGAGTTAAATTCACGAAAAAAGAGTATTTCTTATTCCCGGAAAATGAGTATTTGAGTATGAGTATGAGTATTAAGGGGTCAAATAAATTATAGCCTTTTAAATACCATTCATTCAATATCTCATTACATTGCAGTACAAAGACATGTATACATCTAAATTGAAGTCTCCGAAGTCTGAATTCACACAATGTGATTATAATAAATCCACATTTCTTTCCCCACACATACTTTGATACTTTCTTTTGAGATCAAATACATTTAACTTTGCTACTGGGATTTTTATCTAGTTAATGTTAATATTCTGGAAACTCTACAATTAGGTATAGTTTCAATTTTCTTATTCGCTAATCTTTGTAATAAATGTTCATTTAGAAAATCTGATTGTTTATTTATTCTTATACTTACACAGCTATGAAATTGTTAGTCGGGCGCTATAAATTGCAAACATAAAAGTAGATCCACTTTTTAGTTGGTGAATTTCCGTTCTCCGGATTTTAACACGTGCTAAAAATGATGGAGATTAGTGTGTACAGTTTTCGCTTTAAATTAAATTGGAACTGAAACAAATTGGCTAATCTGAGTAACGTAACTAATTGTAATTATTATTTTTATATATTAATGATGTCATTGTTACATCTTGGACTTTTTTAAATGTCATTGTCAATAGTCATTAATCAGTGGTAAGATACTCACTTATATCCTTATAATGTATCACACTTTATTTATCTCACTTAAATTCTGTACGCAGATATTTTATTTACAGTACTATTTAGCGCTAATTATTATATTCCACATAGCGTAATTCTAGTAATTTCATGTGTATTGTTCTAGTTCTAGTATATTGTATAATATAATATTTCCATGCAGTGACAGTACATCTACATTACAGTGACTGTTTATATTCTAGTGCTCCGCTAGAATTACTGATTTCGTGATTTCAGTGATTTCTATATTTCAATTAATGACTTGTATTTAAGAGTTAGAGTATTTAACCCTCTCGGTGCTGCTCTACCATAAGTTCGATTCTTATAATGTGTGCTTAATGGTATATCACGGCATAAAGCATAAAAGACAGTGAAATATTCGGGAATAATATACAGAGCACATGAATCACATGTCTGAAAATTCGTTTCATTTAGATTCTTTTAGAAATAAACATCGTTTCATACGGATCCTAATAAAATTCCATTAAAATTGCAATAACTTTGAAATTTCATTATAGTTTTACTTCTGTTTTAATTTACTCTTATTTCGTTATGCTACATACCATTTTTATCGTCTAAGTCTACACTACACTGTGTTCAGGTTACGTCAAGAAATATTTACAAGTTTTCACATATTCAGCCTACTTTAAAATTAGCTCTCCCGGATCTAAATTGAGAATTATATAATAACTGAAGCACTATTATTATTATATCATAGCATTAGTTAATTTTCAAACATCCATATCTGCATTTTTAGGTGCAATTTACAGTTTTCTTTTATATGGTGACGTCATTTATTTCAGAACTTTTAGCACTGATTAATGAATAGCTATTTTTTGTTATTGTAATAATTGACTCAGAATGAATTGGGGAATACAGCTACTTGGGACTTTAAATTACGTTTTCAGCACGAGGGTATAGTGCAGAGGTTAATTTTCCACTTTTACCTGAACTTTCACTCGTTGAATGTATTTTCACTTATAAATGGTGCTGATGGCGTCCAGTCTGAGTTCGTAGATCTCATTGCCTCCTGGTTGTGACCAGTTGGGCTTTTTGCTGACGTGACGGTGTTGTTTCTTGCCGCCTGTCTTGGCGGCGGAGGAGGAGGAGCAAGCGGCGGAAGTAGAAGGACCTGGCAAAGACTTGGATGTCGGGACGTTGACACTGACGTTGACGGTAGAAGAGGAGGTGGAGGAGGACAGCGTGGAGGAGGAGGTGGAGGCGACGACCACTTTGGCCGAATTCAATTTTCCGTTGGTGGCCGAGGACGAGGAAGAACTTGAGGCGGCGCTGGCGCCGAGCAACGGCTCGCTGTCAAAGGAAATCTGGGCACCCGGCTGGACAGACGACGGCTGAGCGCTGCAAGGCTCTTCGATGGACGACGAAGAAAGGCTCCTCTCAGCTTTCGAAAAGTGACACCATAGCTCTGGCCAAACTTCGTTTCCAAGAAAATACATCACGAGCCAGCTCTGCAATTATCAAATTAAATGACACCTTTCAGATTTTATTCACAAATGCAATTGCTAATTTATTTATTGTACATTTTTTTGCAGATTTTATTCACAAATGTTAAAATTTTTTTGCGTATTTACAATGAGATCTGCTCACGGGTCGATGGGCCTGGTGCCCACCTCTGAAAACTAATGCAACGGTAAAATATATTATTTTAGGGGATTCAAGACTCACTTCCTATGGCTCCAATATCTAAATCAATTTTGAAGACTTAAAAAGTTATTATTGTACAAAGGCAGAAAATGTAGGATGTTCGTCGCATTTCTGTTTCTTCTCAAAGGGGTGCTGCATTATGTTCGTGCTATGTAATGTTAGTTATCTTTGTGTTGTATCTCTCCAAGGGTTTTATTCATTCTTATGAAGAGAGACTAAACCTATTTTCTGCTTCATCAATCAAAGACTTAGCAAGTGCTGACATTTTTCTTTACTTTTCCAATCGATCCAAAAACGCTTTCTTATATTTATATAATACATATTACCCCAAATAAGTTATAGCGTACCTTTTTGCATTGAACTGAATATGTACAGTAACAATCAGCATATTTTTTGCAAATTTATTATTTTTGTTCTTATTTAACTGGATTCCTCATTTAGAACATAAAAAGTATTAAGAAATCTCAAAGTTGTGAATTTTGCACTCGTAATTACAAAACCTTTTTATGTAGCATCCTTCATTTCAAATTACAAAAAAAAATTCTTTTTTAATGCAACACAGTAATATTGCTTTTAATGAAGCAGTATGCTTGATACTGGTATTAAAGAAAATAACCGTCTTCCTGTTTTGCATTACAATACAAGAGAGTTGAGACGGAGAAAATATAAAGAGGTGAAGAGTTTTCTGGATGTTTGCTGTAAACAAAAAATTCTCATCCCATGCGGAGATAAGACGCTGGAGAGAAAACTCTCAATCAGCAAATGAATAGGTTGCATTGTGAAATAAATCCTTAGCTTTCACCATTAGTAATAGTCCATCAAGTTCATTTCCACAACAATAGCAGACATTTTACTGCTATTTTAAGCATTTCTTCCATCTTCATCGCACACAATAACTTAGCAAATAAGAAGTGGATGAAAAGGCCTTCGATTAATTTCTCTTTCGTTTCTATTTGTGATTCGGATAATATTTCAACAGAATGTCAGTTTTTCTAAGCTCTATAAATAAATCAATTCATCGAATCGATGCCATGCCAAGCAACGAATTCTCTATTCTAGTCTCTATAAAATGCACTATTCTTATCCTTGTACTGCAGAATCACACCAATATATTTCTTTCAAACATAAACAGTATACAGCTTTGTAACCAAATTTTGCTTAGAATTATACCTACGGAAATCCACTACTCCTTAAAAGCAGAGTAAAAAAATCTCCATCATATTTTTCAGCAATTTATTATTAAAATATTTTCAGAAATGTAGTGCTAAAAGTTTGTTGATGGGTGTCGTGACATAGTATTATAAATTTCCAAAGCACAGTTTTTCATTTCAATCGCTTTCCAAGGTTGGTACTTTAAATTGCAAATTGATTGTGTGAGAGGATACGAGTTGTGCTAACTTTCTAGAATTCAAAACTAATTAAGAGAATCCAAGTCGAATAGCTAGGGGAAAGTGCACACCTGTGAGTAAATGCAACTATGTACCAGAATGTTTTGTATTTTGTGTCCCATTTATTAATGTTTAGGGTTTGGGAGAAAGGATTCTCTTTTAGCTGCGGTGTAAATGTTGTATAGGTACATTTAACAAAGAAAGGCTATTTCTGGAAAAGACAAAGGAAAATTTATGTGAATAATCTTGGAATATTTAATGGAGGGAGAGAAGAGGTATAAAGAACTAGTTAAATCCGGAAGAAAACGCTGAATGGCGAAAAGAAAGCAGCGAAAGTAAGCAATAAGTGCATAACGACTGCTTGCACTTAACCAAGGAATTTATGCAGGAGCCCCCTAGAGATGCATCTATGGCCAACTTTTTGAAAAAATGTGATGACAAAATTGTGGAGGACTTGAGAACTTTCCTTTTTTCATCCCTCATCTATATTTTGAGCGTTTTGTTAAGAGAAAGTGAATTATGGTTGGTGAAAGTTAAGAATTTGAATAAACTGCAGCAGTACTGAGTAGAAAGTGAAGATTTAGAGGACTTGGATAAAATGCAAGTTGTAACAGAATTCCGGTGGCAATTTGAGTCCAGTGAAAATTATTATCTGCCGATTCTTATGGTTGGGGCTGTTCACTGTGAACATTAGGGATTTAGTTGTGTTTCCGTTGATTTCCAAGGATTTCTATCGGGAAATAGTTGGATTGTGGATTGTGCCTGTGATAAGCCTTTTTGATTCCCCAGCTTCTCCTACTTACTTTCTCCTGCAATGCTTTCTCCTTTATTCCTCGAGTGTAGCAAACATAGCCCGGCATGTGAGGTAGCCTACCCTACTTTTTGCCTACTCACCTTTTGTGTAGACTACCCTACCCTACCCACTGCCTACTTTACATTCAGTGTTGACTACACTACCCTACTCTCTACCTACTAAAGCTATTGAGAAGGCCACCCAACCCTACTCTGTGCCTACTAGAGTTATTGAGAAGGGTACCCAACCCAACTCTCTGCCTACTAAAGCTATTGAGCAGACTACCCTAACCAACTCTATGCCTTCTAAAGGCTTTGAGTAGGCTACCCTGCCCAACTTTGTGCCTTATGCCTACTAAAAATATTTTCTTACAAGCCATGCCATACACACTAATACTGAAACCAGATACCTATTTTTGGCAATACGAAAAAGATTTTGTGGGAAGAAAGTGCTGAAGAAACCGATAGTGTTATACAGTCAGCCTATCAAGCCTGCTATCCACACCTAGCACCTAAGTGCCCTTTTATTTAAATATTATTAGATTACATTGAATTTCAAAGAACAATACTTACTTTAATGAGCATTTTTAAGTAAATATATAGTATTTCCATTCTTTTGTTTTATGCTAAACAGAGGCGTCCGTTCGTACGTACAATATGGTTCCTAGAAAAAGGATTATGATTTCTCGAATGGAGAGGATTAGTAGTCAAACCAAATGAAGAAGGCTAGTGCATTGCTACTGTATTCTGTATAAGAAATTGTAAGCCGGCATGTAAGGTAGCCTACCCTACACGGAGCCTACAATTTGTACTTTGTTAAATAGCCTTCCCTATTGACTGCCTACTTTATTTGCAGAGACGAATACACTACCCTACTACCTACCTACTTTACAAGCAATGTTGAGTACACTACCCTATTCTGTACCTACTAAAATATTTTGTTGGGTACCCTACCCTACTCCTTACCAACTCAGCCTTATTTATAAGTAGAGTTGGCCAACCCAATTGCCTACTTGCCTACTATTGAGTAGGTAGGCGCCGGGCTATGGTAGCAAATAGTGAGGAACCTGGCAATAAAATAATTTCTTGTACATAAACATAACTATGGTGGAATACAAGTTTCCTTAAGTTTGGTGTTACGTTATGCTGTGTTAACAATGGCGGAACTAACTTTGTAAAATGCCGTAAACTAGTTTCATGGGACAAGATATTATTACTCGGAGTACTTGCTTTCCTATTTACGATGATTACTTACTCAGCAAAAACATTACAAATAATAAAATCTTATTTATTGAAGTAGCTTTGGCTCTACTTGGCTTAGCTGCATGCTTCTCATTATTTCTCCTTTTATTGTTAACTTTGTTCACGTTATAAATTCCACTCCCGAGAAAATCTTCTTTGCATCAGAGACTTTCTCTATCCTGTCTGCAAAGAATAACATCCACGATATTTATGACCTACAATACTACTTACAATGTATTTGTACCTCAGAAACTAAAGATTTGCCAACAATATCCTAGAAATCCACCTTACCACTCTATTCTTACTATTTTCACTCTGTACCTAATACATATGCATACGTTGTTGTATCCCCAAATTCCCATTTTCATGTCCATGGCAAATTCTTGGTTCGCTTTACCTTTGTAATACTATTTCTGTGCTTCTACAATTTAAGTACCTTGAATTTATTGACACTGTGCAAGACTCTAGGTAGTCTTGTCCTTGTCTTGTATGGTTTGCGAAATAGACTGGTGAAAGTGAACTGAAGATTCCCCTTGTAATTTACACTTTCCCCCTTTTTCTACGTCTCCAAGTAATTATGTAACAATGCTACAAGAAGAATTTATGTTCAAGTCATAAAACTTAATTTGAATTTAAAGGCTAATAAAAACGAATAAGATGCAATAAAAGTAATCTGTAAAAGAACATTATTAATAGGTGAAACTCTCCCAGCAGAGAAGTCTCCTCACAATTTCAAAACATGAGCCTAACTCTTTTCATTATTAATTTTATTGCTTTCTCGCAGTGTAACCATGCTACAAATACATCTATCATAGTTAACTACAGAAAAACCCATAGTGTGACAATTACTTTCCTTGTTAAAGAATTGTTGCATGCACGGAACTGATTTTTTACATTGTTATCCATTCAGTACAGGAGAATTGTAAATAATTTCGCCTGACAGACACTAGGTATCCAAATGCACTTTTCTTATTGCATATTTTATCTTTGTTGGGTAAAAGCCTGAAGACCTTAATGTTTTTTCTGTAAGTTTAGTATGTACGTAGTGTAGAGTGGAATAGTTTATAGTTCACGTCAACTCAGTAATGCAAGTGTAAGTTAGGATTGGCATTTCTGATTGTGAGTAATACAATGCATAGTTAAGGGTTTCTTTTTCGGTGAAAGTGGTGAAAGGAAATGTTGCATAGCAATAAGATGCACTTTTATACTGTGGAGACCTTGATGTCAACTCAAGTCAGTGCAGGATATAAAAATTTTACTCCGCAAGAGAAATTCGGAACTTTCTCCATACTTTCTCCACTACTTTGGGTTTCAGGCCAGAGAAGGTGACACTGAGGAGTGAACACTCGATATTCTTTTCGAGCTACTTACATGATTGGCTTGGTTTTGGTATATATAATACGTCTAGTGCATGGAGACAGTTCGGTGGAGAAGATTAGTTCGATCACATTTGGATGGAATTCCCATCCCAGCCTAGCCTTCTAACACATGTCGGTGTATGTAAAGAGAAAGTATCAAAAATTTGGAAACTAAGTTAGAGAAACATTGAAAGTGACATGAAGAAGGGAAAGGTGGAGTCAACTTAGCATTAAGACAGAGAAAGCATCAGGTTGAAAAACGAGTGTGATTTTATTCCCTTATGTCGCAGTTGCTTTCGCGTGAGAAAAATGCACGTGTCTTTAAGAAAGTGTCTTCAATCGTCTTTTCCTCTATTCTCTCATATTTATCCTCTTGATAGGATTTCATTGTAAACTTTCAAGAGAAAAGCTTCACTTTCTCCTTTGCATAATAAAAACCGCTCATGTAACCTATATGCACAGAGAAAGTCGCCAGTTGGCCTTTCTCTCTCTAAATACTTTCTTCCAAAGTAAAGAACTTCAGAAGACTCCTATCTTTACACAGAAGAAGCGACAACACAAAACAAAGATGCTTTACAAAGAAAATAAATCATTCTTCAGCTCTCCCAACATAATTTCACTATATATTATGTCAACAATTAATGAATGACAATGACACAATATAACACTACCTGAATACCAAAATGTATATTCTATGCAGTTATCTATTGAAAACAATACTTAAACCTTTCTAACCATGCGAAATTTCAATAGCGTTTCCCCACCAAATACGCCCAGGGTTTCTTTACATTACAATAAATAACACCCTACAGTTCCTATTTGCAGTTAAAAAATCCTTTTAATAAATACAAAATATGAATTTAATTTTCTATTACTGCTCTAATTATTAAGTTATTGAGAATCGAATTTTAAAACTTGAGACTTTCTCCTGAATTGTGTACCCTGGTTTATAGCTTGATATTAAAACGGTTATTATTTATAAGTGAACCTTTAGGATTTAATTTGGAGGAGTGTGTGCCTTGTACATGGGCGAATGACAGTTTTGGATGGAGTGGGAAGGCAGATGAGCCAGATCTGGAATAATGGGCTTGTAAAATAGAAGTAAGTCTTATTTAGAGGAGGTTGGTTGACATGAGTTGGTCTAATGATGCAGTGCGTGTCTGTGTATGCAGATTGGAAGTCTTACCAAGGCGATGTTGGCAACAGCTGCAGCCAGCTGGAAGAATATGGAAGTGGAATTCTCCAGCGCCACGACGCCCAGGAACCACATTATGGCTAAGAGAGGAAGCAACATCGCCGAAGCCCGAATTCCGCTGCTGATGATCTTCTCGTCCAAAGTGTCTTCGTCTACATCCACAGACGGATCGTGCCACAACTTCCTCAGCGCTAGCAGATGGCGAAGAGAAAGCACCACCAACAATGTATTCAACTGCAAACACAAACAACACTAAATAATCACCTCTCAATCCTCAATACTACTATGTGAAATAATATTTTTCCGTTTTTGCAATTCTTTACGATGAAACTGTAAAGTAATAGCGACGGAAGTATGTACAGCGTTTTCATTATCTTTCCAAAAGACCGTAGCAGCACAACGGACACACATTACTACTTCTATTTTTAGATATAATTGCATTTCCGCAATAATTAGAAAAAAATTTCTAATTTAAGGTGAATTTCTCCGAAATATTTCTCAGAAATTGTTCATTAGAATTAAGAAAAGATGATAATTTGGAAAAACGTGTCGATGTAAAGATTGCACGTGTGCAATGTGCAGAAAATTAGAAACTCAATCAGAGAGGTAAAGTTGTTTGAGATTTTTGCAATAAAAAGAAGGTCTGTTAACACATGTAGCATTAATTAGTTAATAGGAATACTTTGGTGTTAATAATCCAGTTTCTCCGGAAAGTGGTTCCCTGCTTTTCGCAATTGGTATTTCAAAGTTGTGCAGGTTGCATTATATAAATTAGTATTAGTAGTGGATTTAGCTTCAGCGAAATAGAGGAGTGGAGATCTGTGTACTGCAGTAGTTGGTATTTTGTATTTTTAGTGGTGGAGAGTATGAATTGAGAGCATTTGAAAAGTGAGCGTAATAAATGGGTGTGCAGGCCGGACTGCAATCTGACGAACAATTCAAGGAATGAAGAAGGAACAACAAACAGTAATGAAAGGGCAGCAATCTTGTTTATACTATAAAAAGAGAGAATTTGAGTTGGTTTTATTGTGAGTCTGGCCTGTGGATATTACTACAAGAGTACAATACAAATAGACGGAGTCTCCCGTCTCATTTTCATTGAGTAACCGAAAAGACTGGACTGAACTTTAATATGTTCAGTTTCCTTTGCTTCCCAGGCCAGGCCACTTTTCCTTTACTGCAGAACTCTGGTCGGGTGATCAAAGAACAATTTCCTGACTTTACGTGCTCCGCATTCAAATTGAAAACAATTTCTTGGAAAACTACCAATCGAAAAGGAAGTCAAGTCAAGTCAAAGAAGCCGAGAGAAAGCACAGCACAACTTAACTAGCTTAAACAAGTACCTACGCTTTATGTCTTCCTTCTCTTTATTAACCCTTAGATACCTAAAATATTATATTGTTCCATCAAAACATCCACAAGAAATTCTAGCACCCGCATTTCATACTATTTCATACTTATAACCTTATACTCATAAACAGTGGTCTTTTGCAGTGCGATCTGAATCATATTTAAAAACTATACTGTTGTACTTGTACATATTAAATTTGCCCGAAATTTCAATATTTTATTGGCAATCGAGCAATCAACACATGAAATACACCTGTCTTAACTGGAATTTTATTTTCTATTAGATTGGATTTAAAAACTTTGAAAAAAGTATTGGTGAGCATTTTAATATAACTAGATTTAAATGGACCAGGGAAATTTCTGATTTAATGACGGAAAAAGATGTATTGAAGGTCCTATGCCGCATGTTGGCACGTGCAGCTGCTCGAATGGAAAACGGTACTGTACAGGTTTACTTAAACTGGAGAAGATGGAGAAAGTCTAGAAATATGAGAAGCATTTGGAGGGTCTATATGTTTGGTTGTTTGACGGACTTGATGGACTGATCTGATAATAGAGTGGAAACCCCTAGAAAAGCCTAGAGTCTGTGGAGACTGCATGATTGCAGAGACTTTTGGAGGAAATAGATTGACTATTAGGTAAAACTGAGATCAAATGAGGTGGAGTTGCTCTCAAGTCGGTCAGAGTCGACTTGATTCCACTTATTCAAAGCCAGGGAGTGTAGCTGCGTGCACCACACAGACCTACTTACTTAATTTGGTATAGAGCGGAGAAAGTTCTGTGATCTGAGTGACGGGATGCGATCCCTTCCTCCTTCCCTTGACTACTCATTTGGCAAAGAAGGGCTTACTGCAGCGGGAGCGGAGGAAGCTCAAAGCTCCTCTCCAGATGCTCACCTCACCTTAAATTACAATCAGCTCCTTGATTAAGCCCACCATAAAAATCTCATGGAAAACTTTCCAACCAACCGAGCGAGGCCAAAGCCAACTAAATGCAAGTCAATATTCAAAAATGAAAGAATCCCTACGAACACAGACTCTCTATTTCCTAAAACACACATTAAGATATACGTTAGATAAAATCAAATGCCTTTCTAGTTTCAAAAGAAGCCATTGGAATTTGTAGAGAAAGTCTGGTCAGGTTTGTCGAATATTTCCTAGTTAATATTCGTTTCATCTTTCCTTTCTTTATGTCAAGTAAAAATGCTTGAGTTGACTTGACTTATCTTCAGATGCTATGATACTGCTCATCCTTGTATTCCAGTCCACCATATTAAGACTTTCTATCAATTTCTATCCCTATCAAATATTTAAGTAGCTATGCTCCCTCCAGTCAATACTCAGTCAACTAAGTAGATCGGCGAATGTCTCTTCACATATTCTTTACTCTCTTCTTTGTCATCCGAATCAGGAGTCCTATTAATTCCCCAGGGAAAGATTTGTCTGCTCAAGAGGAGAAGCGCCCAAGCACTAATTTGTCCAACTCAGATCAACTCAACTTACAAACGGAATAAGTCAAGAGCTCCAAAAAAAGATTTCCGATAAAGAAAGCAACTAAATCGCAGATACACTCCTTTCTCCACTTACTCTCAATCTACTCTAAGCATGACTCAGCTGATTGAGGATTAAAAGTTCCTTTTATTCCCAGAGTTTACAAGTAACACTGCAAAGTTAACTCTACTCATAGTATACCTATATAGGCATAGTAAAGCTACAAAGTTCTTGATAGCTAAGCAAAATTTTTAATCCGATTCAATTAGGAATATTTCTTGTATAAATAGCAATGCTTATTTGAGGATTTCTCAATCTTAAATAACAACATACTTTTCTAATTTTACCATCCTTAAGTACTTTTATATTTAGAATACCCTCTTCTTTGCTTTGCCTGTCATAAATACCTTTTCAAAAAATAGAAATGGAGGGAAGCGAATAATAGGGAGTTTGAGTTTGTGTTCAGAACTTTTACAAAACTTGGAAAACTAAATTGCTTGAATTTTACACGGGTAGTAATACATTGTAAGTTTGACATGCGGAGAATATATATAGGTAATGACGTTTTTCCGCAAGTATAAATTTTTAAACGCAAATACGAGTATATATCTACCGCTGATATGAATATTTGAGTAATTGTTAATTCTGATAAAGGACAAATGTAGAAATGACTGATATTAGTGAGAGAAAGTAATAATAGCCCCTTGATTGATGTTTGGTTACAGATGAGATAGTTAGGTTAAGCTGGCAAAGGAGTATGTAACTAAGATTAAAAAGGTGTGTGCACGTAAAGTTAGATGGGAGTAGGACTGGAGAAAGGAGAAGTGAAAGGATGAATTAGTAAAGGTGGTGGTGAAAGGTAAGAAAGTGTTGGAGGCTGGAGAAGTACTAAGTAAGTAAGTATACATAAGAGTTTACGACAGCTCATTACGCGACTAATCTGCCATCAGCGTCTTTTCACGGAGATCTGGTGGAATTCGAGTTGACGCCTTTATGTTGAATGGGAATGGTTGACGGGACGGGGAATGCGAGTGTGAATGGGAGGACAGAACAAGAGGCAACACGACTTGATTGACACGACACATAACTGAAGAGCAGAATTCCTTTGTCTCCGAATATCCGCATTACTTGTGTAACCCACACACTTACTTTTATTTCATTTATTTCACCTTACGCCCCACAACTTCCAGCTATCCAATCTACGCCAGCCATTTCACTTTCACCCAACTTTCTCCCAGCAATCTAATATAATATAATGCTTGTAATCTAATGAAACGGAGAAAGTCAACCGAATATAATTTCACATTACATCGCATTAAAGAAACGAGGGAAACACTTTCACTACTTTCTCCAGGAATTTCTTCAAACATGACAATCAGCTACTTTCACCGTGCCCGATGAATAGAAACTCTCACGCCAAGCCACTAGCAATAAAGAGTTCCATATGAAGGAAAAGGGTGAAAGTTTTCTCTTATGGACTAATAACGCTAGATTACGTTCTATTTTTCGTTGCAAATGTGGAAAACTTGACTACGTTGACTTAAATTACGTTTCAGATGAAATGGATTGCCTGAAGAGCGCTAACATATGTACACATTTGATCATCTTACTTAAAACGCAAAAATAAAGCTGTAAAATGATATTAGCACAATATTCTTGGAACAGAATGTATAACTGAGGCGAATAAAGGCCTGTTTTACTACTATTTGTTTGTGGCACAGTTTTATGAGTTGTTTCTCAACTTCCCTCCATTCTCTTTAACGTTATGCACATAATTCTACTGTATTAGCTTTCTTTCCGTTACATAAAGCACAGAGAAGTTGTAAACATAAAGGACTCATTGTCAATTTGACTTGGGTTGGCAGTGAAGTGAAAAGGGAGTGAGGAGTGCATATAAATGACTTTCCAACTAAATGGTAATAAAATGTACTAGAAGACAAGGAGGACATCCCTGCCCCTTCCCAACGTTAAAGTGACAATTAGACTGTAAAAGAGATGGATTTTTCACATGAATTTTAGTTCCGTGTTCCCCGTCACCCGCACACTACACAACAAAACACTCCCTCTCCATTTCCATCCAACTCCGCACCCAGCCACATGAATCACCCATTGCAACTATTTCAAGCCCTGCCTCATACAATCTTCCCAACACAAAGTACCCCTCACCATTCTAATTTACACTCCCATACATGATATCCAATTTCATTTCCAATCAAACTAGACCAAACCCATTCAAGTCTAATTTACATTCGCACACCCAAAACCCAATACTTCTCAAACTTCCAAAGAATAACCATTTACACTCTATGCCTACACTATCCATTCTCACTTTTCACCATCACAATTTATACCCATTCGTAGCAAATATACCTAAGAATATCCACGTAATTCTACTTTCTCTAAAATAAGTGCAACCAAAACAGTAAAAATAATGATTTTTTCCAAAATAAATGATCATTACATAAATATAATTAATTCAGCACAACAAAATATATATTTTCCCTCAAGGAATATGTTTTCCATAGTTCAATACAAGCGCCACACAAATGAGAGAGTGTTCAGGTTGTAGAACATGTTGCGAGGTGATTGTGTAATGTTTTAACTTGGTTGTATGGGAATTTATTTAGCATACTGAAAGAGCAGGTGTGCGCCAATAGCTAATGCATGTTTAGGCTATACCTGGCTGACAAGATGCAATGTATGTAGCAGTGTCTGTATAGGTCAACAATTTGTCATGTTTGTTTGGCTTTTGCCCTTTAGTTGTCTGGGTTTAGGTGGAACGTTAACATTATGGCCTTTGGGTTGCTCAGCATGGAGCACATAACTTGTGTGTTTCTGTGGTGCATAGGGCTATTTAGTATATGCGTATATTTAAGGAGAGGAAAAAGTAGTAAGTTTGCGTAAAGAGCGGTGGTGGTTGGTTTTATTTAAACTGAAAAGGAGATAATGGAAGACATTGAATATTATTTGCCTGGGAGAAAGATAAGGATTTGCATAAGTAGGGGGATAGAGATCTGGCGTATAACAATAGAAGTTACATAATATTGCACACATGTTTGCATTGTTCTGCTCCACTCAACATTCATAGAAATGTATTATAAGTGTAATGCCTCCGTACACGGTTGATGCCATGAATAGATGCTTTGCAGATTTTCCCATAAAATAGGATGGCTGCTTTTCCTCATCTTCACTGAAGCGAAGACATAAGCGATGCCAAGCAAAGCAAGGTAAGTCAAGCATAATATATTTATGCACTGAAGTTAAGTGATGGCTCCGGGACGCGACACAAGACGATCTGATCTTTCTTCTCATCCCACCAATAGATACCGAATACCAACCCAAACTCTATGGCAATCCCCAGACAACTCGCTTTCTCTTTTCCTTAACAGTCCTTCCCTTCCTATCATATCCACACCAACCTACACTACACTACACTACACTAGACACGAATCAAGGCTCTTTCCACTGCTCTACTCTAAACTAGAATTATGTAACACAGTCTGCACCAGATATAGGAATATATGTATATGAGAAGAATAATAAGCCAAGGAATGAAAACATACAATATGCACAGCTTGGATTCGATTGAATTTCCAAGGAATTCAGAACCAAGTGTGGATATTGCGGTGCACAGCTGAATGGGTAACTTTCTCCTGGTCTCAGTGAAAGCAAGTCAAACTAAAACTAAACCAAGCCAAGTCAAGCCACCTTTCTCCTACAGTACTACAATACTGTAGAGTATTATATCTGTTCTATCATTAAGATAATTTAAAATAGAACCAGAATGGTTTTTTACTAGAGGGTAATAATTAGTAATTACGTACAATAAACATTTTGCATTGAAAGAGAAAAGTTTTAGGAAGGGAAACCCGTATTTGGGTAAAAGAAAAGGATTAGGAGCAAGTGTGGAAGCTTTTTAGGGAAAAGCCGTAAAGATTTGGGTAATAGAAGAAACGTATGGTTTTTGGGTAAAAAAGGTGGTTTTTTGTTCCTTGATCGGGATGGTGCATAATAATAAGAAATATATTTCATACATAGTGGGAGAGGGATTGGATCGTTCCATCTTGCAACTGGCGACGTCTCATCCGAAAGAAATTTCCTCTCCAGTTGTTCTATGATATGATAACATAACGGAGCACAACAGAAAACAGAAGACATAGAAAAGCATTCATTTCTTATTTCTTTCCTTCATCTTGCAGCCGATGCGATGTGCAGATTTTTTGTTAAGTTATGAATAAATATATGGCTTCGGCTTGACTAGAATGTAGTTGTAGTTCGCTAGTGCTAACTAAGGACTTGTACTTGTATACAGGATACGAGGACACACTATAGAGCAAGATGAGATGGACATGCAAGTTGCCTCTGTCTAGGCAGGAAAACTATTCCTTTTCTATGGCTCTCCTATTATTTGACTCTATGAATTTCCTATAGATGAAAACTGGAGTAGGGAAGAGACTTACAGAGTTGTGTTGTTATGATATAGAAGGAAGAAAAGAATTTGCACAGATTTCAGGCCAACATACATACATTACGGACAACAAAGAATTTTTTGCTTTGCGATGAATTTCGTCGCGGATCGTGATTCCTAAACTCTGTACATAAACATGGAGTTGGTTGTTGGAGTTGTAAATATTTGCGATATTGCAGAATATACGTCAGTGCTGTGTTGTTACGTGACGTCTGGATGTCTATACGTTTAAGAATATGACACGGAACAAGCATAAATACAGAATCTATGTAAATAGTGTACATAAAACACAGCGGGGTTCATCCCAGATAATTTCAACTCCGTCTTCGTATTTTATCCAGGGAAAACAAGTTTCTCCGTCCAGACATTGTTATTATATTATGACTTGTTACAGTTAGGTGTGGTGGAGCATCGGCGAGTGGGGAAAGTCACAGAAATGAAAAGTCGCCAAGAGCGGAGATGTACTCGAACATAAATGCGGGCAATAATACATAATGACTGTAATGATGGGCCATTACCAAATGCCAAAACAACCCGAACCAAGGCTCCCTCCAACTCCATGCCAAAACTCACTTTATTTTACTACCTCCACCACTACAATTCTCAATTCTACATTTTTTACTCCCGCTAAGCACACAGAGTTAACAGAGTCCACATAATATTAATCCAGCTCTAAATACCGCTGTCTATGCACTCAGTCTCCTTCCTCCACTCTCAAATACACATTCCCCAAGTCGTAAACAAAACTCTACTGAATATTTACACACCACGTCCGCCGCTCACCCCCAAAAGACCAAAAAAGTTTAAACAGAATTCAAAATCTCATCCAAATAATCTCAAAAGTTACTGCACATCTCTTTATGCATTAGTTATACAAATACTACACATTACACTAAATCTTTTCCAAAACCATTTTGCGAACAGCTAAAACAAGAAACCACGACCTAATATTTCATCACTCTTTTTGAAATTGTAGACAACATCGATAAATATGGCACTTTTATAGGTATAAAGTACCTAACTAAAAACTGTAACTAACTATTTCCGTTTTAGCAAAGTTAATGAATTTCAATTATTGAGCCTTATGCAAGAAACATTAAATATTATTATGCTTTCATATTATTGATGTCAATAAAAAATAATTTTTCAAAACTTGTGCATATGCAAGTAATGTTTGCAATTTGTGAATAACTTTATGGAGTAGAGTAAAAGTGATGTGATTTGTGAAAGGTGGTTTATTTTGTTGAGATGGACTTATGGTTGTGTGGGGTGGGAAAAAAGAGGAGTGGGCCGTGGGGACAGCGGAGACGGTTGTGCAGAAAAATCATCAAAATGCACTCGAGTGCACTTGGCATAAATCAGAGGGACTATCAATGTCAAAACAGATTTTCCAGTATTTATGGCTTTTGTGGAGAGGAGTGGAAGTAGTGACTACGGAACTCTTGCTCGAATGGACAATGAACCTGATCTGCAACTGAAATCAGTTTTGCAGCAGAAGAGAACAGCACTCAACTCCATTTGACAACATTATCTCTCTCTGTCCGTGTCAGGGGTACATGCAGCGCAGACAGATACATTACACACATACCTTTCTCTCCTCCAACAAATAAACACTAAAGAACAACATGTTACGTCGACTCACTAATATTTCTTATCACAATTTCCTTAAATCCTCTGCATTCACATCCTTCATTCATTCTCATTCACCCCACACTTATAGTACAGGTACGCATCCTTCATTACTTAAACTATTCAATAAAACCAAAATCTATCGCCATACATCTTCCATTTCACTATTTTACTATTTTTGCGGATATACAGGGTTTGACTGCAGTCAATTGCAGGATTTCAGTTCAAACTCCTAAGAAGCATTTCCTAAAACGCCAAGATGGAATAATATAGACAACCAAGAAATCCTTAAAATTCCTAAACTCAATTTTGGAATTTTATAGCAATTATTTTGTATTTTTGCTGATTAAATTGGAGATATCTAAGTTAAAGAGTTGAGTATGAAGATAAAGAGTTTTGCATATCATGATTTGTTGTCTAGAAATTAAAAGTATCCTAAATCAATAAAGTGAGAATTTTTTTGGGATGATATTGGAAATGGTCAGTGATAAAAATGCTGATATGATTACTTCTGTCGCATACAAGAATTTGTTTTACGTGTTTTCTACATTAGTATCTATTAAAATAATTAAAGAGTGAATTTGTTAGAGAAAAGAGAGTGACAAGCGTATATGAGTGTAATGATGTAGTAATTTAGGATGAAAATGAGTAGTGAAATTAGAATTTGATTAATTTCACGCTGTCAGTTCGAATGAGAGGAAGTAAAAGGGAAGTGGGAGCAGGAGTGGGGTAGTAGGAGTTGGAATTGGTTGCTTTGCTTACTATGTTATGTCCCAGTGGCAATGTGTATAATGTCCCAATTTATTAACTAAAAGAAAGACACGCATTAATGCCCATGTTAGTTTTGGAAGTTTGTTGTAAATTTGACTTGTGATGGTAGGGGAGAAGGGAGAGATCTGTGGCGGAACGTGTTTAGTTCGAATTTGTAATAACCTCATGGTCTGGAGAAGACGTTAACTTAAGCGTAGCGTGCAAACAAATTGATAGAGTCTAGCCGTGCCATCAAATCAACTAACGAAGGAATGATAATCCTGCTCTGAGGTTTCCTCCCGGGTTTGGTGTCATGTCACATAAAATAAAATCATGATTATTATTATTACCAAAGTTTCCCGTACAGAATTTTCAGGTTGGTTAGACAATTTTCTCCGGCGAAACGGAACATTCAAGAATAAAATACAGCAAAGTGGAATCAGGAACAGGACCAAATCGTCGTCTACATCATTTCTCCCCCAGTCACTTCATTAGCTTTACATTTAAGTGGAAAATGCATTTTCAGAGCAAGAGTGCTTTCCCCACTCTAAACACTACGCAACACATGGCTTATTCATAGAAATTATGGAGCTGGCATTATAATGCATTAAGAAAATTAAAAGCAATTGAAAATCATTGGTGACAAGGCGTATTTCATTGTGGGATGGCAAATGGCACTGGGAGCAATCTGAGTGGTCTTGATCCAACGGAGAAAACTCTGGAATTTCAAGACAGTTAATGAATGTCACATTTCAGAGAGTTGCCACAGAGAAAGTTTGTCACGTCAACCCAAGTCAACTCTCCTTTCACTTCGCCAATAGACTTAACTATTTTCTCCGGATGGACTATTTACTAAAGTAAGACCCACTTAACTAGTAACTTATACAATGCCACTGTCATTAGCCTTTCTTCCTTTCACTCAAACTACTAAGTTATAGTTATAGTACTGCAATGACGTAGCTAGCTTAGACACCCTAAGCTCAACTAACCCAGATATTAATACCCACAAGTGAAAGTCACTAACAACCATAAAGAGAAACTTCCTCGTCACATTCTCACAAAACTATGTACTCTCTTTTACTTTTATGCACAGTAATTAGCCATATCTTCATTCCTTAATGGAGCTTTACTAATCGAGGTTAAGATTACTTTGGGGAAAGGATCATACACATTGGTGGGCAAAATAAGTCTTAATGAAATATTAGGTACACATTGTTGGGCAAAATAAGTTTTAAAGAAATATTAGGTACACATTGTTGGGCAAAATAAGTTTTAATGAAATATTAGGTACCTATTGTTGGGCAAAATAAGTTTTAATGAAATATTAGGTACCTATTGTTGGGCAAAATAGAAATATTACTATTGTAAAACAATGAATTTACAGATATATTAGTATCTATTGTCATACAGATGGATTCCAATAGCGAAATATTGCAACGAAAAGTAGGGCTGCTAAATAAGTATCAGGATCATGAGTAAAAATGTAAAAGATAGGGATATTAAATGGCTGTGTGAGATAGGCCGTGACTTGGGGCTTATTTTCTGTTTCAGAATAATGTAGAAATATTGTGACACTAAAACTGATAAATATATTTCCAATAAAAAGTGTATAGCATATATGGGATTCTTCCTCTTTAGAGAATAGAATAAATGGGCGATGTCTGTTTTTGTTGGGATATACATCGGTACACCTCCAGGGAATCTCAGGGGAGGTATCAATACATATCCTATTACTCTATACTTCATCCAAATATTTCGGATACTGCCGTACACAACATAAACAGTTATTTCCTACACATATTAATAGCTTGATACTGGGATACTATATTTATGTACTATTTATCTGATGAATAATAATAAATTGCCTATTTTCTATCTAGCGTGGCCCAGTTCCTGAATATTTCAAACAACCAGTGAATTATTTCCTATTTTGCACATGTTTACATCGTGTAGATCGTAAATCGATACGACTAAACTAATTAAAAAGTTAATTCGTTTCGTAAATTAATTAGTATTAAGTACCTGCAATGAAATGTAAAAAATCGCTTAAGACAATAGTTACTTTCAATTTTTGCTTCATTTCGTTATTTATTTACGCCTTTGTGTATCGCAAAGTGGATTAAGGAAGTTCATGTCTTGAGATACTGCGTAGTAATCAATCCGTAAGTAATTAAATTAAATATTGATCTACTGTGATCTCCGAACGGTTTCTCATTGCCAGAAGTTTCATTTGTAATTAGTTTAAATTGCATACACAACTGCGTCTCGCATTCCGCATTTAGTTACACCTTTCGACCACGGCCATTACCAAAGGAAAAACAAAATATTACAAGGACAATATTTCTAAATAAAGGTTCATTTACCAAAAATTTTAAATTAGTGCAATAAATAATTTTAAATTATTATATAAATTTTATTACATATTATATTATATAAATACTTTTTCTTTAATTCCATTGAAGAATGGAAAAACGGATTAGAAGACCCTACTTTACGATATGCAACCTTTCTCCCTCAGGTTGTAAATTGCAAACAGATATCTTTCGGGAAAATGTATTTTGCACAGTAAGTATTAACGGATTAGCATGGTGAAACATCTATATTTGGGTATTAAAGTGAATGCGGTATGCGTGGAAGGAGATGGTCAGCAAATCGACATTTATTTATTTTAGTGAGATGTGTGTCGGTTGAGGTTGGGAAATAAATGAGTATGGCCTGGTATTTGGACTTAAGGAAGGCTTTCTCTCCCGTTCTCGTCTTGTCTGTTGCTTGCGATTGTTTTGGTGGCGTCTGTCGGACAAATGAAAAATGGATGCCAGTTAGACAGGGAAATGGGAGGCGGGAAGAGAAAGCTGCAGTCGATTATCAGACAACTAAACTGAACTGAACGGAATAAATCAATCAACCTCAAACGTCCGTTCCTTCTGTAGACACCTTTTAAGCACACAGATAAGTGCTTCTCTACCCACATCAACTCCCGCTCCTCACAACTAAACCCTAGCTCCTACCTTCATTACGCAATACTCCGCACTGCAGCAAACCTACAACCCTACCACTGTATCAAGTACCAAACTACAAAATTTTACAAATTTTCAATCAAATGTAACACAATTTTAATTTTCGTTACAAGTTATTCGTAATTTGGGCAGTTTTAAGACTATTTATACTCAATTTACAGTGAAAATTTTCTTATCTTGGTACAAAATAAGATATAAATGCGTAAATATTATGTTACACCCTGTACATAATATGTGCATTAATAATTTTTATAGTAGAGGATAAATTTTAGTTGGTAACCTTTGAAAGAAAATGAGATTATTGGGTTTGCCTGTTAAAAGGAAAGGTTTTTGACATAAATCCCTATTAATGGACTTCTTTATATCTTTTGTATGAAAAATGAACTCAATTTCCCTTCTTAGTCTTTCTAAAGTAGTAGTTAACATTATAATTACATTAAATTGAAGTGCATGAAGTACGGAATAAGGTATTTAGCACTTAAGGGCGAAGAATGCGAAATTTTAACCGTTAAGGAGTACTTATGCAGTACATGTGTGCTACTTATTGCTTATGGGAGTTCTGAAAAAGCAGCAAATTAGATTCGGTTTTCATTTAATTTTAGTGAAAACGTTCAGGCCATAAATATTAGTAGCGGGTGTTATGAAGGTGTAAAACATCTTGAGAACACACTATTAAAGTTAATGCAGGTCCCAAAAACAAGAAGAATTGGAATTCCAACGGAACATTTACAGGGAAATGTGGATTCATGAAAGTATGCATGTAAATTGGAAGAGACTTTCTTCATTTAAAGCTTCTAATGGCACTTTCTGTTGCATAATGGCAATTGAAGATGTCTTTTGTGTTTCTTTGTGTCTCCAAGTCCTCAATACCGAAAGTTTCATTCCAGAATAAATACTAACGTAAAGTCTCGGTTGAAATTATTATTACTGCCATCACGATAGGAAAATAGGTGGAAAACTCTGAAAGTAGTTTAAACCCGGGTGGAAATGGGATAGAAATACCAAAATTATTGCAAATATTCAGGGTGGAATGGGAAATGGGAAATATGGAAGCATTGCAGAGTGCTGTAATAATATTTAAGGACTGGAGCAGAAAGAGTGAGTGAGTCGACAGTGAGGAAATTGCTTTGATTGTCATTAAGATTATTTTTCACGCTGTGATGTGATGTGAAGTCGAAGTCAACTCGATTTCCTCTCGGCATATAACTGTCACGTCAATTCAAACCAAGCTCTATAGCACAGTCCACTAACCAACTAGTTAAAACCTATTTCTACTTCCATTATTTAGTTCACTTGTCTCGCACTATTGTCTAATTGTAAATCAAGTCAAACTCAATCTTCTTTTTTACTGATTACCCCCGAATTTCATTTCCTCTCACATATTTTCCATTCCCAAGTCCAATCAAACCCATTTCGGATTACAATGCAAATACTCAACAGAGACTATAAAGACAAAAACCTAAAAATAGTTCTCCCCATAGGCTCAAAATTTATATCTTTGAGGCCTTCGACCTGGTTATTTCTGTCAGGTCAACAAAAGGCAAACCATAAATCTATGTTTGATAAATGAATGTCTTTTGATTCACTCAATTTATCATCGCTATATTATTTACCCACAACAATCGTCACTGATCACAAGAATATCATTTCTCCACAAGAAATATTTCCTTTTCCACATTTCACACAGATTATTACTTTACCACATGCTATTATTACTATTAAATTCCAAAAAGGGAATAAAAATAGTATTTAATAAATTGATTGTACAAAATGACATTAATTTATTTTTAGGGTGCAAAAACTTATTCCCTTAAAAATTGAGTGAAGGAAAAATTTCCGGATGGGCCTAGTTAAAAGAGCAAGTATTATTATTTCTGCTTACAATTCGGAAGATGAGTAACTAGTCTAATTTATTGCTAAAAACTGCATGCCAACTATCATTGTGACATATTTGTAAACTAAAATGGATCACATATTTACTTTTATCTGACATGTATTGATAGTAAGCGGAAAAGAGAGCGATAATTTATAGAGTGAGATATAGTCTGTTTTCTAATGCAAGGTTGGTTGCATATTGAAGCGTCGGTAATAATGAAAATTCATTAGGCGACTGTGGACATTAGTTTTGTACTAGTGCGCCTTGAAAGAGAGAGTAGTGAAAGGAGGGCAGTGTAGACGTGATTTTAATTTGAGAAATGTGAGGAAATGGTAATTGTTATGCGAGAAAGAGAATGTTGGAGAAAGTGAGTGGGAGAAAGAAGGGACTATCACTTGGCGGTGTTACCTTGCGTTGCCTGACTTTATTAGAGTGCTGGTGAGAGTGTGCGGGGTCAGAGTCTGCAGGAGGATGAATATTATGTAGTGGATGCTCATACACAAATTACTACGAAGGGTTGATGTACTGCGAGAAAGTTGTGTAAATCTCCGTAGAGCTGACATGTCCCCGAAGAGAATCTTATCCTGACGCAAACTTTCTTCAGTGAACTGAACATGCAGTCCCTCACCAATTCTAATCTAATGAAATATTTTACAAGAAAATATGCAATGAATACTAATGACATCACTTATTCCACATTTATTACATCCTCCTCCGCTACTCAAATAAATCGTCTTCCTCCTATCTCTTCTTATTTATATTCCACATTACTATCAATACCCATTACCTTAACTCAGAAATTCACAAACTATTTTAAAACTCATCTCTACCATTCCAATAAGATTTTTAATATTCTGCATGGCGATTTATTGTCCTCTACAGTTCTGTGCATTCAAAGTAGGCGGCTAAACGTTCAGCATTTAACAATAACTGGTGAGCGCGAAATTTCAATTAATTGCAAAACTAAATTCATTGAAGCTTACCAGTGTTTAGGTATATTATTTCTGTGATATTTGCAGAGAACTAGTAGAAGTGTGATGTTTCTGACGAAAATTGCTTTTGCATATAGGGTAGCGGGTAAAGACTTGGATTTCGCTAAATTAATACGCTCTACACGGCAGTTGCAGAAAATTTCAAGGTGGATGGTTGATCGTAAACTGAGATCTAGGATCATCTAAGGCTGTGCAATAAATCAAGGTCAGAGGAATATGTGTTACGACATGAATTCAATGAGAAGGTCATCACAGCAGAAATCACGACGACCATGCAGCTAAAATATTTTGTCTTCGTTCTCGAAATGGAACATCAAAACGGAAAGTAAAGTAAGGGTTACTCAATATAACGAGATTATATGGATTCCCTGCAGATCTACTTGCGCTTTATGCATTTTACGAGCAAGCAATAGAAAAACGAAAGCTTTCACAAAAGTAATCTTAACCCACGCAGTTTCCTTGGATTAACAGTGTTTCTCATTTCCCATCTCGCAAAACAAAGCAAAACTTGGACAGAGTGACACGATACATAGAAATTCAACAGGGTACGGAATTCCCAATTGCGTTCCAAAATTTTTGATTTTCTTCAATAAATTTTTACTGCATTATCAAGTGAGAATATAATGATTAGATGTACACACACAATGCATAAAAGACGGAACAAAAAGGGTTAAAAATGTTGAGAGTGAAAGTAATAGAGAAGGAATGGGTACTTAGAGTGCGATAACTAGGGAAAGGAGAAAGGAAAGAAAAAATGATATGCGATGCCCTTAGAGTAGTTGGTCGAGGAAGTGTTAGTGGATTGGGGGAGAAGGTCATGCACTCCAGTGAAAGGAAGGAGAAAGTGATTGGACGTGAAAGTGAAGCAACTTTGATTACTTTCACTTGTCGTGGCTGTTGGTTCAGTTGACTTGGTTTCACTTGCCTCGTTCTTGCTGATGTGTCAGAATGCTTTGACTTTCACGGGAGAAAGCAATGCTGCCTTGTCTGCGATGATTCGTGCATTTCTCATCGGAGATAAAGCAACGTCTGTGCGTCTGGAACTGTTCGGCTGAGTCGAGTTGACTCTTTTGCTTTCTGTGAGTTTGATGGGATAAGACAAGTGTAATACACAAAAGACTCTTCCACTCGGATCAACTAGAGAAGAAAGCAATCTGTCGAGCTTTCACTTATCACATCTTATCCAGCCTAATATCATTTCCTCTATGACTCAAGACTAACCCAGTGACACATACATACATAAAATTATGAATTCTTCGGCGGAGGTAGTGCAATCCGAGTTTCCTTTGCAGGAGCCGCATTTGAATTGAATTCCGGGAGATAAGTGTAAAAATAGATTTATCATTCGAGTCATAAAACTCATCTACAACAAATATTGATTCCATAACTTTATTTCCCTTCAGATTCCCGATTCTAATTACATTTCCTAATACTGCTCGTGATTGGGAGCGGAGCGTCTAAATCACTTCTGTAATTACTAGTTCTCCTCCGCACTAAAAGAGTAAGTCATCACAATTTTTCCATTCGGGAACAACTCTGTAAATCTAATCGCGTAATGGCATAAGGTACTTTTGTCGGAGAAAGCACAAGCGTGACCCAACACATTTCCCAATTACCACACACAAAAGAGTTCTCTAATTCTCTCCACTGCTCAAGTGCGCGATTCAATTGCGACTCTATCATAATACCATATTTAGTTAAAACTCAGAGTGACATTCCTATACCTCTCCCAAGAAATTCAATGAATCTCATTAGCCCTTTCTCATTCATTTCACTCCAGCTCGTTACTTCCACTAATTAGTAATTAAGCGTCTACAACTTCCAACCCACTTCAAAATTTCCAAAAACCCCTTCCATTCACACACGCGGAGACATTTCCTCAACTTTCCCATTCAAATCACAGCAAATAACTTAAGTGCCTTTCACTTTCACTTCTTGTGGCCTTTTTCACTCACAGGACTCGCTCCTTTCACCAACACATTACATCCTTCCCAATTAGCGTTTAACCGCCAGACATTCATAACCCATTATTCACTTTTTTACAGACTCACTCTCATTTTTATACTTTCGCCATTCACAAACCACCCTATAGTGTATAACACGTAATCATTTCACATCCTACAGTAGCATACGTTATAGTATGAATAATAAATTCCATACTTACAAAGAAACTCTACATGAATCAATTAGGAAACCGTTTATCACTGATATCATATACTCTTCAACCGGAAATTCATTTCATGCCATGCAAAAGTCGGCAGTTAATAATCAAAAACTCGCAACAGACTTAATTATTTCTCTTATATGTTATAAACTGATATATGCAGCGCACTATCGGGTACAAGACAGAAAAGCATTGCACATAACACAACAGAGGCACCAACTTTAGAAAAAATAGTCGTCAAGAATTCCGACTTTCACTTTCCCCGGAAATTAAATTAGTTAGTCCCATTTAATCTTTAAGAGTTTAATGCATATTATGTCACTTTATTTATGAATGAAAGCTAGGAGAAAGTCCACAAACCAAATGTAGTACACAAAATTATAAGATGTAAAAGCAACAGAAGCATGAAATACTTCCTCTCATTCCTGTTTGCTGATGCAAACAAATGAAAACATAATTTACTTCCATTCATTACATACCTACCTGTTTTTGGCATATGAAAACTTTATTCGAATACGTACAAACTAATGCGGAAGCTGATTGAGCGTTCTTGTATTGGCTCTTCATTATTCATAACATAGAAATACATAATATTAAGCCCGAAACGCAGTAGATGCAAATAGGTGGAGGCCATCCATTGACTTAAAGGGCAAAGGCAAGATAAAACAAAAAAGGTGATTGAAATGTCCGAATTTTGGGAGAATCTGGAGAAACTGCTGGCAATACCTGTGTAAATAGAAGAAACTGAAAAAATATGGTGAAATCTGAAGAAAATCTGTTAAATATGAAGAAAATGCCAGTAAAAGCCAGAGCAATAGGTAAAAGGTGCAGAAATTAGGTAGTCTGTAGAAATGAGTGAAATATAAAGAAATTGCCGATAAAGATAAATACATGGGTGAAAACTGAAGAATGCGTAGATAAAAACTAAAGAGACACCGGGTGAAAGTTAGGGAAAGTACTCGTGAAAGCATACGTATATTATATATTTTGCATAATGCAGCCGAATTTAACGATTTTTGAGTCCCTAAGTATTTTATTTTCTAAAAGTACACTTTGTTGTGCTTTCGTTTATCGTATTACATTTTTGAGGGCTTGAAAATTGACTTTTTGCACACGATCTTATTTCTTGTATTTTCAATTATAACTAAGGCATGCTAAGAAAGTGACTGCATGAAATGTCATTTGTATTAATTATGTGAGTTAAGAATTGTTAACTACTGCAATATTAAACGGATTCTGTATAAAATATGAATGGAGTTAGAGCTGACTAAGGAAAGTAATAAGTAAAGGATGCTTGAGAGAAGTAGTGCCTTTGTCCATCTGTCTGCTTCGTTGAGAGTGAATCGGATTTCTTCTTTTCTCTTGGCCCATTTAATGAGCTTAGAGAGAGAGAGAAGTGAAGTGGGACATAATGGAGGAGATTAGACGAACACTTGAATTCTTCGACACGACTCAACTCCAACTCAAATGCTACTTACCTCATTACTTACGAACATTCCTTCGTCCAACTCCAAAGAGATTATGATTAGTTGACTTCCCTCTTCCTCACTCACATTTCTCTCTCACAACTCCAAATACAAATGTCTAAACACACACAACTCTCACAACCTACGTTTCCTACCCGAAATAAGTTACGACTAAGAGAAAATAAGCAACACTAAGTCTAAAGTAGTTCAGACTGGGAGGACTTTACACAACACGACACGCTATCCCTTTTAGATGCAATGCAGGGTCTTACCCTCAGTAATCAAGTCTCCCTCCCTTGTTATTAAATTTATGCCTCTCTGAACACAAATATTATATTAATTAAAATTGAAATAACTTTGACAACTTTTACAAAACTTTGTTCATTTCAATTACAGGGATTAAAATTCAAATGATTACTAAATATCTTAGAGCACGTTAACACGTTTTCTATTTATATTCTGTTTAGAAACCGTAAGAATACTGTAGAAAAGGATAAGCGTGCATTTATTACATGCAAATCGGTACGGTTACCAAGTTTCAAATGGAAAAAGAGAAATGTCATCAAATGCACATTGTTAACGAATTTCTGTTGAGGAACCCTTTTTTATTTCTCAAGGTATTCCTTAATGACGTGCAAAGGTGAAAGGTTGAGGAATAACCGTTCTCCGTACATAAATACTCGATTATAATAATTATTTTATTTCTCGCTATGAGAGTCTTAACAACTGAGACATTGATAATAACAATATTTACTTATAAAATCGAAGAGTAATATAAATATAAGTAGATGCGTATAAATTTCCATTAATGGTTGAAGTAGGAGATGCATTTTAATGGAAAGACTGAACCCAGCGTGACGCTTAAGAAGGGCTGCAGAGAGAAGGAATACACAGAACACTTTTTCGATGGTTTGCATTCGGATAGAAGGAGCTCAAAGAACAATTAAGAAAATTGAGTTGGATGTTGGAAAAGAGGAAGGCTGGGAAATAAATGGAGTGTTTAATATCACCCTAGAAGAAATACTAATGGCCTCTGACAGAAAACATAAAAATTCTGGAGAAAGTCACGTCAACTCAACTCTAGTCTGTCCGTTTTGCGAAAAACCAGAGGATCCCATCGACACACCCGATAATAAAGAATTGTAAATAAGCACAAATATAAGCCAGAGCCAACAAACCCAACCAAACCTACTAGCTCTCTTTTTATCCGTCCCGTTTGTTCTTACTCTTCTGCCCCACACACCGTAAATACTCTAATAAGACAAAAATATTAGCATGCAGATAATTTTATGCCATGTCGTTTAATAAATTTTCTTCTTTCGAGAAAGAAAACTCAATGTTATTTAAAACTATTAAGCTTTTTTCATTTACCTAATCTTTTTTGGATAATGCAATATATTTATAAACTTTACAAATTATGGCTTAATTTTACTAAGGCTTCCAAGTAAAAGAAAATATCTTGGAATTAAAAACAAAAATCTTCTGAGCAACTTTCCTTCGTTTTAAAAAGAAATTTCCTCAAATTAAGTTGTCAATGTCATCCCCATACCATAATAAAGGAACTGGCGTATTCGAAGAACCTTTCCTTTAAATAGCAGTCACATTAATTGTCAGTCATAAATTACGCTAATTTTTCCTTGACTGAAATTTAGTCTGAAAATTATGTTAGTTTTCTATTAAATACTTTAAAACAGTAGGATTCAATATTAAAACTATTCCATAGTCACTTGTGGTAAATGCACTTCTGTACTAAGATGATTTTATTTTAAAGTCATTTATATTCCTGATTTGTCGACAAAAAAGCAAAACAATAATTGATATGAAAATACTGATGTCTAATCGGTCCTGGTAATGAAAACAGAATTTACGGCGGTGTGAATTGAAGATAGTCTCAGTTTAGAGTGGTTTAGGTGGCTATAGGTAGGAAATGGTGTACTGTAGTGTTGGCATGTTGGGGATGCCCATCTATATGTGGTGCATAAATATGAGGAAAGAGAGCTGGGAATGAGGTTGATATAATTGCGTATTTAAATGTGAGTTGAATAGAGAGCGGAGTGAGGGAAAAGAATGGGTTGAGTGAGGACTCTGGGAGACTGATATGAGAGAGAAGCTCAAGTGAGCTCAGCTGAGCTCTGTGGAGGAGTTGCCGGTGATTAAAGAATCCTTAGTGGATATCGAGACTTGCTTTGCGTCTCGTGTTGTTCTGTCTTAGCTCTGCACGTCTCTTTGTGAATGAAGTGAATTGCAATGCAAAGCGGAATTGGAGATTAAAAAAGGCAAAGTGCTCCGAGAAAATAGAAAGACGGGCATCTAAATACACACAAAGATAAGTGTGCCTCTCTACAACAGTCTATAGCTCCTTCTACTCCTTCTTATCCCACTCCTTCGGTACACACAATGGCAAAATCGATGCAACTAATGGTCCATTTCGCCTTCAATATACCCTCCTCTCCTCTTTTTCTCGATAGTCAAACAATCTTTCGAATAATATCAGTCTATAGTGAAATGTCGACCCAACTCCATACACCAGCTGCTTATCTTTAGTTAGCTCCATTGGATCACTACTAAAATACAACTTTTCGCAAAGACAAATACCACATTGTGTCCACAAACTCAATATTCCGCTATCCCTCTTTCCCAAACATACGGACTCAACACTAAATTACCCAAATTACTCTCTAAGAACAATCTAAACTGGCTTTTATAAAATACACCACTTAAATAACTTTCATATACAAAATCTCATTACTACAAAATCGTCCAATCTCTAAATATAACTTAAGATACACATCCAACTGATTTAGTGAGTCATTTAGTCTAACAATACTTCTAATAAACTTGTGTAACACTGGGCGTAAAAATGTATCGTCGACAATATATGTGAACGTAGGGATGAGAAAAGTTGGAGTACCGATACCGACGGATCGACAGACTTGTTCTGACCATTAGTATAATGTACTTTCGATTTTCAATTCTTTCTTTAGTTATGAAAACCCTCACCAACCACCGGAGAGATAGAAATCCAGTTTCCATAAAGTAGCTTTCGCTACTGAATAAGCATGGATTTTTTTGTTTTCTCAAAGAAGGTAATATTTCAAAACTTTGCAAGCGAAAACCCATTTTTCACAAAAATTCGGAATGTGCTCCCTGAATTACTTCGTTAAATAAACAAAAGTACAGTTGACTTGCAATGTCCTTTACTTCGCATTACATAAACTACTGACTTGTTTTTCTATGCAATGTACACTGAATATCATCTCCTTAGATGTAAGTTTATATTTACCGAGTTTGATCTCGTTTTGGTGTACACAGATGCACCATACGAATTTCTCAGAATTTTCTGCACACCACCAAATAAATAGAGTGATATTTACATTTCCATCCAAACCCAAAGAATGTAAATACGAACCTATGTAATAAAAACAATCAATCATTTTGCGGCCCAAACGTCACATTTTCTTAACCTAATTTCGTGAATAACTGTACTACGGAGGAAACGGATGAAGACCAGATGCACTTTGCTTAAACCAACAGAAACTACCCAAATGCTTTTCTAGGGAAATCGTGTACATCATACGGAGTCTGACATTGACGTCAAATAAGTAACAACTGCAGAAATACTCTAAGGCATGTAGGCATGAAAGTACAGGTTGTCGTACTGGCGTTACATGTAGTGATAACTAGTATTGCAAGAGATGCTTTAATCCACTTATCCCTATCCTTTTCATGTGTATTTCAAAATTACTGAATGCATCTCCATAAATTCTGGAAAATGTAGAAAGGCTCAGAATGGGAAATACTTTTTAGCTTTTTGGGAAAAATTGGGAAACAGAGGTCAAATGAAAACTGTGAGACTAGGAAAATATTTTTGAAAAAGTAAATCAAAACTAAAACTTTTCATTTCCAAAAATATTAGGTTTTTGGGAATATTCTAAATTCTGGGGAAACGTAAAGGATTGAAATTGATCTGAATGGAAAATAAACGAGATTGAAAACGGAAATATGGTAAATAGTATTCAACAAATAAGTATTTAATAAAATGCGCAAAATTGATAATTTGAGGATTGATTCCCAGGATAATTTCCAAGATGATAATTTCCAGTATATCTTGTAAAACTGTGTGGGAAACGGGAATGTTCGAATTGAACTACCAGGCTAATTGCAGAAGAACGACGAATTAATTCGTAGGTGATTGTTTCGTTTGCATAAAATTGTATTCCGGTGACGTTCATTTGCTAAGGCCAGTCCTGTCATGTCAAGTATTTAGTTTGAAGAGGCTCATGATGATCTGTAGCCGTGCCGTATGCAATGTACCCTCATTGTTCATAACACTTAAGTGGAAATTAGTAAGCAAGTGAGAGCGGAACTAGAGGATGAGCAGACAGACAGAACACGATTCTCGCATTTGGCCATTTAGGCTATTCTAATTCCTCCCAGGGAAAACTCATCCACGTTTCAGCTGTTTGCTCCACATTCAACCTTACTCTGCATGTGTGCAATCTGCTTCTGGATTCTTGTCATTATTTATACATCTCCCCTATCTACTTCCCACAAATAACTTGCTTTTCGTAAACATTCATCCCAATGTACCTAGAATAGCTACTCTCCCACCCAAAAATGTAACAAAGTGATTTCGCTGAACGCTTCATAAAAAATTGTAATTTCCAGCAGGGAAAGCGGAACTTGCTTAAGTGTATGGGGAAAACCCAAACGAAAACACTAATTTTCCTAGAAGTCAAGAATACTCCCCCTGCTTTGCAAAAAGAGACAATTCACCAAATATTTATTAAGAAAATCGGTCATAACTCCACAATATGGTCACCAAACAAGATAAAGCGCGAATATTTCCAAAACTCCGAAGAAATTTTGCCCGTCGATAGTTTTTCTATTTAATTTTGCTGAAAACGGTAAAATTAGGCTTGTAACTTGTATTTCAAATGAGTTGAATAAAATTATATTAATGTGTCTGACATTTGGAAGAGACATGATAAAGAAGGTGTAATTTGGTAAACGCACTTAGCTTTTAGTGCTAGTCCCCAGTGAAAAATATTCGTGAAGCATCTGGTGGTGCTCTCCATATAGATAAAAGAGGATGTAGGAACAGACAAGGGAATTATTATTATTAGTTTAATTGCATGTGCATGATTTGCAAAGTTGTTACAGCGAGAGTAGAAAGGGAGAGGGAATGTAAACAGAGGTGGATGTAAAAATGGATGTAAATGGATGCACTTGTTGTGAGAGAGTATGAGAATGCAAATGCTCGTGTACATTTACTATCCAAACAGAGATAGTGGTAGATTTGTGTAAGTAGAGCAGCTGGCTAGTTAGCTGACATCGCATCGAGTGCTTTCACCGGAACATCCGTCACATAGGCGAGTAATTTATTCAGAGAAAAGAAGTTGAGCAGTCTGGTGCACAGTTCAACTCAAGTTCACTTTAGCTTTGCATATTTACAGCGGGCCAGCCATACGTCACTCCTACCCCAAACTCACTTCCCCCTCGCTCTTGTCACTCACACTTTCCTACTTCACCTTTCACTACCGTAAGGATCAGGGTCAACCCGACATCGCCTTTACATAGGAAAGAGGCTTAAAGCCACTGTAAAGATGAAGAGTATAGTACTAATAATTTTCAAGCGCCCCTAGCTACGGGGGTCTAAATTATCTATGCACCCGAAATTCGATATCAGGAAACCCGCTAAAAATAACTAATTTTTAAGTTACTTAATACTGTTAAATTAATATGCTTGTTACTTTACTACCATTGTTAGCCAGAATTTGCAGTCTGATGTGGATAATAAATGCAGCGAAAAGGGAATAATATTTTGTGGCCCAGCACAAGACAAGACTACATAATTTTATTTAAATACACCAGAAGAACCATAAGATATTTAACACACAATACATAGGAGGTACTTTAATAATTATGGCCATAGTGCAAAACACGCACCAAAAACCAACATAAGAATTCTTTAAATTCTAAGCACATACAAACGAAGTAACTTTAAATGCATTCATTAAAAGGATTAGTTATAGGGAAATCACTGACGTTGTTTTCATTAGGGCCAATACTTCTAATAACAGAACTTGGTGTTGGTTGCTCTACTGACTTAGAAACGCTTACATTACCTGCCCTCAACTTTTTGAGACACCAATTGAAGAACAATGCAAAAGTTATCATGATTACTGAAAAATATAAACCCTTATTAGTCAAAGTAGTTATAGTAACGGTTAAAGGTACTCTCAACCGAGAATATTTTAAATAAAATTTCAACTTTTTCCATTTTGGGGAGACACAGTTTCAACCCGGGGAAGCAGTCTGTATGGAAACACAGGGTTGGGTCCAAAATGGCCGATTTGTACCCAGAAAGGAAAAACTTGTATTTTTATTTTTAAAATTCTCGGACGGGAGTACCTTTTAAGAGCGACAAACAACCGTTGCTATAACTACTTTGCTTATTAGTACTGCAAATATAATTCTTTGACATTAATTTAATCGTTAAAAGTAGAAAACCTTACAAGGATAAATATATTTTTCAAAAATATGTGAAGTTAAAGCACTTAAAAACCAATTTTCAACAACCGGGCACATGTGGGAAGCTTCTTTAGTTACTACCGGTATAATGTTGTAGCTAAGAATCACCTAAGCTGTAATGATAATAAAATAATGTCTATAACATTAAAATGTGACGAAAAAGTGAGCGCATAATATATTTCCACCCTTTGTAGCTCAATGAAAGTTCTTGTCATTACTTAATTATGACGCGCTGATATCTAATAGAATAAGCAATGTAAAAAACTTTGAAATATATATTTTTGTTTTTTGCTTACGTACATTTAGAAATAGAAGTTCACCCTTTAATATTATTCATGCAAAAGAGCTTACGCTTTCACTTCAATTTTTATTTACTTTTATGTTTTTTTCTTCTCACAAACACACACACTGTACTTATTAATAGAATAGTTATTCATCATCGGACTCAGAATTATAAAATTGAAGTTTTTTACAGATGCCAGACAATTGAATACGCTTTGGTGTAGGGCAATCGTCATCGTAAAATTCATTATCACAGTCGTAAGTCGTAACTGTCACATGAAGTTGGTCCTACATTGTATATAATCATGTTTGGATATTGTTGAAAGCAAACCAAATACCTAAGTAAACTCAACTCGTACCCGTCATTTCAATTGCGCATCAAAAAACAGGAAGTCTCAGTGTCTCAGGTATTCATACTTACAAACATGTTCAATACACCTTACTACCTGCTTGATGTAAATTACATCATGTAATGGTAACAAACGAGTAAAGTAACAGTTTATTAGTACACTTAAAATAGTTTAAAGAATAACTTAAAAATTAGTTATTTTTAGCGGGTTTCCTAATATCGTATTTCGGGTGCATAGATAATTTGGACCCCCGTAGCTAGGGGCGCGTGAAAATTGTTTTGATAGTAAGTATTTAATAAAATGCGCAAAATTGATAATTTGAGGATTGATTCCCAGGATAATTTCCAAGATGATAATTTCCAGTATATCTTGTAAAACTGTGTGGGAAACGGGAATGTTCGAATTGAACTACCAGGCTAATTGCAGAAGAACGACGAATTAATTCGTAGGTGATTGTTTCGTTTGCATAAAATTGTATTCCGGTGACGTTCATTTGCTAAGGCCAGTCCTGTCATGTCAAGTATTTAGTTTGAAGAGGCTCATGATGATCTGTAGCCGTGCCGTATGCAATGTACCCTCATTGTTCATAACACTTAAGTGGAAATTAGTAAGCAAGTGAGAGCGGAACTAGAGGATGAGCAGACAGACAGAACACGATTCTCGCATTTGGCCATTTAGGCTATTCTAATTCCTCCCAGGGAAAACTCATCCACGTTTCAGCTGTTTGCTCCACATTCAACCTTACTCTGCATGTGTGCAATCTGCTTCTGGATTCTTGTCATTATTTATACATCTCCCCTATCTACTTCCCACAAATAACTTGCTTTTCGTAAACATTCATCCCAATGTACCTAGAATAGCTACTCTCCCACCCAAAAATGTAACAAAGTGATTTCGCTGAACGCTTCATAAAAAATTGTAATTTCCAGCAGGGAAAGCGGAATTGCTTAAGTGTTCATACATTAGCATGGGGAAAACCCAAACCAAAACAATAATTTTCATAGAAGTCAAGAATACTCCCCCTGCTTTGCAAAAAGAGACAATTCACCAAATATTTATTAAGAAAATCGGTCATAACTCCACAATATGGTCACCAAACAAGATAAAGCGCGAATATTTCCAAAACTCCGAAGAAATTTTGCCCGTCGATAGTTTTTCTATTTAATTTTGCTGAAAACGGTAAAATTAGGCTTGTAACTTGTATTTCAAATGAGTTGAATAAAATTATATTAATGTGTCTGACATTTGGAAGAGACATGATAAAGAAGGTGTAATTTGGTAAACGCACTTAGCTTTTAGTGCTAGTCCCCAGTGAAAAATATTCGTGAAGCATCTGGTGGTGCTCTCCATATAGATAAAAGAGGATGTAGGAACAGACAAGGGAATTATTATTATTAGTTTAATTGCATGTGCATGATTTGCAAAGTTGTTACAGCGAGAGTAGAAAGGGAGAGGGAATGTAAACAGAGGTGGATGTAAAAATGGATGTAAATGGATGCACTTGTTGTGAGAGAGTATGAGAATGCAAATGCTCGTGTACATTTACTATCCAAACAGAGATAGTGGTAGATTTGTGTAAGTAGAGCAGCTGGCTCGTTAGCTGACATCGCATCGAGTGCTTTCACCGGAACATCCGTCACATAGGTGAGTAATTTATTCAGAGAAAAGAAGTTGAGCAGTCTGGTGCACAGTTCAACTCAAGTTCACTTTAGCTTTGCATATTTACAGCGGGCCAGCCATACGTCACTCCTACCCCAAACTCACTTCCCCCTCGCTCTTGTCACTCACACTTTCCTACTTCACCTTTCACTACCGTAAGGATCAGGGTCAACCCGACATCGCCTTTACATAGGAAAGACAATTTACATTGGAAAGACACGGAGAATTAAATTTATTTTATTTTGAATTTCATTTGTTACCTTAGGCTTTCCAATGTAAATTGTCTTTCCTATGTAAAAGGCGATGTCGGGTTGCCTCTGATCCTTACGGTACTTCCCATAATGCAAACAGTCGGGATTAAGCAATCATGAGGCTCAACCTGTGCTGCTTCTCTTCCCGTCACTCCGCTCCCTCACAACACCAACTTTCAATAGGAAGTCAGCTACGGAATTTCCTCTTCCGCTACTACACTCCTCACTTTTGTTTCACTTTGTAGCAGCCATCTCATATTCATCCCACCATTAGCCACTCTAAATCTACGTATCCATCGCATACCAGGCTACCTCCACTAAAACTTTCCAAAAGACCTCAGCAATCTCCTAATTAGTGCAGAATCTACTCCTTTTACACAAAATAACTAGGGTCTTATTAAAACTGCAAAACTACGCATTTACGACTATTAATTATTCATACCTATTCATACTTTACATAATACTCCTTTTACTACTGTAAATGATATTAATATGTACGTAATAAAACTCATTTCCTGATTATTATAATTATAAGCACTTACCATGTATAGTAATAGATTTTAATTTCGCGTTAACTAAAACAAAATTTCAAAATTTGGCAGCTCTGAGTATCGAAAGTAGTTTTCTCTTTTTCTTATGTAATGTCCTGCAATAAATGAGACGTTAATCGGAAAAATCAGGTATATGAATTTCCAAAAAATTAATTTAATTTTAATTAGAATTTTTTGAAATAACCATGGCAAAATCATGGTTTCTTTCATGGCCAAATTTTTAAGCTGGAATCACCAAGGTACCCTGAAGTCGTGGTTACCTATACAACGCAATATAAGGTTTGGATAACTATTTCAACTTTCACTCAAAACCACACAGAGGAACTATTAGACAACTGAATTCTTAATCATTTCTATTTGTAGCTATACAGCGTTGGAAACTTTATAACCCCCAAGGCAAAAACGGGGTTGGCCTAGCTAACAAGATGCCGTCTTGGCCCTGTTATCTTCGTTTATTCCTGCACCCAATTTGTGGCATATGTATCCGAAATTGGGTGCAAGATTATTTTTACTTACAAGTTACCCTTTCTTCCTCATTTTATTCATCTTTACAAATACTATATGCATTTGGGTAGGAATAAGCTTCACAACTTGCCATTTTGAAATTCAAAGTATTTTAGAATTGCACCTAACCGAATAAGAATAATCTTGCACCCAATTTGTGCTACACATGCCGCACATTGGGTTCAGAAAACGAAGATAACAGGGTCAAGTATAGGCACCTTGTTAGCCAAGCCAACCCGTTGGTATGGCGATTCAAATTGCCTTGATAACCCCCAGTGGTTTGGAGTGAATTTTGAAGTAACCTTCTTCAAGCTTGCATTACCTATACGTAACCATCATTTCAATCTACCTTGGAAAATACAATATGTCACTAATATCACTATCACTACATATTTAAATCCCTTCTGATTCTTAATAATTCTGATTCTAAGTAGCACTGAGGTTGAGGAGTAAAATCGACCCGAGTACCGCAGATCCATTTGAAGTAACCATTGTTAAAATCCTGTAGGGCTGTGTACAGTTTTAAGAATGCTTATCAATTAATTTTATATCGCAGAACAAAATATAATATTCATAATTTAGTTGCGCCCACTGGGAAATGGCAGAAATTCTTGTCCCCCTGGGGAAACATTGGGTGAAATCCATGACTACAATTAATTTATGAAAACTGGAAACTCATATACCTGATTTTTCCGATTAACGTGTCAAATATTCTTCTTTATCAAAAAATTGTAGAGATTTTCTTTACCGAGTAAATTAGACACTATTGTAAGTAGCAGATAGCTACTTTATGATTTCGAAAAGACAGAGATCTGTCACTCTGTGAATCGGTCAGTATTTGTACTATTTCGATTCGATTTGGAAAAGGCAATTTATTATTGATGCGATGCTGTAGCTAAAAACTAGAGGCAGTTCAGGTAAATTCTTAAATGAAACGGGAGAAGAACAGAGAGAAAGTAAAATTGGAGAAGTAGATAAAGTTTGGGTATTGGATGATGACGTAAGTTTGTTTGTGTGTGGAAGGAGAGGGAATATGAGTGCATTTAGAGTAACTACAGAAAATTAAGGACGGGGGACGAAATGAAGAGATCAGAGTCACATTACACTTCTCGATAAAATAGCGTCACATGAGCTGAGATCGCCTTGCCTCGCCCACTTTATCGCCATCAACGCCATAATGTCATGTCGTTTCTTTCCATTTCCTTCCCAGGCCTCATTTTCCCCCTCCTGTCCACGTCTTCACTTCATTTCATCAAATCCCAAATGACACTATTAATGGCCAACTCCATACTCAATTCTCTATCTATTCCTATCTCTATTATTACTCCATCCTATCGCAAAATGCCTAATACTAATTTCTAAAACTCTGACTCTCCCATTTCACTGCAATGCACCAAGTCTCCTATTTCCGTTACAACTCCCCTCTAAGAAATTTCATAATACCTCCCGAGACATACAAACCCCAAATCAAAACACATTTATAAAATTGTATTCTACTAAAGCTAAAGCCTAGCAAGACTAAAACGTACAAGCAATTTATTCAGTATAAGAATATTTTCCACATTTTCCCATGTAATTCTATTTTTGATAGATCGTAAACCAAGATTCGTGATCGTAAACAATGGAAACTTATTTTTATTTCTATTTAAATAAATTCATCCCAAAAACATGCTGCTTTATTAACATTAATATTTGATTCCCGATTACTATAATGGCTCTTTAGTTTCGGATTTTAGTCATTATTTCTTGCCAAGGATAAACTGAATTTTCGCGAATTCTGCAGAATGTTACTACAAGTTTTCTAATATTTATGAGGAAAGACTTGCGAGAAAAATCTTTCACAAAAACTGTAATCTTGCTAAAAGTTTTGTAAACTATTTGGATTATCCACTAAACGTCCCTTTATAGAGATAATCATTTGTTTAGTAATTGCCATTTAATTTTATTCAACTGCATAATATTTTATACAGTACAGTAGTACAGTTGTAAGTTTTGTAAACCGGGGAAGTAAAAGTAGAGTTATATATGAGAAGGACTTGGACGGTAGTATCTACATTTAGTTAATAGACACATTGAGTGTAGAAAGTGAAGTAGAGTTGCTGGTTGTGCTTTCGCTGCGTGTTATTGGAATAACGAGAGTCATTTGAGAGTCTGAAGTCGCCATGAATGGGTTTCGTCGCGGCGAGACGTCTACTTATGTAAACAACTCTTTATCTGACTGAGTGACTGAAAAAGGACGAATATTGTGCATAATAGGATGAGTCTAGGAGCGTTGCAGAGCGGGTGTACCTATGTAAAATAGATAGATAATAGTTGATAGGGGATCTGCATTGGGAGTGTTTGGGTAGCATTTGACGCTGTGAATGGAAAGAAAGATATCTTAAGGATTCGCATCTCACATCACATCACTAAGTCAATAGACTTAGAATTGATAGAAAAACCTAATAGAATCTAGAAACTTTCTTATCGCATATGTGCGCTCTTTTATGTTATCTTAGGAGAAAGCTCCACCCGGTGCTGAATGGAAATTGAAAATCAAGATGTGTACTCTGTATTTACTTCCACAAAACATACACTCAACTCCTCCATTCACCATCATCAATTCAAAAGACCAAAATAGAACTTTGTAATGCTACACTTATTCAGATCTGCAATAATTAAATTCAATAGTTTACCTTTCAGTGCGATAACATTTCTTAAGGGAAACTTTCCTAGTTTCACTGCTACTAAAAATTAGGCAAATTTCAATTTTAAATTCAAAAAGGCTACCAATACCGTATACCGTGTTGAAATTTGCAATTAAAGCGGAATCATGATTGAGAAGGGAGAAATAAAGGAAATGTTGACGTGTGGGACAATGGCTTCTTTCTTTTGATGTCTCTTTGGCTTGTTTGGCAATGCAGGCGGGAGCTGAGTTTGAGGAGACTTGCAGGGCCTCAGGGAGTGACACAAGGACGAATCATGGAAGACAATTCTTTTTCTCCGTTCTCTGTCTCAGAACACACAGCTCATCGTGTCAAGTGAAGCCGAACCCAAGTATAAAATCTCACTCTTCACTCTACTGAACACTCAATCAAAGATAAACAAAAGAACATTCGGAAATTCTAGGCGGATGCTCTGCTCAATATCAGGAGGGCATAGTCTGCTCCCAATATGCTTTTGTACACAAATATTCTTTGCATATATTATTACTCTTAGGCGAGAAAAGACTTTTGTTCTCTCACAGATTCTCCACAAAATTCTCTCCCTCTACGTTTTATCGACTTTGTACATCTGTGGGTCTAGTAAAATATACTTAGGTATGCAAAAAATGAAAATGATTATTACCTGTAAAATAAATTCGTAAAGTGTCAATAATATAACAGAAGGATTTTTGATGGATTATGACGCTCGCAGATTATGCTTTACCATCTCATTATTCATCTCCTCTCCAGTGCTAACAAGTTACCTCAGAAGGAGAAACGCCAAACTACAAATAAATTGCTAGCAAGTATGCCAAGTAATAACAAGCTAAATCCCGTAACTTTTCCGGTTGCAATTTTGTCCATTAAATATGCAACATAAAATGCATGATCTTTTACGCTCTTGGGCTCTGTCTTTTTCGCATACTGGGCAGCAACGCTGAGTTTTCGATTAATAGCAACAGCCTTCAGTTTTCAGTTAATCACAGAATTACGATGTTTACTTGTCACAATTTAATAACTGAAAGTTGGAATCTCTATGCTAAACATCTCTAAACATTGCAGAAGTCGTTTTAGCAAGTAAGGAGTTGATTTCATATTGGCTGAGTAGAGAAAACATTAACATTTGACATAAACCGCATACTGATTGATAAGAGTGTGGTTGAGAGAGAAATGCCCATTTTTATTTGTCTGTCAAACTGACCTTAGACCTTACATTTAAGGCTTGCCATAATTGACCACAATAATAAGACAAACTAAAATAAACTAAATTAAATCAAAACAGGATGTAAATTACATTAAATAAATTTCTTTGGTATTTTTTAACACAATATATTTATTAATAGTAGTACCAATAAATTGTAATAATATAATGAAATGAAGTCCTCCTTTTGTAAATACATTGCCCTTCTGGTACATTTATTTAATTAAGGAGGTTTATGATTTTTTATTCTGAAGTCCTATCAAAATAGCCTATTTCTTAAGTAAACCTACACGTAGTGCCTAGAAGGCACATTCACACTTACAGCAAAACCTCTCTTTGTGATTTTGAGGACTCCCACACAGACAGACAGACCACCCGAAAACATTGAGTAGCTTTTGCTACTGAATAGCGGATAATTAAATTTTGGAAGAGTATCTGTAGTCTGTCGTGTATAAAAAGCATCTGTTCTGGTGATTTGATGTATAAAAGATGATCTGTTAATATTAGAGAGGGAAAGAACAATAGTCAGTAATGGATTGACACGGTGGAAGTACTTATTTATGTAAGGACACCTAGGCACGGAATTTGATCTGAGGATTTGGTATGCAAATAGAATTTGTGTTGTGCTTGGTAGGAGGAGGGTTTGCGAATGTTATAATAGATTTAGTATAGATTTATTCTTAGTGCACCATAAAATGATGATATAGCTGAATTCGGTGTAGATTGTAGCAGGTCTAGGATTTTATTATGAATAAGTAGTGCGCGAGGCAGAGAGGAGTTTGCGAGCTTAGCTCTAAGCTTGGTATTATTTTAGGCTGGAAGGAAAAGATGAAACGAGATGAGATTTGTTGTCTTCCGTTGGTGTAAATGGAAAATGTTGTTCTCTTTGAATGACTGTATTTGTATACACTGTCCGTACGAGTCCATGATCAAAGACTTTTGATTCTATAGAATACATTCGGTGTGCGCTTAGGCATTCCTTTGGATGATTACAATAAGAGCAAGTTCAAATTCAATGCATTATGTATATTATCCAATTACAAAAATACATTTATGTATTATGTAGCACTTTTCCCTTGCCTCAGTTGGCAATGTCTCCCTTGACTTTCATTTTTACAATTGCTTCGCCCACATTTCTTCCTTTTATGTCTTTCCCTCACTTCTGCTAATGTGCACTACATTGTTAGTCTACCGTATAGAAAATTTATGGTAAAGGTTTCAATATTTTCTCCTCACAACTCGACTTTTCTATTTATATTTTGCAGGAAGACGTAAATGGAGGGCAAACACGTAGAGGTATCCTGAGTACCCTGACACACTTGCAACCTGAAGGAAAATGCATTACCGTGCTAACCCAAAGTGTTCCTGCTGGTTTACAAATAGATGAAGAGTGAGTGGATCTATTCATAATTAATTATCTGAGTATCGGAGAAGTCAGGCGAAGATTTTACAATGAAATTATTCAGTGGCTAGTAATTGTATTCCCCCGTAGTGTGCATAAAACAGGAGAGAGCATACAAATGCAACTTCTACCACACTGAATAATTACTAAGCAAAAATTATTGTTCAGCCTATCGTAACAGGAGTCGATTGAGGTCAGCCAAGGCATTTTATAGCATCCCTACCCAAAATGATAGAAAATAAATACCCACCTCGCAATATAATATCACCCAGCGAAAGTAACTTTCCCTTTGATCCAACTGTGTAAAAATGTACCTTTAGTTACAGTTCCAGTAGAAATACAAACACCGAGAGCTTGATTAACCCTGTGTGCACCACACTTGTGAATTTATCGTGCATATTGTACATGTCCAGAAAGAAAAGCCTATGCACACGATACGGCAGCAGAAGTAGTTTGAGGGAAAATTAGGCCGAGTTTTATTACGTATGTGTGCGACGTACCTTTGTGTTTAAAGTTGGTTTAGTCAAGTCGGACGTGACAAAGGAAAAAGACAAAAGAGAGCGAAAATTCATCGAGTTAAAACAAAAGGATGCGACAAGATGAAAGAAGTGATACAGATAACTAATGCAGTGTGTCTATGCCTATAGCCGAGCGTAAACAAGGAGATTGGAGTGTAAGAATAGAAAAGCAGTAGTTTGACTTGGTTGGCTTCATCGACTTGGTTTGGTGTGGCTAATGTTCCAAAACACTCTGACAATGACAACAAAGGAGACTAAAGAGATAGAATGAACAGGAATGAGTCGATCGGTGAAAGTAGAGTAAAGACTCGACAAGCCAAGCATTAAACACAATTTGGGCGGAAAATCCCGAGAAAATGACGATCATGTCTTAAATGTCAAGTTGGACAACAGAACAGAGGAGTCGAGAAAAAAGACCAGACATGGCTCCCTATAGGCTATAGACCATTATAGACTTTCCGAAGATGGACGGACTGATTTGGTTCAGCCTCACTTGACTGCATGCAATGCACACACATAATGAAAGATACGAGTCCATGAGTTTGCTGATCTAACGCAAACCTAATATAATGTAAGTAAAGAAAAGTGAACTTTGACTTTGCACAGCAGGGCTAGCACATCGAATAAGTTGACCTCTTCTGGGAGCGATAAAACACTGTCTGCCCGCTCCAACGGAGAAAAACAACAGACTTCTGCAAACTAAACGAGAGGAAACGGAGAGTCTGATTGAAAGAGCGAGGACGTGACTTGGGTAGCATTTCCATGTCCACTCCTCCATTCCCATCATCAGTGGCAGCCCAGCTCAATGGGTTAACGGGACACACCGTGCTGCAACGCACTCCTACCACAGCATTAACCCTTTCACTCCCCAAGGCACCCAAAAATATCTTTGAATACTACGACCGTTTCCATATTGTATTTATTTGCTAATCAGAAATTTCATTCTCATTATACTATTGTCATCGTGAAAGTGAAAGTGTATTTGAAATGATCGCTTTCTCCTAAGGTACTTTACTAAGCAAAGGCACAGTGGGAATGAATAGCTTCTATCTGAACCCTAGAACATTACATTAGGAAGCTAACTAAGTAATGCAAGCTATCAGTAATTTATCAAGCCTTCTCTCTAACGTAATGAAGAGAAAAGAAACGTAAAAGAGAAAGTTCGCAGAAAAGTAAATGTAACATCGTTTTGTTTCATTTCATTTCGTTTACTTTCCTGCTCTCACTTCTGGTGATTTTTTCATGTTACTTTCTCCCTACATCACACGTCCAACCGTGTAGCGTTCTTTCTCTTAGAGATGTACAACATTATGGAATTACTCCAACTCTCACTTTCTCTATTTTCTGCGCATTGCATACATACAAGAACAGAAGGGATATCCAATCACTTTGCATTATGTTCAACCAAAACTTATCTGATGAGAAAGAAAGAATTTCCAGGAACGTGGTGGATCTCCGTCTGCTCACACTCGTTAGTACACCCAAATAATTACAGCCAAATGGAAATATTTAATTAGAAATCGAACCAGAGACTCATCAGTGAGTAGTCCACGCCAGGACACTGCTCTACAAGAAAACCAGATTGCACTAGATCCACTATTACACAGGATTCGAATTATAAGTAACAAATAGGGAACTCCATATAGGTTAGTTTGTTTGAACATGATGGAACACAGAAAGGTTCAGTAAACTACACTTGGGATCAAAGAGAAGGCTGATGTAATGAAACACTGTGGAGAAAGTACCTTGCTGTGTTTCTTGCAAAAAGCACTAGAAACTTTCTACTTGACCAATACTCAATACACACAATGCAACAATGAAACCTTTAAATTTATCAGAGAGGATTTCACAGAGAACCCTACACTATATATTTAAGTAGGCATTCTAAATAAAATCGAAACAAACTCTTGCTATACAGTATACACTTGTTTATCTCTCTACCCATTTAAACAGACTTTCTCCATTTCTAACTTTCCTGTCTGCAAATAAAAATGAAAATGAGTTGGGTGCTCGTATTGACTTTTTATTTATTTTCCATTACTATGCTTTTTACAATAATTGTTGTCAAAGATGATAAGGGTGGAGTGATTTTCATCGCCAGTATTTTTTCCAAAGATTGTTTATTTAGTTTGCAGAAAATATATGGGAGAAAGTCAAAGAATGGATTTGTGTTGAAAGCATACTTAGGTATACGATTTGGTAAAGGAAACAAAACTGAACTGGTGATGAACCGGACTCAACCGGAGTGTATTGTCTGAAAAGTTTTGTTTGAAGAGTTCTGTGAAGTTTGGTTTGAAGAAGGCTAATTTTAGTTATATTGTGACATACAGAGAGCACGGAATAAGCACATAGACTATTAGCCAACTAATGAAACCCATAAGGGAAATCAGAAAACAATATTTACTCTATTTTCCTTTATTTATGACTTTCTCTGCGTGTTTTATTCTATTTCGGAACTTTTCATATCTGTATTTAGCTTTTAGGTGCGCGTCTCACTTTTCAATTACTGTATAATAAGGTGTGTTAGGGGTATAAATGGCGGAATATAGGGTTTGGAAGTGGAAACAAAGAAATCTTTCAATCAGCCTGTATGTCATGCACTCTGTTTGAAAGGCGAAGTGAAAGGAGCTTTCTTTTATTTGTGTTTTGAGCAAACACTCCCAGTGTCACTCAACATCTTTCAACTCCAACCCATCAACAGCAAACACACCAAGAAATTCAACTCTGACTTTCTTTTGTCGGGGAAAGTAAATCGAACGCCTCTCTCTAAAAATCCTCACTCACTCGCCAGCTTTCACTTGACAATCGCCATGCAGTCGCGGTACGTGTTACATAATACAATACATACCACATGCAGTTGTTGTATCTATCCACTGTTTACTCCGTCCATCCATCCAGGCCGTCCAGCCCAACCAACTTCCCTTGTTTGCTTTGTTTTATTTACCAGGCTCCACCGAACTAGATTCCACTACAAATAGAAACACAACTTTTCTTTCCTACTTTATCTACAGCTCACATATTATTTAGGCACTCACTACATTTCGTTGTAGCTACTCCTTCCATTCTCCCAATAAACCACCACACAAGCTACGCTAACATAGATAGCAATGCACGGAGAAAGCAAACAGCACTGCAGGACCAACCAAATCACTTTTCTCCTTTCTTTCCGACGCTGTGTACACTTACTTGACTTTCACCCAAAGAGCTCTGCTAAATATACTACTTTGACAATGCATTTCGTCCTCAAATTTATCCTGAAAGTGAAACCTAAGCCAAAAACAAAATTCAAATTAAATGCCTTCATTTAATCTTAATAAATTTTAGTGAACAGTATTTCGTTAGTTATTAGTTTTAGTACAGTGATGTGCATTTTTTCCGTATATAATTTTTATACCTAAACCAGATTAGTAACCCATTTTTAACATGGGTGGTAGAGTGGCTGATGCTTTTAGTTATGGCTCATGCATTTAATTAATGGTGCGCCCATTTAATTAGTGGTTAATGCATTTAATACTATCTAATGCATAATTAGGGGCTTTCATTTAAGTAGTTCATAATCCAATAGTTAGTGAATGTTGCATTTAAAAAGTGCCTAATGCATTAATTGGTGCCCAATACACGTAATTAGTGACTGATGCATTTAATCAGTGGCTGGCGCATTTAATTAGCGGTTGATTTATTTAATCAGTGGCTGGTGCATTTAACTAGTGGCTGATGTTAATTAGTACCTGACGCATTTAATTAGCGATTGATGCATTTAATTAGTGCCTGACGCATTTAATTAGCGGTTGATGCATTTAATTAGTACCTGACGCATTTAATTAGTGGCTGACGCATTTAATTAGTAGCTGATGCATTTAATTAGCGATTGATCATTTAATTAGTGCCTGACGTATTTAATTAGCGGTTGATGCATTTAATTAGTACCTGACGTATTTAATTAGTGGCTGACGCATTTAATTAGTAGCTGATGCATTTAATTAGCAGGTGGCGCATTTATTTAGTAGCTGATACATTTAATTAGCGGGTGATGCAGTTAATTAGCGACATATGCATTTCAATAGAGCTGACGCATTTAATAAGGCCTGTTGCCATTATTAGGGGTTGAAACATTTTTTAAAGCAATGACGAACAACACATTTGGTTTAGTGATATTTTGGTCGCCTGACGAAGTTTTCACTTGGAGAACCAATTTATGTGGTATAATTCATTTTGTTCGTTAGTTTTTTTGCGAGTGATAAAAATAAAGCCTTTTTCCCTATACAATATTGAATTTAAATAAATTGGGTTTAATTTTTCAAGGATTACAGTTTATTTCTTGGTTGTATTTTAGTACATCTACCTAGAAGAAGACCAGATTTCTGGAAGATTTGTTTTATGTGGAATTCACACACAGCAGGTCTTGTGAAAGGAAAGCTGGTTGGAAATGCGCATTTATGCTTATTAGAAGAAAGGGACGTGAGCTGTTGTTTGGAACAGTATTTCGTTAGTTATTAGTTTTAGTACAGTGATGTGCATTTTTTCCGTATATAATTTTTATACCTAAACCAGATTAGTAACCCATTTTTAACATGGGTGGTAGAGTGGCTGATGCTTTTAGTTATGGCTCATGCATTTAATTAATGGTGCGCCCATTTAATTAGTGGTTAATGCATTTAATACTATCTAATGCATAATTAGGGGCTTTCATTTAAGTAGTTCATAATCCAATAGTTAGTGAATGTTGCATTTAAAAAGTGCCTAATGCATTAATTGGTGCCCAATACACGTAATTAGTGACTGATGCATTTAATCAGTGGCTGGCGCATTTAATTAGCGGTTGATTTATTTAATCAGTGGCTGGTGCATTTAACTAGTGGCTGATGTTAATTAGTACCTGACGCATTTAATTAGCGATTGATGCATTTAATTAGTGCCTGACGCATTTAATTAGCGGTTGATGCATTTAATTAGTACCTGACGCATTTAATTAGTGGCTGACGCATTTAATTAGTAGCTGATGCATTTAATTAGCGATTGATCATTTAATTAGTGCCTGACGTATTTAATTAGCGGTTGATGCATTTAATTAGTACCTGACGTATTTAATTAGTGGCTGACGCATTTAATTAGTAGCTGATGCATTTAATTAGCAGGTGGCGCATTTATTTAGTAGCTGATACATTTAATTAGCGGGTGATGCAGTTAATTAGCGACATATGCATTTCAATAGAGCTGACGCATTTAATAAGGCCTGTTGCCATTATTAGGGGTTGAAACATTTTTTAAAGCAATGACGAACAACACATTTGGTTTAGTGATATTTTGGTCGCCTGACGAAGTTTTCACTTGGAGAACCAATTTATGTGGTATAATTCATTTTGTTCGTTAGTTTTTTTGCGAGTGATAAAAATAAAGCCTTTTTCCCTATACAATATTGAATTTAAATAAATTGGGTTTAATTTTTCAAGGATTACAGTTTATTTCTTGGTTGTATTTTAGTACATCTACCTAGAAGAAGACCAGATTTCTGGAAGATTTGTTTTATGTGGAATTCACACACAGCAGGTCTTGTGAAAGGAAAGCTGGTTGGAAATGCGCATTTATGCTTATTAGAAGAAAGGGACGTGAGCTGTTGTTGGATTCAAATGTTTTGATGAATGTCAATTGCAGATGAGGAGAAAGTGAAGTGGATTGGAATAATGCGAATGGTACTCAATAAAAGAAAGAAAGGAAATTTATAGATATGCGGGGTAGAGTCAAGTCAACAGAAGCGTATCAGGACAGAGCCTACGTGGGTGTCTGTATATGAAGAAGTGAATCGAATGAAAGTCCATAAAAGGGAGAAAAATGGATGGATCAATTGAAAGGATGACGTTGCGTTAGTCGTTAGCCTCGGAGTTCCATTGTTGGCGTTGGCAGCTGCCGCGTGTCTTGTCCCGACTCAGGCCACCGACAACGAGATAACAACGCAGCACCCAAAACCATTCTCTCGCTCCAACCAAATCCCTCGCACTCTCATTTTCCATAGCGGAGCAACAAGAAAAGAGGAAATGAGCAAGGCGAACAAAAGTGTCGATAGTTTCAGCTCTCCTCGTTACCAAAAAACATTCAAGTCAATTCCATCTGCTTCTGCACTCTTCTCTAAACATCTACACACTGTCTTTCAACATATGCACTGCCAAAAATCATCTTGGCACAAACTGATCCAATTCTAACTAAATTCCTCAAACTATCCTATTTTCACCAAATACGCCCCAGATTCCTCCTCTTTTCCCTGCCATTTCAAATTTTAATAACCTTTTCCATAAAAGACACCATAACAAATATAGTAATGTCAATGTGGGGCATATATTTATTTAATGTTATCTTACTGTATTCAGTTGTGAAACAAATATCTAATTATGTACAGTGACCAAAAGTATAAATCAAAAATATTGCCGGAATATTTTTATCTCTTGTAATAGAAAAAGTCATTTATATAGAGGTGTTAATATTATCTTTGTTGTCCTATTGATGTTTTAGAAATAGACTTCAATATATTCAGAAGAATTTTCCAGGGAATTGAATTCACCCGAAAGTTTCCATTCGGGTAATGAGGCTGCTGTAAAATATATACAGTTTGGCCGTAACCATTAAATATTTCCCCACCTTTGCCAATAGTGATATAAACAAGTTTGGAAAAGAAATGCGATATGGTATAGGTGTCTCCTTTGGAAATCCCTTTCTTTGTTCACATGTCACCATTCCATACAAATGTTATATTTCACACTATTTATATAAAGGTTACCAGTGACTGAATACTTTGTTTTCTTCAAGTTATGCAATATGCAGTGGAGACTGCTGCCAGCATAAGATATAGTGCAATTTTCTTAATGTTCCCTGTTCAGAGGTTTAGATTTACAATAGCTTTGCTTAGCAATACATAAACATAGTAAAATCTCAGTTTGTGGTGTAGACATTGGTTGTTAAGGAGTACGACTACAGTCTTAGCGAAAGGGAAGCGGAAAAGATGTAGCCGATGGAATGGATTGGAAGCCTGACTGCAGTCGGACGACAAAAACGGAACAGTGGCTTCTCTTGCCAACTGATTCCTTAGATAATTCCATAAGAAATAAAAAACATTAACAGCGGAAAGAAAAGACATAAATACTCCCCTGCACAATACACTACAACTTTCCTTTGGCCAATGAGACTCTGCCATACACTCAAATCACTTTCTGATACTTTCATAAGAAAATAAATGCCCACAAACTTTTTTCACTAGTTTTCTTACGTTGACGTGACGCTAATGTACAATGTTCTCTACGGTCTCTTTTCTTGCCAAGAAATTCAAAATCAAAACCTTAACCATGGCCAAATTCAAACCAAACTCCGTGGGGTGCACAAAACATTAAATACACCAACATCCAACATCTCTTTAATAAAATATGCACTGTGGTCTTTACATGCATATGCAGCATAGGGAGAAAAAAATGCATGTTACACAATTCCAATTAACAATTTGCGAGACATCCAATTTTAAACCATTTCAGCGAAATTTTGGGATTTACAGGCTGATAACTGTGATAACTTTAATTTCGGTTTGGAAAATTATACAAAAATTTGATATTGGTTAAATAAACTGAGAATACAGCGGATTGGATTTGTAAGATAATGTTATAAAATAGCCCAAGTGACCTAAAAGCAGTGGATCATCGAATAGGAATCGCATACGCATTTATTGAAACATTTGTAAAGCATGGTCCTCGTTTAGCCCGTTGAGTTTCTACTGGTGTCCAGTTTCTGTAAAATGGTACGACTTTGTGTACGCAGTGGAACATTGGAGAAAATAGGGAATGGATGGACTCGAATGGAGATTGAAGCATTATTGCAATCGCAAAGAAGCATTTCTCATGAAAAATGGCACCCGCTTTGTCAGACAAACGATTTGGCCTTAGCATCATGGCAAAAACGTGCTCGCTCTGAATTGGCTTCTTTTTGCAGTGAGCTCGGCAGACTGCTATTGCTGCATGTGGAGTGGAGGTGGCGAAAAGAGACTGGAGAGAGAGAAGGAAGGCTAAGCTGGTGGGCTGGAGCTTTCTCTCGCCTGCACTTTCACCGTCTGCTTTCTCTCAGGTCCCTATGACTATTTTGAATTGAAATGTACGTGGAGTATAGCGTAGGGTACTTAGGCGGAGACCACCACACAGTCAAATTACATTTGGTACGAAGAGTCCGTATTGCTCCAGTTTTCGTTTCTTAGGTTCGCTGCTCTCCCTGTTTACCGGTGCCCGTCTGTCCCACTTACGCGAGTTCATATCACAAAAACTCTTCATTTTTTCATGGATCTTGCAGAAATCGAATCGAAATCACATGTGAAATATTACCTTATAGAAGAGTTAGCCTCCCTTTCAAATTGCATTTTTCCTCCACTTCTTTCCCCTCGTATCTCTTCCTTTCATACCCAACTCTAACGGACTAATGCTTACGCAATCAGTTTATTTTACTTTAGTTATGTCTGTATCTCAACTCCATTCCCTTATACTTACTTCTGTCATACTTCCAATTCAAAACACTATTTCCTCCACGCCTCCCCTATAAATACACTCCAAGACGCTCTGCATCCTACTCCACTACTCTAAAAACTCCTCTATCGCACAATCATGATAAACACAGTGGGCACATAGCAAATCTACCAAGTCGACAGATACGCCTCAGTTCACATCTGCACAGCAAGCAGCAATAGTAAGTGATATTTTATTTGTGCAATTGTGCATACAAACATACTTACAGAAAATAGAAAACTAAGGCTGCACTTTCAGAACATAAATATTTCTGTCATTTCAGCTTCAAATCCTCGCACAAAATTCGCACAAAAAATCACAACTACCTTCTACATTGGACACAAGCTAGAAATCATCTCCAAGTTTCATGGACTACGGAATATAAAGTACTTGACTTCCCAGAACTACTTATATCACTCTCACTTGGCCAAATGTCTTTGAGGTGATACACTTTCTACAATTCTTACATTAATTCCTTATAGTTGCCATAATTTTTTTCGCCAACACTAGTCACGAATTCCTGGGAACATTGAACATCCTTCCATGAACTACTCTCGTTTATAGTTCAATATTATTAATACCTAGTAATATTTACGTATATACATAAATCTGTTCATTTCATTTCAATTTTACCTTTCATTCTCCATAAATAGCAGTAACCAAGGCTTAGAGGTCCTAGCACCAGTTTAAGACTACAATGAATATTTTAAGCTTCATTTTGTATGGTATCTAAATATGCTTATTATGCAGTATGTACCTATACATGCAGCTTTTGCTCACGGTTTCCTGTGGTTCTGATAAATACCAAAATGAAGCGAAATGTATTTGAGCATTTCTAAAGCCTTTCATAAGTAAATAGTCTACACATTCACACCTAACTATTGTAAAGTACCCACTTACTATTGAGCAATGGCCAAATTTAATGTAGTGAGCTGGAAATGAAATTCCATATGACTACACAGCCCATTTTACACACCTATATTAGCCTGTGAACTGAAGGGCTTCAAAATCTCTGCAGAGGAATACTCAAAGTTCAAAGCTCGCTAAGTATTTCAATGGAACTGACAATGAAAGAGGATTTAAACACACTACTGGGTGAGCATATACAACTTTCAATGACTGTCACATCTGCCTACGGATAACTAACTTCTGCCTTAAAAACATTTACAACATTTTCAACTCCTTTTTAAAGCCAAACTACACTTCAAAAGTCAAGACGAAATGAAATTGGAACTCGGTCACAAGAGTCAACAGTTCGCAATCAGAAGCACAACTTCAGTTTTCCTTTTGCGCAAACTGAACCTGTAAACCGTGTACAATTACCCAAGTTGCAGCAGAAATCCATACTAGGGTGTGCTAAACTTAAAGATCGAAAGACAGGAAGTTAACATTGAAATTCTATAATAAAAGTAATAAAATCTTGGATTGTAATGTGGCAGTTAGAATACTAATTACTGTAATTATAAATTACAATTACCAAAGCCTTCTACTCCAATTTAGAATCTTGTACCTATAAAAGTACTCGGGTTTCAGCAAATATACCGGTTCTCATTTTTATCACAATAATCGTTCCTCATAACAAGAATATTCATTTTTCTGTATTTTCCACATATTATTATTTTTTCCGCTTGTTTGTTAATTTTATCTTCAGAATTTGAGTAATCACGCGTAAATAGTAATGAATTACACGGGAAGGGAAAATGATTATTCCTGTCATGACGAGGAACGATTCTTAGGGGGGCGATAATATTATAATTTATATTCGTGAAAGAAAATGAATTATTTTTGGGGTGCAATAAATGGGGGAATAATTAAAGGGTGCTCTAATTTTAATAATTATAATATTATAATTTATATTCGTGAAAGAAAATGAATTATTTTTGGGGTGCAATAAATGGGGGAATAATTAAAGGGTGCTCTAATTTTAATAATTATTGTATTTATTTTCATCGCCATATTTCTTTTTGATTGTTCAAGTAATTCGGAATTAAAAAGTAATTACTATATTTTGCAAAGGATATTTCTTTTCCCTCCTGCTAAATGATAAATGTTGCCTTTTACATATTTAATGTTTAAGTAAGAAGGGAGCTTGTTATTTATGTATTCTGTGCAGTTTATGTTAGTACGGAGGAGCGAAGATCGTAAATCGGGAGTTTCTTTATCTACTAATAGGCAGTTGCCATTTAGATTTGAGATAAGTTGTTTGGGCTACGTAAGGTTGGTTGATGTTATTACTGTAGAGCCAAGAGGACATTAGGTAGTAAGATACATGTTAAATGACTTTAGTGTAGCGAATGTTGCTGGCTTAATGTACACAGGATGAGATAGGGACTGGAAGTGAAAAGAAAAAGTCGGAAAGTCAAAGCAAACTACGGAAAGAAGATATAATTTACAACGTAAAAGAGTCCTTTCCTTTCCCTGATTTAAGTTCCATGTTAACTAAGTGCCTACCAACAACCTAAGATACAATTACGCTGGGAAAAACGGCAATTGGACCGAATGGCTTTATCTTGGCCAGTCTGCTCTTAACTATCTGCTGGACAAGGACGCTACAAGTCAGATCAACCTGAATGGCATAAAGAAATGCTGGGTATCTCAGAAACGCTCGGCTAGCCACTTCATCTATTTAGTTTCTGGACCTACAGAGATAGAAAAACTTTTAATTTAAAAAAGGAATTTTATTCCCTGGTTGAAACTACACTTAGCTATTATTGTATCTATTCACCTAAAGATAAGTACATCAAGAACATGGCTTGATTTTATTTTAAGGTAGGGGACCATGCACAAATCACACCGATTTCTATTTACCAAGTTGGGAAATCTTGATTTATAAAAATTTAGGAATTTTCTTTTTGTACTGGTAAACCAGTAAAATGAACTTTTCGAACAATTCAGAATTTTCAAGTTTTAAAACCTTTTTTCAAAGAAGTTTGATGAAAAATGGACAGAGTTTGCAATTCGCAGTGCATGGATGTTCCCTTGGAATGTACCTAATAGAAATAAGGAAAATGAACATAAGCCCCGTGTCGCAGTCATCAGTCCTCATTCCATTACGGAATGAATGAAACGACAAACAACTGGAATCCAACTGACTCACTAACTTTCAACTTTAACTCTTCCATGTACTTGACTTGACTTGCCAGTAGTTCTAGCTCTTGGCTAGGACTTAGCTACAATTAGTTAGACTTACTTAGTTAGACTTAGGTAAGCCTATATATGTTTGTGTGTATGTCTGAGAAGAAAGAGAGCAGTGAAAGCAAAAGAAAGTAAATGTCATGCCATGCCAAGTCAGACTTCCTTCGCCTTGACTATTCGCTTCACGAGTTACATTAGCTACTTAGCCAAGCCAAATAGTTTAGTTTAGTGCATTTCTGATTTTTCGAGTGCAGCTCCTTCATTTCATTTCGTCCACTTCCTTTACTCAACCAAAATCACCAAAATTCACCTAAGCTTTACTTATTCCTACGATTAGCCATCTCTCCATTCCCTGGACAAGATTCCTTTACGTAAGATATCCAAGGATTGTCAAGTCAAAGAAAGGTACCTTATTGCCTTGTCTTCTCGTTACACAATTAGGCAAGTCAACTTTTCCAATAAATATTACACTGCACACCTATTTTTCATTTTTTCTGTCTCAGTAGCACAGTACTCCTACATAATGCTACTAAATAAATTGCAGCATAATTTTCGTCAGTCCCCTTATGGACTTAAATGAATTTCCTTGCTAAGCCCAAAATCGGGTTCAAGTTTATTAAAGTATTAGCCAAAACAAAATAATTTTGCAATAAGTTTAATCCGAAATCTTGTTAATGGAGAAGAAGTGAACTGGGTTGCTTGAAAAGACATGACAAGTTAAGAAGAGAACTAATAGTGACCATCATTCCTTTTTCTTTCCATCTCCAGTTTTTTGAACAAGAATTAGGTATAACTACAGAAAGTGGTAACAAAGAAAACAACAAGGAGAAATAACCATTTACGTGGAATGACAAACAGAGAATCCCAAGAAACAGAAATTCCGTAAAGGTTGTATAGTTTGTCAACTGAGTGAGTGGAGGTAAATGGAACAGACAGATTCAACTATATATAGAATCTGTTTTCAGTCAAGTACAAAGTACATAGGTATGCTATCCTGTCGTCCTTTGCTTTTATTAAAAGTTTGTTGAAAGGTATACTCTGCAATGCATACACTACTCTTGCACAATACAAACAGAAAACATTTCTATTCTCCAGGGTTATTTATTTTGTTGCTTATCCTTTAAAATCTGTACAATGCTGCTACAACAATAATACAATGGATGTTCGCTCTTCCCCTAAACAAGCATTAAAGTATAAAGTGTCCGTGACTAATTACAGTAATGGAAATGCTACATATACCACAGTTTGCTGAATAAAGTATAGGTATCCTCGTAAATAAACGTATAAAGGGTATTCCATGTTTTGAAAGGTACTTATGTAAAGTGTGAGTTGAAAAGAGTTGCCAAGTAAGTAAATGAATAGAGTAAGTAAAGAGTAGCCAAGCCAAGCCAGTCCAGCAGATTACATATTATCTAGTTTAATTATTATTATAGTTCAAGGAGAAAGTATCAGCGGAGGAATGAATAGAAGTAGATAATGAGAGTATGCATGGCTGCTCCGTCTTGTCTGCAAAAAGTCGGAATGTCGTCCTACGACGAAAAAAAGGACATTCGGTTTTTTGGAGAGGACGAAGGAAGACACGGGAAGGGGAAAACATCTCTCTTCTCCTTAACTCCGCGGATTGCAACTTGGACGAGCGATATATTAGAGCGGCGCCACAGTGGGCGGCTCATAAATTAAGTAGTCAATGACGACCTTGCCATATTCCAGACTACCTACATCCCGTCACAACTAGTCACATTCAATTCACAACATCCATTTCCATTCTCAGCACCACAACTCATCTCTGTGCAAAACAACACCAGAAAGTTAAAATACAGCTTTCACTTTACACTATTCTTCAATGAATATTTTATCACTCAAAACCTTAAACTACTGCCAGTTCAAGAATTATAGTGAATGTAAACACCAATTTGGCATATTTTACAGTTACAGTTTCAGTTTCAGGAATTTACTAATTTACTGATTAGTAATTTACTAACTCATTAATGAAAACGCTGTACCTAACTCAAAATTGAAATAGAGCATAAAATGCAATTTACATTTTAGTATGCACATTTTTGGATAATTTAAAACTTAAGGCCGAGTTTTCGTTCTTAGTTGCAATTCATGACCTTATTCCAATGTCACAATGAATTCTGGTACCAAGACGTAATAATTAGATGCATTTATTAGAACTTAGTAAAGGCACTTACCCCAATTAGCAGAAACACTGGGACGATGAAGGACACAACCATTCCCTTCTCAATGGACATCCAACAGTAATGGTGCGTTTCGTAACCGTCTGGGTTGGCTGCATAACTCATCTGCCAATTAAGTAAACATAACATTAGTAGCACTTGTCGCCATTTTCATTCTGTACTTGTTGATTTTTAAATCATAATCGTGAAGTAATGTGTTTTACTGCAAAATCTGTATTTTTTTCTTTTTCGGTCTTTGGTGTACCTTATGGCAGTTATTTTAATCCTCTTGGTAAATACAACAATATACTATGATACCTTTCTTGCCATTCCAGAGTTTAGTTTTAGTTATTGAATTAAAGTGATTGTAAGCAAATGTCGAAATGACACACTTAAAATACAAAAATAAATAGTTTCTTCCAATGTAATTGCTTGTCGTTTCTTCACACTTGACTTAAAAAGTTTGCCTATAAATATATTAAGAGATAATAATGTCAAAGTTCAAAATGATTTGTTAGCAAACTTCCGCTCCTTATTTTAAAACTAGCATTTCTGTTTGAAGAAAACCTGATATCTTATTTGATTGGATAATGAAGTATTCTTGTAAAGATTAAGATTATAAGGAGACGTGCAGAAATAAGAATCCAGGTAAGCTTAATTATAGTGCTATTTAAAAGTTTGTGTCTGAATTAGCTTAGGAAAACTGGAAGGACTATTATTGGGTACTCATTCATGTTTTGTCAGGCGGCTTGACTTGTTTTCGCCTGACAAATTAATTCATTTAGAAGAGTGGAACAAGAGAAGTCGTGAAAAGAAGCAAATAAGCTATGTTAACATACTTCATTATTACCAGTGGAAGGTGGAACTCATTTTTAATTGTCAGATATTTTCACTAACGAGCAATCTGAATGTTTATCGTTAGTTAGCACCTTGCTAACATTTCTATCATTCTCTTCTTCGAAACTTTTTTCTAAGGATCCATTCACTCATTTCATAATCAACATCACTTGCAGTAAACGTGAAGTCTGTACTTTTAGACCGTTAAGTTTAGGAACAAGGTTTCAAGTGGGAAATATCACAATTCCCATTAGTCACTGAAAAGGTGGGTAACAAAATGCCAATGGCAAATACTTTTAAGTCGTTAAAGTGCAAAAGTAAAAATTCTTGTTCCTTTTTCCACATTTTTCTCCCTATTTTACCAAAAAGCAACAAAATTGGGTGGGAAATTGTAAATCTGGAAACCTTGTTTCGGAAAGCGATTTACAGTATTGCCTGGTGCTTCATAACCTGTGCTACGAACTATACAACTTCTACAGATGCGTATCGATTGCTTTCAAACTGCAAATATCTCTTTTTCGCTCTTCTTTATCTGATGCTTTACAATAGCTTGTCATCCAATCCACAACTAGCTAAAATGTACCATAACCAACAAGAACTTTCTGGAATTATTACTATAAAAATAAAAATATATCCTTTGTAAGTAGAAAAATGTATCTTAAATACGTATATACAATATATACCATGCTTAAAATACATGCATACATATAAATACATATATTTTTGGTTTCATTTAAAAACCATAACAAGATCGCATTGAAATCAAGACAATTTAGCAAATTTATCATGAATCAAAGTTTTTGCAATTCTCTGGTGCAATTTACACAGCAGGCATACACATGGTGCATGCAGATGTGTTTACCACACGAACTTTACGGTATTTCGAATGTAAAAGATTTGGTAGGCACTGCATACTGCGTATTTCAGAGGTGCAATGTATTCTTATTTTGTATATGGGGCAAGGAACATGAATGTGAACGAACCAACTAACGACTAACGCAATGTAGTGTTCAGGAGACATGAAACCCATTTGTCTTGTACAAAGACACCTCTTTAGCCCTGCAGTAGAGTAGAACTTATGTCGATACAAGCACGATTTATCTACGGACACTATCTGTAGTTCCCTCTACGTTACGTGTGCTGCGTAAAGCTCACTGTAATGAATAAATTATTATTGCCGCTATTATAATCTACGATTGATGTAAGAGACGAGTGCCTACCCAGAACCCCTGATGCGAAGATTTTTCCAAAGTTAGGACAGAGTACAATTTTAAATATTGAAATATAAACGAGAGTGCCAAAAAAATCAATTTCTTAAAATGAAGTAAACATAAATCATAGTTCTTCAACAGAAATAATAAATTTACCTTCACCCAATAATAAAGATGCGTTTATTGAAGAATATTAATTTAATCTCAATTAACACTACTATTCCACATTAAATACAAAACTTCAAAAATTAGGAAGTAGTTTTTTTAATAATATTAGTAGGTAAATTTATTATTATTTTTAGGTATACTGAATATTTCCCCATTTAAAAGTACATACAGACCTGTACGAAGCCCTTGTAAAATTACAGACCCAAAGAAAGGAAGCAGCATTAGTATGTTCTATATATTTGGAAACAGAGAATTCTGTATTTTGGCAAAAGAAATGAAGTTTATTTCCTAAATTCGCCATTTAAAGCGGAACAAACAGTTGTATACATAAGCCAAGTAAGTACAACTGATGATATTGCAATGAAAGAGTATTAGGTATACCATAAAATAATCTAGCTGAGAGCAGTTGGAAACATGAGTGGAAGAAAAGAGGAAACCTTACGGAATTTTTGTCAGTGCGTACTTATAAATAACACTTAGAGATAACACAGAGATACACAACTTGCGAGGAACTACAGAAATAAGAATTGCAAAGAGAAATGTTCATGTGACATTACTACATACGTAATTATTGCCCACGGTATCCGTACAGTCAAGCAATAGGATACTACCATTCGGTTTCATAATATTTTATGAATAATGTCCCTTGGTTGGGTTGACTATAGGGAACTATATTTAAATATAACTTCATTTAGGTACACGGGTAGAGCCTACTCTTGAAAATAATATAGATTTATGGGATTTATAAGTAGAGGTATAGACAGAGGTATAGTGTTGGAGTAAGGACAAAGCGGGAGAGGCGGCTGGAGCGTAGGTCGTTCTGCTGCTGAATGATGGTGAACTGAATTCACTGGAGAAAGTAAATGGAAAGGAATTTATGAGGATGGCACATCTCCAATGGGAATTCTATGATTTTCAGTTATGCCGGAGCGTGAAGCTCCAGCTTTATCTAGCCGTATATTTCATAAACTGTCATTCATTATATATTGGAAATGGCTCAAGTCACCGCATGCATAAATACATGCGAATTCGACGATCCTCCTCACAAATCTTATAAACATAATACCAAAGTCACAAACTTACCGACATCTAACTTTTATGCATAAGTATCTCTCCCAAATTAGATACTGTATTCACATATCCATATATTCCCTCCATGGGGAACTATTTAAATTACATTTTTGGATAAACCATTTGAATAAACAAATACCCCCGCCTAAGTACACTATTTTAGCTTAATTTACATTTTAAATAGTTCCCCAGGACGGAGGAGCTATTTCGAATGTTCATTTTGGACAGAACAGGTGCATAAAAAATGGTAGCCCCGAAGGGACAATATCGATAAATATGGCAGATCTTCCGTAATAATTTTTGGCAAAAAATATTCTTGAAATAGTACTACCCCCGGGGGGAATGTTCGATAAAAACGATATTTCTAAGCGTAAACTGTAAAGAATAGGAGACGTAGGACTGTTAAAAGTGTATTAGGAGGTATAGAGAAAGAAAGTAGAGACAATTACTTAGGAGTGATAGAAATATATGAGACATGTGAATAGGAGGAGAGAGGAAGATGATAGAAATAAGGATGTAAATAGTTTAAGGCTACTGTGTACTGCAGAGGAGTGTATCCAATTCAAGACAAACACATGGAGAGAGAAGCCGACAAAACAGTGAACCAGAATTTCCGTCCGGTTTCGTTACCAACCAACACGATTGGATTTCATCTGCTTTGCTTTACGTTCGCAGACTTCCCTTCGGCATCCTTTCTCCCGCATAAGGAACTCTGCTTTCTCCAATGCAAGTTAGTTCGAATCCAACAAAGGAAAGTATGTAAGTACGACGCTAAGCAAACCATGTCTCTCTATATCGCCACTAGTACTTACTAATATCTGGAATCCGGCACATTCGTTTTATTTGATTTTATTCCATTCTTCCTCTCCATCCACTCGGGCAATGTGTACAGAAGAGAAGCTACGAAATAGAGACAAGGATCACAGCAGAGCACTCCATTCCAGTCCACCCAACTGTACATTTCTATTAGCTTTGCAAAATACAGAAAAATACACTGCCCACTAAACCAACCAACAAGCCGCCTACTAAACATAACTACAATCCGCGCCTCTCCACATTTTCTATTCCTTACAATTCATTCCTCTCGGACCATTCATTTATCACGTCACTTGTAATTTCTACGCATCTTTGTACAAATATCCAAAGGATATTGTCCTCCACCACAACTCTAAATATATACTCAGTGAGTGATATGTCCTCGACGACAATTAAAACCGTCTTGTTAATAATAGGGATGTTCTCCACGACAAATTAAGTTCTATTATTAACATTGGTGTCCTCGACGACAAAACTAAAATGTTTCTAGTAGAGAAAGTACATGTTTGGAACTTTCCTATTTAGATAGTAGGCCAAACGGAAATGCTGGGAACGAAATTTGAAAGTTCCCCCCGAGACACCATTAGAGCACAATTGGAATTGGATATTGTGGACACCATATTTGAAAGTTCCCTGTTGAGAAGAGCGAAATAGAGGAGGAAGCGGGGAAAGAGATAGGATCATCACTAAAACTGCCATTACAGAGATACTTATTACCAGCATGAGTTGCTGTTGGTGGAGTTGGACCGAGTAGGCAGAGGAGGGCAGTTGAGTTGAGGGTAGCCCTTATTTCTGAAATGAAGGTAATGGAATGGCGGAGATATCCATCTGATCTGAACTATAATATTATGTATTTGACTTTCTCCGACTTGCTTTCTCCGTGCCGGGGCTGACCATTCGATTTCCATCTGGCCGTTGTTTGTTTGCTCTCTCCGTCCGTGTCTGCTTCCAATCACTCACTACACATTACTTTCCCCTCAAGTATCTCATAAAGCCACGCTTGATTGTAGCCTCATCTCACAACACACTTCTTCTCCAATATCAACTCTCCTACGCAGCAATGTCCCACTCCCCACTTATTCCTAGTCAGATAACTCCCCTCACCCACTACTATTAATACCCAAGGCGAAATTCAATTCTGCACTACGGTCCCAGTGCTCCGATAGCGTCAGTCAGGTAACCCGTAATTTCTTTCAAATGGCATACCCATTATTAGTATTGGTTAGTATAATAATACGGCATCATACCAGAAGCACCATCTAATAAATAAAAGATACCCGGGTATTTGCAACAGACATCGATAAGGAATTACCGCGTACCATTCAATTTCATTTCACTGTTGTGATTACACAGAATGACTGACCACTCTGCTCTGCTCTAATGAAATCCAATGACATACTTTAGCAGTGACGTAAGCAACCAACATTTAGGGAGGCAAGTTATCTCTGCCTCGTAATCTTTAATATTCAATTCCTACCCTCAGTTAGTTTAAAATCCGGTAATTACCCAAATAATTCTCTCCTATCCTCCACTTTCACTTCACTACAGCAGACCCTTACAAAGAGACTATTAGAAAGGCAAGGGAGAGGAAATAGTGTTGTAATGTGGACGCATTCAGGCTTTAAATATTGGCTTCTGTGTTATACTCTCCATGATTCCCAATTGGGTTCTTATTCTGTTTCCTTTACCTTTATTGCAGTGCCCTGGCCAGGGAGGTCTCCTTCCCTGGCTGCGTTATCACCCGCATCACTCCCGTTATTGCCACGTATTAAACTATAAACTAAACGCACGACTGATTGCAACCTACCTACCACCAACATAACACCCATCCTCCTATTTCGCTTTTGGTCACCCTAAATATAAAATACGAGTTAATAATATATTTCTGCATTTCTTGGAAGAAGAACGGAAATTTTAGGGGTATGCCCAATTGTACTATCTGCAAGTCTGCTAAAGAAGTACACAGCATCACAAATTCTGGGTTACACGGAAGGAAGAGGAGGAAACATCATTAGAACATAAACTCTATTTATTGGGCATATATAACTTTATTAATAGTTAGGTAGGTAAGCCAAGTCACCCAGATGAGGCAAATCAGATCAGACTAGGAAACTTGCTCTACGTTTCACTATAAGTTCTAAATTATATAATTACTAGCTTATACGAATACATGCACCTAAATACTAGTTTACATGAATACAGACTAGTTTATATGTATAGTAGTGAACTATTTGTGCAGTATAACTAATTTCATTATACGTATGGGTACGTTGTATGATTTGGTTTGTAGTACTAGTTACGGTCTGCTTGTTACAAAGTGTATCGAACTTTCCCTTGGTTCCGCTTGAATTATTCCTGCTTGTTAACTATTTCCAATTTGTTGTTACCTAACGGTATGTAATATAATTCTAAACATTTACACGGAGTGTCTGCACCATACGAATAAGCAGGTCTCATCTCTGATGTGATATTACGCAGTGTAGGTATTAGCAAATCTGTTATTAGTGTGTTGGCTTGGATTGGTGTGCTTTCACCTTTAGTTTGTGCACGTGAATTTGGCTAGCTGAGCTGCATGGGAAAGTAGATATTCTAAAATGTATAATGTAATGCGATCCATAATGCGATAGCTGATAGTTTTGTTAACTGGAGTGGAGTGGATTGAATTGGAAGATGTAAGCTCATGTTTTCCGTGTCTATGCTTACGCTATTTAGGGGGAAAGTAGAAAGTGGAAGAAAATATTTAAATAGGAGCTGGATTTCCTTTTCTACACTTTAGTTAGTATAAGGTGTATTTTGGCATTGCTTTCTTGCCACGTCTCACTTGCTCTAAAGTTGAATCTCCGGCCATTATAATAAATAATACGGGATAATAATGATCAGCAGAGCTGAAAATTTCCCTCGCCACTTTGACAATCTTATGGCTTTTGTTGTTATTTATTTTCAAAGTCAATATTTGCTTGGCTCCAGCCACCGAAACCGAACCAAGTAAATCAAACCAACAACGCTCCCGCATCTCTCCACCGCCATGTCCTCAGTTCTCCCGGACTGTCATTAATAATATGAATTAAGCCACGGCGGAACAAACCAGCAGCTAAGCCGCCTAGGCAGATATTAAAAGTCCAACAACAAATAATCTCCCACACTGTACAACCAGTCTGATGCACAATGAAACTCTGTCTATTGCAATATCACGTTTCCACATCCTTGTTTACAGATGCGTCGCAACCCTAAAAGAAAGATGGTTCATCATTCAAGTCTACATCGTTAAAACATGTATGATAATTCCACCTTCATAACATAACATCAATGCGCTACAGCATTAGCTTTCATGTACTGCGAGCACTTAGTCAAAATTATCTGACAGTATGATCCGCTGCCAGTAGGCAACCAAGTTCATCAAGCCTTTCAAAATATATTCTTTAGCAGCGGCTTTTCACCTGACTTGCCAAGACATTACATTCTGCTCTTGTCTTGCACTAATGCCAGGTTTTCGCTTCTATTCTAATAAAATTCGTCTTTACAGAGGTAGGCCATTTCCAAAAAATTAAATAAATCGATTTTCCAAACAAAAATTGGGAAACTCATTTCTTCAAAGTTTCTGCAATTATTCCATTAAAAAATCGTAGAATTTAGCTCTCCAGAATTGTGCGCTATTCACAGAATTTTTGCTTTAACTTTCGGTAATTTACTCAGTTTTGCTCAAAATTTCCCCAGAGTTTTATTAACCAATGTTTCCGGAGTGCGACCTTAAATTTCAATTTTTTCTTAGAATTGGAAACAGGAAAAGATGAAACCCTGTATGCGCATTGTTAGTACCTATTTAATTATTTCGTTATTATTACCTACCTAGGTCTCCTGCATTATTCTGTGGAATGAAATCCTCACTGATTAAATTCACATAGAGAAAGCATAGTGAATAGAAGAGATTTAATAAAGTTTATCTACACTAGAACAGGACAATAGGGGATTTATTTGAAAAACTATGTACACCTGCCATTCATTTCCATTGTGCTAGCTAAACAATATGAATTGTGAGGGTTCTCTGCATATTACGTTACATTATTAAAATAAGGTAGAGGATTACACTAATCTTCTTATCTCCCGTCATCAGAGACCGTATGAACTAATACCCAATTTGTATTGTAAGGTTAAAAATATATTACAAAGGCAGTTATGTAAGCAATAAGGTAGGGAAAGCCATAATAATAAAATGGTAGGAACGAATAAAAATAACCTACAATAGAGTAGAAGCAGTACATGTAAGTATAGAGTCAAGGATTTCTTTGAGGTTATTGTTGAAAATTAATACTGATTATTACTTTCGTCTGATGATCGGAGTTTATTTACGTACCGTTGAATGGTTGCAGTTATATTTACAATGATAGTGAAGACTTACGTGAATGGAATTTGAACTAGTGAAAGTACATTTGTATTTGATGATAACTTTAGGAATGATTACGTGGTAGCATTACTATTTGAAGATGCGAGCGGGTTTGAAATGATTTCTGGATGAGTTTATGTTATTTTGTGTAGTGTAGTTGAGTACCTAGGTGCCTAGGCATTTATAAGGTAATTTAATACGAGAAAATTACAATTAACAGGAATTCCAATTATTGCTACATGGCTACTTAGTTTGTAATTAGGAGGAGAGTTGCTAAGCCCCTTCGCCAGCAGTCGGCTAGTTGTAAGGAAGGCTGGAGAACCACTAATTCCATCACAGAGAAGAAATTAAATGTAAAATAATCTGTGTGCTAATGGCCGACGTGTTCTCTTCTATCCATTATGCAGCGGAGAAAGTCGTAACACATGCAGGAGGATGGATGTTGTAATCACACGAACACACGTGCTTCCTCTCTCCAGTTTCCTCTCCTCCAGGGCTCAGAGCTCATCTCCAGATGCATCTCTCCTTGTACTCGCATTAATAACTACACAAACTACTGCAGTCCCAATTTCCATCCTCCAAAGCCTCACTAGAAATTATCATTAAATCTATTCATTAACTAACTATACGTATGAATGGACTTTCACTTTGCTTTCTCTCCAATAACAAGTACACTACAGACACTCATCACATAACTGCAAACCATCACTACTGCAATCCAAGCTGTTCCCTTTATCTAACCAAAGAGAAAGTTTAATTATGCTTCCAACTGTAAACGCATACCTATCTCTAACTTTCACGCTAAAAATTAAAAGTTCAATCCACAAATATCACTACGCGGAAAATTCAACCCACACATTTGACCAAAATACAATGTACCTTTCTTTATCAGATGATAAGGTAAAAATAGTAGTACCTGTAGAATCATAATTAGGGTATAGTATCTACTAATTGTTAGAATGATACCTATTTGTTACTTAGTTAAGAATCTTGAGTACAAACTAAGAATCTTGTGAGCTCAACTCTACTATTTGTAAACAGATAGAAAAAAATAAGAGAAAGTTTTGTCATGAATGAGAAAGCTAAAGTAAAAATTATTTTGTAAAGCGACATAGCGAAAGAGTCTGAACGAAATTAAAACTTAAACAAAAGTAACAATGCCTAGATATTGCAGTGTATACAGAGAGTATTGGAGTGCCCATGTTATGTAAGAAGAGGAGTTTAGGAAAGGAAAATAAAGTTAGATTAGTATTACACGTGTATGTATCTATTTGCTTTGTGGAGACGTGAAAGCCATAATAGTGTAGGAAAGTTAAAGTAAATGTAAAAGTAAAAGTAAGTGAAAGTTATTAGTTGTCCTGCCTGAAGATGTCGAGTGTTGGTCTTGTAATACAATATAATGACAACAAAACTATCTTTAGTCCAGTGACGTTGTTCAGTCTGTCTTTTACTAGTAGAAAAGTATGAATTCAATAATAGAAAAGTTGTGTCTTTCATTTCGAGAAAACTTTTCTTTTCTTTAACTTGTCGCGGGAGTCAAGTCTACTGCAGAGGATGGTTAGTGCAGGCGGGGAAAGCCCTGGGACGGAGAAAGTCCGCTATTTGGGTGTATTTGTAAGTCGGGAGAATGTTTGAAAGGAAACCACAAGAGAAGGACTAAAAAGGAGTTATTTTCAGTTTTGCTAAGCTACAGTTATAGGGTGGAGTGGAGTGGAGGAGTAAAATAGAGAGTAAATAGAAAGTCTTGAAAAATGTTAACATTTGTGCGTGACACGGGAGAAAGTGTAAGGTTGACCTGAGGGACCATTGTCCACGAACGGAATCGGCATGACAAACACCCGCCCATCGCGGAGCATCCGAATCTCTTCCCCTGCACGCAGACAGAAATGCCAGCCAGAGACACAAGAGACAAAGTGAAAACATTCTATTGGACAGAACAGATTTCCTTTTCCACTTTCATCATCTTGTCAACTTGAGACTTTTCTACTTCTCTGCTTTATTATGGGACCTGACCTCCTGTGCTCAGACGTCACATAAATACATTTCTACAGTCTCTCCACCGTACTCAGCCGCAGCCACGCCGTACAGACCTACTTATAAATACAAACCAGCCTTCACAGCACTTTCTCCAAAAGAAACTTTCACGTTGAATAATTTCCAAGATCACCATCCATTACTCTCCTAAGTGGCGTAACTACTTTACTCAGACAAATCGAATCAGCCCCATTCCTTTCCATACCTCACATTTACAACCACAAATACACACTATTTTTCTAAAAATCCATCACTCTCTAATTCTACAATTTACATCCACACAAAAGTAAAAATATTAAATCAGTAACATCATGCGTTTTCACACGTTTGAGAACTATGGAATTTTCTATAGATTGCTATAAAGAATAAAAAGCTTCCGATTTCCGAATAAAATCTCTGTCATAAATTCTTTATCACCAATACGTTTCATAAATTTTCCCGCACTCTCCATTACTGAATGAGTGCATTCAATACTTAAATATCTTTGGAATAGGTAAAGTAGTTTCAAGAAACAAATGTAATTGCTTTTAAAGATAAATACCACAAAATGGTTACTTTACAGACGAGGGGGTAGCATGCTCCTCACGAAATGGTTTCCGCTACGCTTCTGAGTATTTTAATAGATTTTAGAAGTGCTCCTGGGCCCCATTGAGCTTTTACTTTTGAGAAACGATTGAGATTTGTGTTTTTGAGCGTGGTGCACGTAAGGAGTAGTTTGAGCGGCACGACAGAGACGACAGGAAATCCATGTTTACTATTATTTACATCTATCTGCCTATCAAGTGAGGTCTAGCGGCCGCAAAGCAGAGCAAAGGCGCTTGGGTAATGAAAAGATGTTGTTGCAGTGTGGAAGAGAGTTGGGATGCATGGAGAGAGTGGGAGAGAAAGAAGCTGCACAAATTGAGTGGTGTTCGGTGGTGTGGTGAGTGTTGTTTTTGGAATTCATGGAGGTCCGTGTCCTCTTCCTTGTCTGAATGCAATTTGATCCCTTGAGGATTTTCAAAGGAGAGAGCCACAAAGATTTATCCCGGGGGATTTGTGAATCTGACCCTTTAGACTCGCCTGAGAGACTCCCGTATGCAGCAGCAGTCTGCTGCTCATCTGTAAGCCTGGATGTGATGTGAGGAGGAAGCCACGTAAGCCTCCGTTAGCCAGATCAACTAAACTCACATAAGACGACCAACCCACAACTACCACACAAGTGCAAGTAATCTTCTGATTTCCTATTTTACTTTACCATTTCGTGTCACTTCCCACATTACATGAACTCACCTACACTTTACATAACATCTATATACGCCTCTATAGCTCTATAGTGCATGCAAGATGAAAATCAAAGTTACGGCGACTTTCTCCTTTCACTTGTTTAGTCTTCCTCAGCCGTCGCTCTTGTTTTCCTCCTCAAAGGGTTTGGCTCCGCTACCTATTGGATAAGGACACTTCACTTGACTGACTAGAGAAAGAGAAAACAAGATTGCACTGCAGATACAATGTTGCAAGTAAGTCGGTGAGTCTATTCGCCGAGATAAAATGCAATAAGGAAACTTAGCAAAGCACCCACAGAGTCACATCACATCAGATAATCACAGAACAACCACCAGAAACATATGTGATGTCCACGCTAGATTACAAACAACCATTTCCAACTCTGGGGAAAGTACACAGTGAAAGCAGCTCAAGAAATCCTTACGAGTTTCTCTAACAGGGAAAATAGCTACTATTTGCGGCAGAAAATGAGCAAAGCGAGCTGATGTAGACAGAAAGTACATTTATACTAATGTGCATATAAACCAGTGTGTGTGTATACTCACCGGGTATACTGCATAATACATGTAGCCTATGTGGGGAAGTAATTTCAAACGGAGAACTCATTGTCCTTTATATCGTATGCTGTTCTTCGACTCGAATTCTGTATTTCCTGTTGCAATTTTTCAATGCGTCTGTGCTTTCTCCTCGGCTATGGATATAAAGGTGGAACAGGGTTGGGAGTTAGAAACCCTGCATAGAGCGACATTTAAGACATATCCGAGATGTCAACTAATGCAGACGGAACCATATATTTAGGAATCAAATATATTTCTAATAATAGTGGGATCCATTGAGAAAGTATATAAAGACTTTCTGCTCATGTATATTGCTCCTATTCGTTTACATGACAGTCGAAAGTACATTGTCCTTTTTCTTTGTTGGTTTGGTCGTTATTTCCTATTTCCTAGAGTTTCTTTTGATTGTCTATCTGTTCTGTAGTTATTGTATTCTGCTTTCTCCGAGGTATGTCTCGTATTGTACTGTCCTTGTCGAGTCGTGTCTTGTCTTGTCGTCTAGTCTAGTGTGACTTACAGTAGCAATGCAATATAATTCGAGAACTTCTGATCCCCGCTCCAATATATGCATAAGTACATCTACCCACGATATTTCACCAACACCAACACAATTCATTCACAGCCTACACTGCCCTATAGCAGCAGTAGCGTTGCATTACGGAGAAGCACTACTTTATTAGGATGAGAGTGCCATGCAGAGCAGTTTGCTACAAGGAACCTACTTAGAGCAGTATTGACAGAGGAATGTTCCTATATTTATATACTTGCGATTAGTCGTGTGTAGTGTAGTGGAGGCATGGAAGGTGAATGGGGAAAGCATTAAAAGAGAAAGAGAGTGTCTGAGTTGGAAGGAGAAAGGAGATAATTTATATGGAGAAAGTACAGCGTTAGTAGGAAGGAAAGCCAAAGGAAACCACCCTTCGCCTAACGAATGGCCCTTCTAAAATTTTACGAGCCTCACGCCTTTTGTTCACTTCAGATTGGATTTTCCTGTTTTCTCTCCGTGTACATGCATTACACTGCACTGGCAACTAATCGTGGAGCAAAGGACGGCCCACACGCCGAATTATACCAGCAAGATAAAAATGACAACCACTTCCACATCCACGCGACGTGCACCTATTAATGCATCTCTAATACCAGTCACATATACTTATTATTTCCACGTCCAATCCACCGCTCTATTATAATAACAGATCTCTTAACGATAAGGGCTACATACAAATAAGCACAATTGCAACCATAAAAGCAAAGCAACCGAATTGTTGTGGCACTTCTATCGTCTGAAACTGACGTACCTCCACCTAAACAAACGCAACACAACACAAAAATAACAATCCCACCTGCTATGTATTTATTAACTATCTACCTTACCTAAATATCCCTACAAAAGACCCGCAATACTCCTAAATAAATATTCCTGGCACACTTTTACTAAATAAATACTTTCGAAATCGACTACCAATGATAGCACAGCTTCATAGTCTATCCATAATTGCAAATATATTTCATAATATACGATATTAAGAAACAAAGTAACCTAAAATAAATAAATAGTCCAAACAGAAGGTCTAATTCTTATTCATTTTTCCCTGAGTTATTTGCACAACTGTGAACTAAATAAATAGGGTGAAATATGCATCGCTGGACGATTGTTTAATGTCGAACAGATTTGAATAAACAGAACCATCAACACATCAATTACCACAGTGGGGGATTACAGACCACCTTCAGGACTATTGTATTTAATTTGCATATTATAGTTAAACAAAGCGCAGGGGTTTCGGTCCTATGTAAACATACAAAAGATCTAAATATTGATAAGTGTTCATAATAAAATAAAATATTTACATATCACATTGCAGCATTACATAATATATCCAAAGATATCATGTAATACGGATGTGCTTAAACACTGTGTGCACATGCAAGTATCAATTACCTACGAACACTGAAACATCCATTCATGGAAATATAAAACAAATTAAAAGGTAAAAGCTACGTGAGAGAAATTCGTAATTCTTTGAAAAGATGCTGTATTTAATTTATTCCACAGGAGAAAATACCTGAAAACGAGGACATGCAAAAATCGATTCGAAATGTCTTGTGTAACTTATATTTTTTTAAATGTATAGCATTCCACCTACAGTATAAGTTCTTTTATTTACATTTAATTCGTCGGAAATATTTTCTCAGTGGTTCTATGCATTTTGGATTTACTTCTCTTTGTTCTATGCTGATTGCTGCCCCTTATAAACTGAAAAATCTGGGGTTAACGTTGACACTATTAGCATTCGGAACCCATGGGTCACAAACGATATAGTGTGTGTACAACTTTTTTTCTCATGTCCTATTTTGGAGGTAAGTACTAATTTTTGTCACGATTTACGAATCAAAAAGCTAACTTTTGAAGATTGGTTGTTACAGTTTTACTGCCGAAGACAAAGCACCAATCATAATGTGATTTTTACTTTGGAGTTGAGAATTCACGCTACGTCCCATATATGAAGTGTATTAGTTTTCGGTAGTGTCATTGAATTGGTTTGGTGCTACACAGCATCCATCAAAAAATTGGAAAGGAGACGAGAGGCAGTCAAGAGATAAGTAGTTACCACAAAGTGGGAATTACTTTTTGTTTTCTCGTGATTTTCGCTGGTGGGAGCAGAGCAGGGAAAACACTTACTCTCTGTCCATCGCCCTGTCTGGCCTGTCTATCTTCCTCTAAAAATAAGTGCTCTTCTCAGTTTTCAGATTCACATATGCCATACCACATCAGTAAAATACTTTCACAAGCTATCACTGGTTAGACAAAATAATGAATATTTTCTCTTTTGATTGTTTAAAATGCATAAACGCAAAAATTGGAACCATAAAAAATAAGTATTTCAAGATTCCATATATGTAATCGTAATTGCAATGTCATCGGGAATATTTTATTTACAACATAGTGGTTGCAATACTTTCATGAATTTTACAGCAGAAGTGGGGAAATTTCAGTTTTCCTGACCTTTGAACAGAAAGTACGTCAAAGGTCCCAACGGTGTCACTGAGTGTCGATCGAAATAGATTTTCCTTAAAGGAAACGAAAATTCAGAATTCTAATTCAGTACAATTAAGCACCCAAGAGCGGAAATAGTGGTCTCTTTCGATAAATTTAATCACGCTATCCTACGCCGTATTCACTATTGAAATCTGAAAAAGCTAGATGAGAGAAGAAACAGGGAATCCCAGTTCAGATACACATTGGTTCACCAGTTTATGTATATAGACTATGTGCTGCAGTACAAAAGTGTGTAAGGTAGAACGGCAACACTCAAAGAACGCAGTATTCTTACATTAGATGATTAGGTACATAGACAAAGTAAAACAAAATTGAAATTTCCAATTAGATAAAATTCCCGTGAGCAGTTTTCGTCTCCCATTATTTGCTAACATATTTTCCCAAAGGAAATGGATACATGCAGGAGATAGCGGATTGAATGGCTTGCCATCAACTTCAATCCTGTGCCGCCTTCTATCTTCATTCGATATTTCCACCGTTTTACTAAAACCAAACTAGTTAATAGTTCATACATTCTTACCTCCTTATTGTTAATTTCCCGATCATTTTAATTACATTTTAGCAAATACTATTAAATTAAATGTATAATAAATTGATATTGCTGTTTCAAATACAATTTATTTCAACAATCGCAAAATCACAATGCATTAGTAGTGGGTTTAGTAATGAGAGACCCACACAGGCATTGCATATGGCCTGTATGGACTAAGTTCAGGTAATGAGAGATCCACAAGGCATTGCATATTACCTTGCAGGTCTCAGTCAATGTGTATTACCTGTGTGAGTCTCTATCTCAGGTAATGAGCAAATCACATCCCTTGAGGGTCTCAATCTCATGTGAATAGGGATCCACAAGTCTGCTCAGTACTCGGAATTGTGAGATCTACAAGGCCAATTCATATTGTCTTGTATGTCAACAAGGGAATGTAAATTACTTTTTTGGGTCTCAAGCTCACCAGGTAAAAAGAAAAGGAAAACATGACCTGGACAATCCTATTCGGCGTCAATATTCTTTTTCATGTAGCAGGTTCTTTTGTAACATGCACTCAATGCTGCAACGATGTCTAGCACATCTCTGTCAAAAGTGAAACTTGACCTGGCTGAACAATAAAACATTAACTTCCCTACTACAGAAAATAAATTCGTCGCCAAGCTTTTCATTCAGACAGATGATTAATTTTTTTGTTTTTCTGTTTTTGTAAAATTGTTACAAAGAAAACCGACCTGTACAATTCCTCAGTATACTATCCAAGAGAATTTTGTAAACAACCTTTAAAATAATTTCTGAGGGAGAATGTATTGTCTAGTCAATAACAAGAATGATTTTAAAGACGAATCCTCTTTTGACCCAATAGTCTGCTTACATTAAGGAAAGATTTTTGTCACCAGCATTAGCTCTTTGTAAATAATGTAAAAGAATGGTGGTGGTACACATATTTCATCCAAGTAGACAAACAATAATACCGTGTATAAAATACGGGAGCTGATCTAACAACTTCACATTCAAGCTGCACCATCCTTCAAGTAACATTAAGAAGTAGAATAAAGTGGAACATGGAAAACTCATTTTCATCCACGGTAAGGGTACAATATATTCATCCGTACAATAAGTGCAATGTATCTATACATTGCATAGTGATGGGAGAAATTACCTTTTAGTATACTTTACGTAATTTTTAGTCATTAATCCTTTTGTTTGGTACATTTTGCAGGATGACATGTTTTTAATAACGGTTGCCGACAGGGCTGAGCTGGAGGACTTTGCAGCTCAGATAGCGGATTGCTTGAGACACGATTCTCAAGGAAATGAGACGAGTAACACCACCTGGGACATTGGACAGTATCTGGAGAACGATGTGACTATACCAGTAGAAGACAGAGACCGGACTAACCTCGAGACCATGGCAAATACCACCTCGGAAGATATTTCATTTGAAGATCCACCTGAGCCCGAAATGGTCGTCTCGGATATTGAAAATTCCAATAATGACAGCTTGGAAGAAAGTTCTTTGGATTGCTACAGTTATGTTGCGACTGATGGAAACACTTCTGACTCTGACTCAGATATTCCAGAACCGTCCAGAAAGAAGGCTCGGATCATTTACTCATCAGAGGACGATTCAAGTGATTCCTTGACAAGTCGAGTGAGAAGTTCTGCTTTGATGGACGGTAAAATACACAATATTCCATTGTTACAAAACTATGACTCAGACAGTTCAGACGAATTTGATCCAATAGCTTGTTCCACACCAGTAGATTGGTTATGAATTGGTATAAACATGTGTGTTATTATGAGAAAATGTCTTATTATGAGAAAATAAAGTGTCTTATTATAAGAAAATAAAATGTATTTTATTGAATTGTGTTTGCATTTCATAACAATTCCATTCATGTAGTATGTCGTTGTAGTTCTATAATATGTTGTAGTAGTCAACCTTGACCTTAAAGCACCTTCTCTCAGATGAAAAAATCTTGTTTCAGGTACCTTAGGTTATTACCGCACTCTAAGTAAACAACCCCGTTTCAAGTACCTCTCAGATAAACAATCTTGTGCAGTATAAAATGTAGGGAATTTTTTCATCCAGTAAACATTAAGTTGTGGGCAATGGCAGCAATAGCATGTCCTTTCTGTGGGTTCTATACCACCATTGAAACGTACTGGAGTCATTTCAAGGAAAACCATACGTGTACAAAGTGTACTAAGTATGCAAAGGAGTGTATTTGTAAAACTGCATCTTGTAAGTTTAAAATTTTTTCAAATTCTAATTTTTTACGTTAATTTAACTGAACAGAACCAGTATCATGATTCCTCACACGTGAATTTCAGGTCTTGGACAGATGAAAAATAGTGAACTGTCTAATGTAGTTGCTGGCGAAGTATTTGATGTCGCTCGAAATACATCTACCTCAATTGGTAAGTTATAGCAAGTCAAATATGCGTGGTCGTAGCACTATCATCAATTTTTTTTAATCAAGTATTGATAAGCTTATAAATATTAATTGTAGATTCTCCCAATGCTCAACCTGTGGACTATTTGGATGAGCAAATGGACGTTTCCTTCAATTTTTCTACTCAGGGAGATAATGAGCTAATGCAACGAGTGGTTGAATTAGAAGCGGAACAGCAATCAACATCATCTCGACATCTAAATTCTGTAGAACTGCCTGAATTTGAGTCACAACAAGATGGACTGCTGGCAGAAATTATGGACGAATTCGACTGGCTGGAGGATAATCAGACATGGCTACAAAGGGATACCCAATTTGGAACTTCGCAATTCAGCAACACTCAAGTTGGTGGGAAAAGACAAAATAATGAAGAAGCATCTACATCTGGAAAACGTATTAAGTTAAGTTCATTAAATGACATTATTACACCTGACCTCTTAAGAGATAGGCTATGTCCGGCTTGTGACATTGAGTTTCTTAATACAATGCGACTCAGTGAACACTTTGCAAAGTTTCACCCAGAGTTTTACGAGGGTGTCGAACTGGGCCAAATAGGGGAAGGTATAGGCAGTTTTTCGTTAAATTTGGAGCAGGAAGCCTTTGATATGTACCACATTTATGCATCCAATTTAGAGGAAGTAAAATGCAGGGATATGCAAGGATTGTTTTACAGTTTTAAAGATAAAATAATAGATCTTTGCAATCAATATATTAGAGATTGGACAACTTTTAAGATGATATTTGTGGTCAAAGTTCTTTTTTCAAAAAAGGAGGGAGAAGAAACCATATTTCAAAGTCCATTTTTTAATTCATTTTTATTCCCAATTTTTAACATTCAAAATGCAAAAATGGCTATCATAAATAGTGTAGATATGTTAAACGAAAATTTACAATCTTTTATCCGTAATGGTTCTGGTTGGGTACTAGAACACTTTACGAGATTTGAAATTAAGATTATGAAATATGAACCGTTTGGTGGTGGCAGCAATATGAGTGAATTGCCTGTGCCATTACAAAGAAAAGTTCGAACGTTTATCAATGTACCTGGGAATGATGGCAAGTGTTTTCAAAGAGCTATATACGCTCACCCAGGTATTCATAAAAGAGATTTTACTGGTGTCCACCATACCACTCTAAGGAGACGTTATAATAAAATTGAGTGGTACGATGAAATAAAAGATGATAGCAGAACAGAAGTTATAAATTGGGATGGTATTGATTTTCCATTTTCTTTAAAACAAATTGAAAAGTTTGAAAAACAAAACCCTAAAATAGGCTTATGTGTTATCGGTTATTCTCAAGACTTTTCTGAAACAAAAACTAAAAAACCTGATGTGCCAAAAAACAGCGTAGATGAAATAATTGAAAGCGTCGTACAGGATTACTCTGACAGTAGTAGTGATGATGAGGAGGTCGTTGAAAATTCAAATACATTAAACAGTAATGTTTACAATTGCTATCAGAAAAATCAAAAAACTATCCGTAATTTTTGTGCGCCATTACATGTTTGTAAAGAGGAGAGACAAATAATGATAGATTTGCTTTTAATACTCTCAGAAGAAGAGGGTCAACCTGATCATTACGTATATGTGAAGGATTTACATAAGTTGTTAGCAATTCAAAATAAAGCAACTAAATTTATTTGTCGCTTCTGCTTGCAATCCTTTAACTCTGACTTTAAAACGCACAAACAGTTTTGTATTGCTCTTGAAAAGCAAAAGACTGTGTTTCCAAAAGATGACTATTTATACTTCAACAAATATAGTCGAACACAGAAGATGCCATTTACAGTATTTGCTGATTTTGAGGCATTATGTCAACCAACAACCGATGTCCACGTAGTAGACATGGAAGATGAAAGCACTACTGTCAAGACAAAAATGCATAAATCTAGTGGTTTTCATTGTCATACGGTTGACTACAATGGTAAAAGGATTGCAAGCAAAACATTTAGAATTGAAAATGAACAGGATGATGCAGCTGTAGAAATGATTAAATATTTAATAGAAAAAAATGATGAATTACAAAAAACAATGCAGAAATTTGAAGAAAGGGCTAAGGTTGAAATGAAAATAAGTAAGAAAGATATGGAGAGATATAAGAAAAAGGAATTCAAAGAGCAGAAGTGTTATTTTTGTCATAAACAATTTACGCCATACCAAATTCGAAGCAATAAAATAGTAAGACATCATAGCCATTTGCCTGAATATGAATTTCTTGGGTTTGCTCATAAAGCTCCTTGTAATATTCTTGCATATGTTCCTAAAAAGTTGCCTGTAATTTTCCACAATCTTAGAGGTTATGATGCCCATTTTTTAGTAAAGGGGGCGTCTAAGAAGATTTTAAAAACAATGGAAGTAATCCCCCAATCTCGGGAAAAATTTATGAGCATAACCATTAACAAACAGATTAATTTCATAGACAGTTTTCTGTTTTTAAACTCATCTTTAGAAGCTCTAGTTAGTAACATGAACAAAGAAACAGATTTTCCAATAACAAGACAGGCTTTTGAAGAACATTCTAAAGATAAAGTCGACATGTTGTTGAAAAAAGGAGCATATCCATATTCTTACATGGACTCAATTGAAAAATTTAAGGAAACACAACTTCCTCCAAAAAGTTGTTTTAAAAGTGATTTGACAAGTGCAGAAATAGATAATGAAGTTTATGAACATGCATTAAAGGTTTGGAGTGCATTTGGTATTCAGAATTTGGGGCAATGGCATGATTTATACGTAAAATGTGACACAACACTCTTGGCAGATGTTTGGTTTAAGCTTCGAAATACATTGTACGACAACTTTGGCTTGGATGTATGTCATTATTATTCACTTCCAATGTTTAGTTTAGATGCTGCTCTTAAGAAAACTGCTGTAAGTTTAGAATACATCAAAGATGCTACCATGCATGTCTGGTTAGAATCAGCAATTCGAGGTGGTTTAGTTAGTGTTGGTGATTTGCGGGCTGCAAAGGCTAACAATAAGTACTTACCAGGCTTTGATATTAATAAACCAACAACATGGATAATGTATTGGGATGCAAACAATTTATATGGTCATGCTTTGTCCCAATACTTACCTAGAGAAGGGTTTGAGTGGTGTTCGGATACATTTTTAGACAAGATTAGGGAGGACCCAAATACTTTTGTACAGAACCTTAAAGATGATGACTTTGTAGGATATTTTTTCGAGGTAGATATGTCTGTTCCAAATCATTTACATGATTTTTTAAATAGCTATCCACCAGCCCCAACACCTCGGATTATCAAAGATGAAAATATTTCAGATTTTCAAAGTGATCTCCGAGATAGGCTAAACCTACCTAGTAGCAGTAAACAGAAACGTTTAATTGCTGATTTAAGTCCTAAATATAATTATGTTTGCCACTACAGGGCATTAAAAACATATCTAAGCTTAGGGGTAGAAATAACAGCAATCCACAGGGCTGTAAAATTTCTACAATCGCCATGGATGAAACCATACGTAGATTTCAATACTGAAAAAAGGCGGGCAGCACAAAGCGATATTGAAATCGCTTTTTGGAAATTGCTAAATAATACAGGGTATGGAAAACTCATAGAACAAAAGAGGAATAGAAGGAGGATGCAGATAGTGTTAGATGATGTCAAGGCAAAAAAGTTAAATAAAAAACCAACAGTTGAGGATTTTATTACGTTGAAAGATGATTTAGTTGTATTGGTAATGAAGAGAATACAGGTTACTTTAGACCGACCAATCGCAGCTGGAATAGCTGTGTTAGATATCAGCAAAACAACAATGTTTAATTTCCATTATAATTACATTGCAAAGAAGTATAAGGATCACTACAATTTACTTTATACTGACACGGACAGCTTGGTATACCTAATTGAAACAGAGAATGTATATGATGATTGTAAAACAAATGAAGACAAATTTTTTGACATGTCCGTTTACCCACGCAATGACATAAATTTTGGAAAATATTACAGTCCTACAAATAAAAAGAGACTAGGATACTTTTCAGATGAAATGGATAAAGGTGTTGTGTCGGAGGTAATTGTAAATAAACCAAAAATGTATTGTGTTCGGTATGTAACGTTTAATGATATACTAAATAATCAATGTAATTATCATGTTAAGAAAAAAGCCAAGGGAATAACTAAAAGTACTGTGAATTCCGACATTACTTATGATCATTACTTGAATGCAATGTTACCAAACAATGAAAATGAACTTCAGGTATATGCCAACTGTAATGCATTACGTAGTTTTAAACACAACATATATACTATTGTAAGTAGAAAAAAGGCAATTAATGGATATGATGTTAAAAGGTATTGTCCGGATGGAATAAAAACGTTTGCATATGGTCATAAGGACATACCATTATTTCAAAATGCGAATTAACCTATACCATGAAAAATAAAATAATGTAATACTTGTAAATTGATAATATTAAACGTGTATTTGTAAAAATAAAGTTCAGTTCTTTGGTAGCCATGGAGTCAATCGCATCAACTCTTAATTCTTTAGAAGAGCATCCTTTATTTGAATACAAACTAAAAGCACCATTTTGCATGACTATTGCAGGGCAAACACAATCCGGAAAGTCAACGTTGACAACAAAATTATTGGAACGAAGGGATGAACTCATTGAACCTAATATAAATCATGTTATTTATTGTTTTACTGCTTATCAGCCTAATCTGTTTAACCATTTGAAATGTGTTGTTCCTAATATCATTTTTCATAAGGGATTACCTACTGATTATGGGTCTTCGCTTCCAGGACACAAACTTGTTATTTTGGATGATTTAATGTGTGACGTTAGCGGCTCAACTGATGCCATCAAAGCATTTACAATTACATCCCACCACAATAATGTTTCAATCATATTACTTGTTCAAAATTTATTTTTCAAAAAATTGAGAGACTTAGTTCTTCAAAGCAAATACATTTGTGCTATGAAAAACCCAAGGGACACTGTAGCAATCAAAACACTGGGTAGACAAATGAATGGAGGAAAGAGAAACGATGCTATTGATGAAGCACTTAAGGACATTATGAAAAAACCATATGGATATTTGTTTCTCGACTATTGTCAAACACAAAATGATAATTTTCGAATTCGAGACAGTATTTTTCCTGAGGATTGTACAATTTATTCATTGGAATAAAATTTATTTTACAGTATCATAACCACGTTTATAGTTTGATTTATTTATTCTAATATTGATTGTGTCATCCAAATTTTGCAAGGATTCTCTTTGTATTTCCGTCATATGCATTATTAATGATTGTAACAAAGTAGGACTTATATAAATAACATTTAGACGGCCTTCGTTTATTTGTTGCATCCTAAGGACAGGTTCAAACGTGAACGGTAAAATTGCATGGCTAACAGAAATAGGTTGAACATCTGTTTGTACAGTTCGCATTACTGAAAAAGAAAATACGTATTTGTTAGACATGTGATGGCATAGACAGCGCTATGCCGAAGGCATACATATGCAAAGCATAGTTCTATGCCGAAGGCATATATATGCGAAGCATAGTTCTATGCCGAAGGCATATATATGCGAAGCATAGTTCTATGCCGAAGGCATATATATGCGAAGCATAGTTCTATGCCGAAGGCATATATATGCGAAGCATAGAGGGGACCCCGCCCGGCCCGCCTGGTCAGTATTAATAAAATTCATGCTTACCATTATCCATTTTCTTGAATTTATGACGTTTTTGTATAATTCAAAAGCCAACCAAAGTTATGAGTTATGTTTGATGCCAATGTATCAAAACTTTCCAGTGTGACTGTGTAGTAGTGAATGGTCGATGTAAAATATGATAAAACTGTAATGAGAAAAAGTAACACGACAAGGTTTATGAAAAGTATTATGTTAAAACTACAAATTTTCATGTGAGGATAATCTACTGACAAATGATGTTCTAAATCAGAGTGTCGAGAACTGTTATCGCTAGAGTGGTCCATGATGAACTGATTACGAATTCGTTAGAGTTCCCAAATTTATACATGCAAACAAAAATGTTCTTTTTTCGTTTAAACAACGTATTTTATTATTTCAATAAAAACACCAAAAAATTCATGGTTATTCATTTACATTCAAAAACACCAATCATTACTATTTAATTTTCACAACAGGTTGTATTTAGTTTACTTTGTTGAATTTACTATTTACAAAAAAATAAGAAACAATTTTGGAATTACATTTTTACAAGTCGACATCATCAATAGTAAGATTAGGAAGGTAATTGTTAAACATAGTTTGAAAATCAATTTTAGGAAGTTTTTCCAATTTTTTCTCCTCTTCTTCCGCTTTCCGTTTCAATTCAGCATGCTTGTTTTTTGCTCTCATCTTCCCTGCAATGGTCTTGCATTCACAGTTTTGGGAACATGCCAAGTCGACCTGATCATCGTTTCCAATATTTTCAATGTGTGGACACTTTTTTGGAGGTAAAATGACACCATCCGGGGCCACTTCAGGAATATATGGATATTTCTGTTCTGCAACCTCACGAATTACTTTATGCAGCACACGATTCATTTGAGAGTACTGGCAGAACTTAAACACAACACTTGGGATTTCGTGTATTGCAACATGAATCTGCAAGTCTTTGCCGTTTTTTGTTAGTCTTTTAAATCGAAAACCAGAAAGTTTGTTTCCGCCAACAGTTACCATCTTCACTTCCACGCCCCATTTGGAATAAATGTGACCGTCTCGTAAGTAAGTAAATCTAGGTCGACCTTCTTCCAGTAGAGTATATTTCATTACTGGATTAAGTAGTCCATCCATATGAAAGAGAGAAAAGTTGAAATATTCCAATTGCTGGTCATCTTTCTTACGTTTCATGTGAATAAAGACTTCAGATTCTGAATTTTTCGTGAAGGAGATGATTAGTCGACCAAGGTTAGATTCGCCAGCAGGGAGTCCAAATTGTCCTTCGCCGTATATGGAAGTAACTTTATCGTTGTCGGTATCCTCGTCTGATGTTGGGTCATTTTGAGATTGGTAGGATGCCATTGAGTCCGGCGAATCCGGCGATTCGGGTATTGGTTCTGCAGCCCGTCCTTCATTGATTGTATTGGTAATTTGTGTATTACTATCTTTCGATTCACTTGATTCGGGTAGATCGTCACGAAGACCCGCTCGAAATTGGTTCGCCTCGACCTCTGCTTTCGTCTCCTCTGATGGAGTGTATGACTGTGAGTGGAACTTCTCCATCGTGACAAAATATTGTTAGGTAGTGAACTAGCCAGTGTTGCTACTGAAAGAACCGAATGAGGTATGATGTTGGAGCAGGTTTGTAATGCGTCTTTTTATACTCGACGGATGACAAAACATTTTGGGAAAACAAGTCATGAACAAACAAGTTCAAGGGCAGCTAGGGAAAGAAAAAGGTTCAACAACAAATTGACAGGTAGGAATAGGGATTTTCAACCTTTTTCTCAGAAGTGGTTCAAGGACAATCCTCACTTGGTCAATTCTATCCTTAAACCTACACCTGTCAATATAAAAGTATTCCCAATACCGTTGTCGTGTTTCATCATGTTTCGGAATTAGGACAACCTGAACATGTTTGTGAAACGAAACACGTTTGTTACCACTTTCTATAATCAAGGACTCCATTGTGACGTAAATGGAGGAGCACTTTTCTAAAGTTTGACGTACGTATTTCACTGTTTCTGTATTTATTCTTATGGAGAATGAACGTTTTTTGAACTGTATCGTAATAAACAAATATTTTTTTAGTAAGACGTATTGGAATTTCTGTTGGTAGAGGTGTATAGTTTTTTAAAAATTCGCTATAGTGTGTACAAGTGTACATCTTAACACAGCAAACACATTTACAATTTTTGAAAATAATGTTACAATTTTGTTTATGTAGTCTACAAAGAAAATCCATATTGCTTTTTGAAATTCGGATAAGGTACTGAAGACAAACAGCATTATGATCCTATTTATATACGTATTGCAGTTCTTGCTTGTAGTAACCACCCTTCAGATCATTGCCTTGGTCGTCTTTCAAGTAGTACATTGGTGGGTATGAGTGTTTAACATCTCTTATTGTGTACACTTCATTTTCAAAATAACTTGAATATCCTTTTTCAAAAATTGATTTAGATCTTGCTCGTAAAACCGAATCACCAATTTTAAAATGTACTCTGGCAATAGCTTTTCGATGTTTATTATTATTTCCATACAAGTTTTGCCATACTTCCATTTCGTTTTCTTTATTGACATCTACAGGCTTCATTTTAATGCTGCGATGCCACGAATTGTTATATAGCTTTTCGAAATAAGACAGTTTATTAATAAATCTTTTAGTATTCTTCTGTGTCATATACCTTGAAATCTTTTGAGCAATAGTTCTAAAAAAACGTTCCGCTATACAACACTTCATGGGTGAATGCACAACAAAATGCTTAATTTTATATTTAGCTGTTAATTTCTTCATGGTAGTGTTTAGAAATTCAGTACCCATATCTGACTGTAAATGATTACAAACTCTTTTTGTTCGTGTAAGTATTTTTTGAAATGCGTCTGCTACTGTCTTTGCATTTTTGTTCGCTATAGCTTCCATCCAAGCCATTTTGGAAAATACATCAATAACGCATAGGATATAGTTTTTTCTGTAGTTAGATTTACTCCATTTTCTCATGTCTAATAAATCCATAGCCCATTGGTCGTCAATAAAAGGTACGTAGACACGTCTTCTAGTGAATTTTTTAGGAACTGGTACATGTAATTGATATCCTATTAATTTAGATAATGCCTTTTTGACAAAACGTGGGTTTTGACCAGCATTCTTTGAACTTTTTAAAAAGCCCGATAAGCTAGAATACGCCGCTCCAGGAGCGCGAAGATTAGTGTACTCCTTGACAACCTTCTCCATCGCGAGATTATAGCCAACTTATGGATTTAAGTAAGGTGTGTCTAGTTTTATTTCTTCATTTCTCAATTGACCATGAAACAGTTAACATCATGGTTAAGCGAATCAGAAACAACCACACTTTTTTAAAAAAGTATTTGCATAGTAATAACAAATACAGGAGGCAAATTCTGGAGGCTGCGTCTCCAGATCAGGTTTGCTCGATCTGCGAAGCAACTTTGAATGTAGTTAATAAAAACGTTCCAATCAGTAAAGCAAAAATTTTAAAGCTTAAACCATTTCAAAGAACCATTAAAAAAATTGCTTTTGATAAAAGCATACCTTTGGAAAAAAAGCAGAAGATCCTTATTCAAAAAGGTGGATCATTTCTTCCCATAATCATATCATCTGTATTGGGCTTACTTGCAAACACATTATTAGGAAATCATGGTTAGACGAATGCGGCTAGTTCCTGAAGTGTTATTTCACCAAATAATGAACATGGACATGTCATCAATTAATGACTCATCAAAGTTGACGGAAAAAAATAATATACTTCATAGTAAGTTGCCAGATGACGCAAAAATATTATTGTACCAAGAGCATGCAAGAAATCAATTACAAAAACAATATAATTTGGAAAACAAGCCTATTTTAGTAAAAGACGTTACAGCGAAAGATTCTCCGAGTGAACAACAACATGACGATGACAGCTTAATTAATCGTACACCATTACATGCTCCAGACGAAGCTATAGTTCCAAGTATTCCAATAAAAGAGAATAATCTAAAAGCCAATAGGAAGAGAAAATTGAATGACGATAACAATGATGTTCCAGAATCAAAAATTCCAAAAATTAAGAGACCGCGTAAACCTAAACCTAGCATTCACGATAACCGACTGTATCCCACAAATACTCCATTCTATGCAAAAAAATTCACTGCTGTAGAACCCTGGTTACTTCAAAGAGAACCACTGACAATTATTGGAACTAAAAGAAGAAAAGGAGGTTTAATGTATAACACAGTTGATGACAAATGGGAAGATTATGTCGAAAAACTTACACAACCTGATAAAAAGAAATTGAAATTGTCGTTGGCGGGAGAAAGAGATGATTTAAAAGGCAGCGTTCCAGATCGAAAACGAAAAAATTCTAATAAATTAAATATTGACAAAAAGCTGAAAACTGGAGTGAATACCCAAAGTTCTGTGCAAGAAAGAAGATATGAATCAGCTATAGAACCAGATTTTGCTGAAAATAATAAACCGGTACCAAGACGGAGTACACGAACAAAAAAGATCAACTGGAAACAATATTGATTTCATTTTTCATAAATTTTTTCTTTATTTGCTTTTTAAAATTGTTTTCTTTTTTTACACCAATTTAAAGTTTAATAAAGAACGATTTAACAATACTAATCGTCTAACAGCATTGTCATTATTTTTTAAATTTTTTGAAAAGCTATTTACAATAGAGTTAAATTTTTGACCGCACAATCGTTTATATAAAAAATGCAAAACATATAACCCACAAACATTAGAGTTCATATCTTGTAGGCAGATATTGTTTTCATGTACAGTAATTTTGAGGCGTTCGGCAAATTTTCGAAAGTTTTTTGCATAAAAATCGATTCCCATTCCAAACGAACAAAAGAAATTCATTGGTCCATTTCTATTAGGTATATAAATGCCAAGCCAATGCTGCCCACCTTCTGATTTGGGTTGATTATTTACACATAGACAAACAGGATATTTTGTTATTTTAAAATTATCTAATTCGTCACAAGCCAGAACATTGTATGTACACTTTCTACCGATAAACAATCTTTTCATTATTACTAAGATTTCTTTCGAATCCATTTTTATTTGCTTATTAAAAGTCTTTAGAGTAATCTTTCTTGAACACTTGCTTGTCGCTGTTGATGTACAATACTGATTGATATTCTGCGTAACATACAACTGTTATACTTTCTGGAAGAGCTGTTTTAAACTGCAATTTTATTGATATATTTCCATGCCGTGGTGGTGAAAATCCATCTCGAATATTTTTAAAATCGTACACAAAAAGTGCCTTTCCATTTATATATTCCTCTTTTGTAATGTCAATACATGTATCGCAATTGGCAATTCCAAGGCCTTCAAACATTGACATATAAGCTTGTACAAATCGGTTGTTGGCAAAGTCAACATCCATTGATTTAGAAATATGACTTTCGCCATTCATGCTGACGGTAATGTTTTGCAGGCTAAAGTCTTCAAAACATAAGGGATTTGTGTCATACGAGCCATGAATACTTTTACTTTTAACTAAACCCAATACAATTCTATCAGGCAATAAACCAGATAGTAATGTCTCATTTGTATGTTGTAATTGTCCTGCAGGAATTGCATACGTTTTCATTTCGTTTTCACGTTGTGGGTAGACAACATTATGGCCACTGTTCCATTTTTTAATGTGTCCTAGAGCCAAGGAGGGTAATAGAGCATGTTTTGTAACAATTAGTTTTGCTTCTAAGATTCTCAATTGTGGCTTGTATTTAGCAGCATCAGGTCCAGCTGTTTGTATACAAAATTCATCTGAGGCGCGGTAAAAATCAAGCCTGACATCAATACCAGGAATAAAATATCTTGCTTGTGTAAAAAGCTCACAATGGGGTCGCATCATAATTTCGAATTCTTTAGATCCGTTAACTAACTCTGCCCTTTTGACGTAGGAATCGTCTGTGGTAACTTTTTCACTTTTGGATTTGTAAAGCATTGAAGCTTCACCTTGGGTTTTTTTGTATTCTTTTCCATACGACAACAGTTTTTCCATATAGGCTCGATAAGGATAATAAGCATTTTTATGTGATACTTCATGATCTTTATATTTTACTGTAACAGATGAAATCAATGAATGACCAAAATTATTAACAGGCGCATAAGAAAATTTCGTAGGGTCAACAGCTGGTAAATTAATTGGAGGAGATTGAGCTCCATCGACGAGTTTGCAACGTAACAATAATTTTGATTCGCTAAAGTCGGAATAATGAATGTCGTTTCCTGGTATGTAGAAAGCAATTGGAGCCCCACGATCGTTGATATTGTTTTGTGGATGGTACTCCACTTCGTAAGTTTTAGAAATTGTCATGTCATAGCCTACTTCTGAGAAAATATCAGTTTCAGCTCGAAGAAAATTAATTACAGGTTGTTGAGTTTGCTTAGGCATTTTTAAAAAATTGAAATTCGTTGGTTAACTTTTTTCTTTTGTAATTTGTTCTTCTTCTTTACAGGATTCTTCTTTTTCACTTGTTTTATTCGTTTTTTAGAGCTAGACCGCGATTTTACTAATATCCGTTTTCTTCCACGACCACTGCCAGACTGACTTAGAAAATCTTGTTTCGCCTGATTATATGCGGCCTTTGCTGCTCCAACAACGTTGGACTTCAGACTCTCTTTTACATTGTAACCATCCATAATGTCTGTAGCCACATTCTTAAGAGCTTCAGTAGCATGAGGTAATACATACTTCTTTGTGGCAGGCAATATGTATTGTTTTGCAAAAGGAATTAGACGTCGAAAGAAAGAGCCAAGTATACCACCAAGACCTGAACCTCTTTGCCGAAATACAGTTGGGCGATAATACATTAATCCACTACCGATCTGAGGGTAGCTGTAATCGAAGTCGCTATATGGATTATCGTGGTGAGAATACATTTTTTGAGGTGTTTACTGGTCAAAGTCTATGACAAGAGTGAGTTCCAATTCCAAAAGGTTTTCATTAATATGTTTTTCTTCGAAAATGAAGCTGCATACAAAAGTTACCAAATGAAAAGGGCAGATTTTGTCCAGACTCAGATTTGATATAAATGTGTATATTTTCAAAATATTTTTGGGCAACGTCGATATAATGTAAGTTTTCCACGTTCTTAGTTGTCGCTTTTCTGTTCCTTCCGTCGTAATTTTCAATTAATAGCAGCGGTGCCAATACATCGCCGCAGTATTGAGGTTTTACAATATCAGAATATATATGCATTCTGGTTTGACCATTTTCAAAAAATGGAATGAATTGACCTCTAAATGATGTGATAGTTTCATTGTCTGCAAGATAGTCAGGACATCCAAGTATTCCATATATGAACTCATTAAATGATACTGTTTGAACTAACTCGTTAGTAACCTCCATTACTATAGGCTCATTTTCCTCATATTTAAAGGTTATACCATTTTCTTGCATTTGTATATCATTCAACAGTTCCCAAACTGAATATAAATCTTTCGTTGCAAATATTTTTGTTGCTTGCACATGATCCTGATTTGTTTTTTCAACTAACGTTTCTGTTTCATTATTATCCTGTTTTTCCGTTATAACTGACGCTTCTGATTGTTCAACAGGATTTCGTAGTTCTTCCATTGGTTCGTTCCACTTTTCTTTAGTAGCAATCTGTTTTTCTGTAACAGGTTTAGGGTCATTGTAAGACTGTACCGTCACCGTGTGATACTTAATTGGTTCTTCCTTGACAGGCTCATTCATGCGTGGTTCATATGGTAGGTATCTAGCGACTCGCCTAATGACTCTATCATAGGTCAACAATTCTTCTCCTTTTTTAATGCATTGTTTTGAGTAAATGTATGACAATTTGGAAACTGCAACTTCATACATGTCGTCCAGTTCAATTGCATTATGAAAATGATTTTTGAAATTTGAAATTGTATTGTCAGGAAAAAATTTCATTGATGCGTCACTAAACAGAGTGACATAGAAATTATCCATGTTGAATGCTATGCAACCACTTGCATACTGAGCAGTGAAAAGATTTGACGGGTCTTAAGAAGGAATTTGAAAACACTTGGAAATGTCAAGGAGGAGGAAGTATGTCAAGGGTGTAAGATACGTAAATCAGTCATTCTATATTGGCGAGTGTGATAGCTATTCTATGTCCTTACCAGTGTGGATCTCTCTTATGTGAAACCCACAAGGCAATAAGTATTCCTTGTAACGAGTGTGTCATAGCTTATAGCTATTCTATGGCCCGACCAGTGTGGATCTCTTATGTGCAACCCAGAAGGCAATCCATATTGTCTTGTGGTGAGTGTGTCATTGCTTATAGCTATTCTGTCGCCCCGACCAGTGTGGATCTCTCTCATGTGACGCCTCGAAGGGAAAAAGCATTGTTGTGGATCCCTCACTACCTGAACTGAGACCTGCAAGGCAATATGCAATGCCTTGTGGTTCTCTCATTACCAGATACGGAGACCTGCAAGGCAATATACATTGCCTGTGTGGATGTCTCATTACCTGAACTTAGACCTGCAAGGCAATATACATTGCCTGTGTGGGTCTCTCATTACTAAACCCACTACTTGCATTTTTACAATGTATATCCCATTCCCAATAGTCCCTAAAATCCGCACATAATTGATGCGTCGTCCCTTGACTTACTTTCCTAGCATTTCATTTAATTTCCCTCTGCGATTGTTTATCTTGGCTTATGATGTTAGTTTAGCTTTGTGCCTACCAGCATATTCTTTTCTGTTGCAGATCCCTAATTTCACAGTTGTGTAGCATGCATAGTATACCCTCATCATCTATGCAGTATATTATGTTATTGTTATTATTTACGTATATAGGTATACTGAATGATTAGAGTATGCTGTCAAAGCACGTGGTATTACAACTCTTCCTTTATTATAAGGACGAAATGCTTCAGTGAAAGCAAATGAAAGCAACAGAGTGTACAGTTACAAACCTTGTGACGTGTACGAAGTAGAAAGAAGGGTATTATGAACTGAAGTACTGAATAAAAGCTGTATATTTAGGTTACTGATAATTCGACGAAATATTAAATACTATAGATTCGAAATCAACTCCAGTAGACAGACAGCAAGTCTTCATTAGTGTGCATTACATATCCATTCATAACTATTTAATCCTTCCCCATTTTTTACGTACTAGTTTGTTTGCCGTATATTAATTAACTTAATTAGTATGAAAGTTATTACATTACTCGAAGTGGACATTTTCCCTGAAGCAAGCTAGTAAGTATATGTACCAGATTAAAAATACACTAAGGTTACAAATCTTAAAAGCACCAGATAATCAAAAAGTTAGCACATGTGCAGTTGAAATTGCATCTACTAAACAAATTATTGATATACACTAATACTGCCTTTAGAGAAATATACAAATAATAATAGTTCAGAAGGTGAAGCATGAGCGTACATAATATTTATATAGTATAACAATTGGTACGGTATACACACAGGTTTGGGGAAATGTATGGCACAAATTGGAAGAAATCGTGGCCATTCTCCAGTGGGTCAGCCCACATAACGTAGAATACAATCAACTCACAATCAGTTCGGTCAGTTTGCCAATGCCCTATCTTTTTGTGATCACATGTCTTTATATCTGATCACTTCCTAATCACTTTCTTTTCAAGTGAAACGAGTCAAGCACAGAGCGTATAAAAAGAGGGAAGAAAGGAAGTAGAAAGCAAAGTGAAAGTATCAAAGTGATTTCCTTTCAACACACATACAACTACATGTGATATCCATTTTTCAAAATAGGTATATCCGCATGAGACTTGCTCTTCAGACTTTCTAATGCAATTACCAACATAAAATGAAGAGAGAATTTCTGATTTCTCCAAAAACTGAATTATTTCTGAAACTAAAGAACTGAAGATACTTTTTGTATTTTTGATTTGTTTGCTACAGAAAAATAAAACAACTATTCCTTTTTGCAGAATACTTAAGATAATAAGTTAATTGGATAAGAAGTGTTGATTTTAGAAAAGGAGGGAAATGAGGTGGAGAGAAATGGTGGTTAGGTATTTTCAAATGACGCTATTTACTAGCTACCCGTAATGGCGCTTTACAAAGCGCTCTTTTAGCCATCGTCTTGGAACCACAATTGTTAGGTAGCCGTAAAATCTATTTTTAGGGGAGAAGAAGAACAAGTGAAGCACATTAGAAACTGAAGTGATGTGAGCAGAGCCGATCTGCTCAACTGCTTTGAAGTTTTTACTCGACTTTCACTCGTTGATTGCTTTGGGCTCTTTTCATTAGTACTTTCACCTTTGGCCTTCCTTCTCACTGTCTCTCCCTTCTATCACAGCTACTGTGTTCTACCCAATTCCCATTCCGACCCTACACCCACCTATAACATGTCTTTGTACCACAAGAAGTAATTGAAGTGCAGAATTTATTTCAAACGAATAATACAACAGTAACTAAATCTACGCTTTCCTTTCCTTCTCACCATTATATTACTCATTTACTTATAGCAAATGCAACAGACACTAAATAGTGATCACGTATTACCATTACCTATACTACTTTTGCTTTTCTCCAGAAAAAGACACGCAAACTATTATCTATTTAAAATCCTCCAATTTAATGGTACACAATTGTAATTGATTAGCATTAATATTCATACTGAGCGATTTAGGGATATTTTTCCATTGGCAATTGAATTTTTCTGTCCACAACCATTTCAATTGCTTAATAAAATAAAGATAGATTGAAATTGGATAGACTATGCCTTTATTTATTCATTGTTGGAATCATGAAACTAAACTGCAAGCATGTAAGAAGGAAAGAATAATTTCTACATTAAAATCTTTTAGTAGAAATTGGAACATTGTAGTTCTGCATTAGTATGGAATAAGAATGCAGGTATGGGTGAAAAGGGGGAAAATAGAGAAGAGCTGTGGATGTTATTTTCTCCTTGTCTTTCTCTATTTTTATTGTGTTGCGAATGGTTGAAGCGTAGTGTATACAGTCACAGTTGTAACATCTCGACGTGAACTTTCTCGGAGCCTGCTCTATATCTCTAGTATAGAATAACCCACAGTGGTAGGGTGTCTGTATATTTAGAAAGGTACACGTCTTCTATTTATTGCAGAGTGCATGCATATAGAAAGCCGAATGCAACATAAGAGAGGGACTTATTTAGGACACATTTATAGTAGGCCTTTTTAAGTACCTATCTACGGTAGTTTATGTCTGTATGGAGAAAGTTGGAATTATATGGAGAAATTATAAATGGGATGGAGGCTATAGGAGGATATCTGAGCCAGAGGAGAATTGCAGCATTAAGCGTTGTTGAAAGTACAACTATAAAAGAGTAGGGCTCAACTACGCTATTGCAATTCAGCAAATCATTCGCGAATTCTATTCCTAATGGGTACATCCCTTCCTTGTTCTGCTTTCACCGCTCGACTCCATAGCCTAGGAAATTGTGCTTTCTCTTTGTATTAATTCTTTCACCAGAAGCCATATGTATGTATGCAGACCATTATACATTGTAGGTAGCTATATACACAATTTTGCCGGACATTATCATAAAAAATTGAAAATTCTTTGATGGCCTGGCCTACTAAAGTACCTACTGTAGTGTAGTGTACAAGATTTCCATGAATGACTTTTACTCTCGCTTTCTCCTATAGTTTCATATATTTTATAGTCCAAAAACGTATTAAAGGCAATTGTGAGCACGAAATTTTTCAAATCTCGGCAGGCAGTCAGTTCCCTTATTCCCTTTCTTTCCCTTGGCAGTCCCAGAGAAAATTGTCTATTGATTTTGTTTTGGTTTTTTGCTGTTGGTGGGATATGGCATTTTCCCTCTTGTTTGCTATCAGGGGATCGATGCATCCAAATTGTGTAAAATCATGCTACATTTCGAAATAATACAGCGTATACGTGTCCCCTCTCCAGCAATCATTTTCGGTTAGAAATTTGTATCATTTTTTCTTAGGGCAAGTGGTGCATATGTGCGGAGGTGGAGTGGAAGTTCCAGTGTGAGGTGAAGCAAAGCAGGGGAAGTGAGACAAGAGACAGAGACAAATTCCTACGCCCGGAATTTCTATGATTTCTTCTCTGTTTATTACGAAATAGAAAGTATATACGGGAAGGACGCTTATTTTATGGAACAAATCACTGCAGAATCTCTCCAGAAAAAAGAACAATAATAATTCCAGTGGAGGAGAGGAACAGACAGAGGGAAAGTGAGTAAAATGTGTCTTTGCTGTGCTGTGCACTGCAGAACAGATTTAGTCTCCTGCAGTTCTTTTACTTTTTATCGCTTTTCCACTCTCCAACTGCAAAGGAAAGGGAAAGCACTCCACTAACTCTCACTCCTTAAATACTTACACTGAAAGCAATATGCTACTTTCTCCAACTCAGCTTCATATTTCCCACTCTCTCTTACTACTTTCTCCTCTACGATAAATTTCTTTATGATTACATACATTATTGTTATAACTGCTTGTCCTCGCAGCAAAATCTTTAAATTACTAGGAAACATTATATTCTCAGCAATAATCATACTTTCACCCACGTTTTCCCTTCCATCCAGAAACTACACCTCTTTTTACTACCACTTTCATGTCCTACTTACTTATCCACTTTGTATTACATAAACCAGGCATCTAAAATTTCACATGAAACTACATTTACATCGATTTATTCTGAAAAAGTTTTCCATTAATACGCACAAGTACTATGCCAACTTTCTCGGCGAAAAAATTTACTCAAAATCGGTATTTAATCTATTTTCTGCATAATTGCACATACCTTTGAATATATTTAAGGTTTAATTAGAATTTTTGGGTTAGTGACATTAATTTTAGGTGTTTAAAGGAAGGTGGCGATAAAAATGGAGAAAGGATTTGTGGATTTCACCTTGTGATATTTGGTATTTTTATTTCTTGGCAGTTATTTAAATAAGGAGCTAATTTAACCGTTCAGATAGCATTAAATTTAATAGTTTGACTTTCACTGTAGACGATTTTACGTTTAATCTAAAGGAAGAAAAGTAATAGCTACTATGCAAATGCGGAATGGAAGTAGCGTTGAGATATATTTATGTGTACATTGTGTGCATCTCTATCTCCCGATATGAGCTTCTAACAAATGCGAATTTGGATATATACAAATGGCTTTAATATTTCTCTTCTTTACTTTCTTATCGTTTCGCCTGCATTCGGACTTAAAATAGTCTCTTCTTGTCGAGTTACCTTTTGCTATTTATTCACAGTACATTTAGCTGGAGTTAGATATTCTCCATTCATTCGTCTTGTCTGCTGGAACAGAATAAATAGGACAGAGTCTGTCCTACATATTTCCATTTGTTAAGCTGATTGCGAGTGGAATGATATTAACTTACCTTACTTACGTTAGTTATCTGTATCTCCGTCTCTACTTTTCCTCCACATGATTACCGTAACGTTCTCAAAGGAAAGTATTAGTATTGGAGAAAGTATTCTGTCCTGTAGGAGCGAGGAGAGCGCAACATACGATTAGAAAAGGCAGAATGAGAAGAGGAGGCACTCAAATTTATTTTATGGGTCAACTTTGACATTTTTATGACATTTTGTGCAATTCATAAAGACATGGATCTTCTATGTCGTCATTTTGATAATTCTGCTCGCTTATAATGCGCCCAAATACTAAAGACACAATTGCACAATACAGTACACGGAGAGACGGAGAAAGCGGTGATAGTAAAACTCGACTGCAATCCAACTGAATGTCAGCCAAGTAAGTATAAGCCGAAGCCAATCTAAAGAGTAACTTTCTCCAAGCCGGCAGCCGTCACCAGTTTATGTCCCATACTCCAATGAACTATCTTTACATACACTACAACTACAACTCCTTGTGGAATCCCAGAAAGAACTAGAACTACTCGTAAAAACATATCTTTTTAGTTTTTATTTCGCTCCACTATTTCCCCACTTCTATTTATGTAGTATGTACACAGAGGTGTACAGAACAAAAATAAGAATACACACTTAAGTCAAACTTCTACATCAGTATTTCGTTTCAGCACCGGCATTTCATAAAACTTCGTCCTGTCACCCTCAAGCAGTCATCCTCGCTCGCACAACTATTTCAATTCAATTATGCTTCAGAAATGTGCAAAAAATATTATTTCTATAATACTAAAAATTTATCATACTTGTTAAAATTTATATTTTTCAAAAAATTATTTATCTTGGAGTCTTCCTTTCCAAAACAGGTAGATAGTACAATGAAAAGCAATTTAAAATGTCAGTAGTTACGATTAGTAATTTAGCAATAATCTTATTTACAGGCCTTTTCTCTAAAATACACGATTGTGCACGTGGAAGTGCTGAATAGACATTCTGGTTACTGCAGTATTTAGTAGTTATTCTTAGTCTAACTTCTATTATTAGTATTTAATATTACGAACGTTACATTTGCAATCTATTTAAGTACGTCTCAGTGGAGCGGACAATCCAAAAACTAGAAAACCTTATCAGTAGTGTTTACGGATTATAAGAGTACCTATCCTTATAGTACAAAATATTTTTACATGGTAGCATGGTATTTTTACTGACTGCCTTTCCGTTGCAGCTCTCTTGACAAATATTATTACGAAAAGCATAAATAATAGAAGATAAATATACGGCGTATTTCACGTTTGCAGAGAATGGAAGTGGAGAGAGAAAGACTAATAGATAGGGCCGTCGAGTTCTTAATCCCTAAAATTGTTTTTAATAAAATAAACACGTCGTCTGGCGAAATCCCCTGTGGTGCTGTAGACTCAAATGTACCCCTTAGTCTCAGTCACAACATTATATACTTTTATATGCTGTACTTATTAATTCTATGTTATCTTGACATGACATTATCTCGCTCTTCTCTGTTTACTCTTCTCCTCCTAACAATACAAGAGTTATACAGAATAAACATATACAGTCAACAGAACGTGACTAGTGCTTACACAGCACATGCAAACTCACATTATGTACTCCCTAATAATCTCCAACATCCACTTGTAGGCAACTAAGTAAACGAGCACCTACTTCTTTCTTTTTCTACCTACTCAACTTCACTCCTCACAAATGCAAATTCTGCAGTGTACATTGTACAGTGCAAATCCTAAGTCCCTGCCTGGCGTTTCTTAGAATATCTGTACGAAAAGCCATGCTGCACTGCAGAAGCAAATAGTAAACAAAATGTCGCATATACTTCATAATAAAGATTAACATAATTATAAATCAAATGACCAACACAGAGTAGCGAATATTAATTATTAGGGCACATAATATTGTATAAATGTTGTATTCGCTACACATTCGCTTTAAATGACGTCACGACTTTCTCTTTCGCAGTCTTCAGTCGATTTTTAGCGAAGTAAGCCTAGTCGACTAATAGCGAATACGTCCAAATAATAGTTACCCTAAATTGTGGAAAATACTTTCACCACATAAAACAGAATTCTAAAAATAATGTAACTGACTTCCAGTGCCATTTTTAAAAGTACTCCTATTTTTACTCTTAGTTTCTGTAGACCTTGACTTTGACCAATTTTCACCTGCTTTTACCATCTAGTTCAGAGGTGGGCTCTCAACATTTTTGACACAACAAACTTTGCTACGTGTGCGAGTTTAGGGGTATAGATATTAGTGGAGATATTGTGAAATAATTTATCCACCTACGAGTTAGTTTGGGGGAAGTTGAAATTGTTAAGTTATGAAGACATGAAGTCAGAAACTTTAGAAAACATTGCATTATTCAGGATAGATAAAAATAAGATATTGCAAAGAAGAGAAATTCGAAAAAACTGAAAAAAGTGGATTGATAAACACCGTTCGCTAGTAACACAATACTAGAATCTAATAAACTGGACGTTTCAGTGGCGGGAATAATATTGTTTTACTTAGTCAAAAGTAAAAATGGTGAAATTTTGAGTACGTTCTCTCGACCTACAATGACTATCACAAACATTTATGCTTTTGGTTCGACAAATGAAATGTTATCCTGCTTGCTTTTGCCTGCAATTCTATTTTTAATTATTAATAGTTGTCCCACTATTGCATTAGTAGGTTACACCAAGCTAAGTGAAAAACTTGCAATTATTTTAGTACGCAGAGACTTAATTAACTATACCTTAAGCAATTATATGAAGTGAAAGATAAATAGTGGGGAAATATAAGCATTTAAGAGTATATGCTAAGCAAAGGGACTATATAGGAAGGGTGTGTGGCAAGTGAAATTGCTGATGTCAAGTGTTTAAGGGATTATGTTGACAGGTAAGAAATATGTGTGAGAAAGCGGAGAAAGTGTGAGAAGTGGGGGGAGGGGCGGAGATTGACTTGAGATGACTTACGAGGATGAAGGGGAAGGGGGCGCTCCAGGCGGCGAGGGAGTATCTGAGAGTGCCGGGCCTGGCGACCCAAAACACGTCTGTCCGCTGATCTGTGTCTGGCGAGAGAAGATTGGGAGCAGCTACGTGACGGCACAGAGCCCGATATGTTTGTACTGTGTGAGCAAACAGCCAGCATCCAATCACCAGATGAAGGTAATGCAGAATCAACGCTACCGTTGCACAAACGTCCGCCGGCTCCGTTGCCTAAATAAACAAAACAAACATTTTCCACTGAATTAGATATTACACCAACATCTCTACTCCAACAACTATCCACCCTACCAAACACGCAAAACAGTCACATCCCTCTCTTCAACTCTAACTTATTTCTTAAAGTGTGCAGACCTGCTTTCTCCTCACACCGTATTCTCTACCATAGTGGACATTCTTCCTTTCTCTTATTTTAGTGCCGTTTTCTAACATTTATATTGTCATAGCCTTACCATAATTTCGTTGATATGAAAAAAAATAATAGCGGAATGAAAACAGTAAATTTTAAAATTTTAAATATGGCTTGGAACACGTTAAACAAGCGAAAAGTAGCATGAATACTTTTTTATGTTCCTTACTGTATTCATATTTTTATTATCTTATTGACATCGCATCAAATTGTTTTCTCTTCTAGCTGGGCAATGTGGACAGTCTTTCTTCTTTGCTTCTTCCCTGCCTTTCTCCTTCAGAGAAATAGGTCAACTTTCTCTGGTCCGACCAGATTGCCAATTTATCAGTGTAGGGACATATTACTTAAACGTGCTTTCTCTTCGTACAATGTTGTTTTAGTATATTTCCATCGCCGTGAGTATAGTACAGTACAATTACAGAAGGCAGAAGGCATTTGCAAAACCAAGAAGAATAAAAAGTTCTATAACTGTTATTGTTATCTCTTTGTACTATTTTCCTAGTTTCAATACCCAACATGATTCGTAACTTAACAAATGTCAAAGTGGATATAATTACTGATTAAGAGCTGAATATGTGCAATTACGTTTTTCTGTACAGTTTCTTGGTCACACTCTGACTTCCTGATATCCATCATTTGCATTCTTTCGCCATAAAATAAAAAATTAATATCCCAAGAGGATTGAAAGAATACGTAACGCAAGCTCAGGGTAGAATAGTATGACCAATTTGTTGCTTTTCGCGAATATTATGTAAAATAGTAAAAGTAAGAACTAGGAGAAAAGGAAATTCTTTCTAAAATAAACACAAAATGGAGCAAGAGATGGCATTCAAATTTCATCTTTCCACTTGCCTACAAAATACACTACTACTGTGTTTCTTCTTTGTGTAAAAGTGACACTGAAAAAGTTAAGATGATTCCTCAAAATACTACAAACTGCAACAAAATTGTATTATTTATCCCATTTTACAACTTTCATTCATCACAGAATCCTTATCTGATATCTGCTTTCACTTTGACTTGATTGATTATTACTAATACTAAATGTCTTGAAATAATTTAATAAAGGGGTCAATCTGTACTTGAACATTACAGATTTTCTAGTTGTTAAGATATTTGTAGTGTGCACCGTGTACTTTACATTTAAGAAAGGGAAAGTTTAATTTTCTTATGCTTGAGTGTAATAATAGTAGAAGAGGCTTAGGGATGCGTAGATGTCAAGGATATTGACATTAAAACAAAGAGGGGAATAAATGTAAATGTAATGTAAGCTTTCTATGTGGATAATGCAGAAGAAAGGCAATTTAATCATAACTGGTACAGCGTGATGGCGAAGACTCATCGTGACATAACAGTAACGAGATACGCATTCGGTTCTGTCATTGTTATCAACGGATTGGATGTGAGTTCATAATATTGCAAAGTTAAGTGAGTAAAGGAGAACTTTCCATGTCTCATTCGAGAGGAGAGAAATTAAGTAGTATTAGTGTGACATAATAATAAGTATCTCTCCAAGGTTTGGTATGATATCAGGCTAAATTATGCGCAAGTAGTTAAGAATGCCATGATAGGAAGAATAGGGATTAAAACCAATGTTGAAACGCATAATTATGAGTACGGTCGGGAAAAGAAAGTAGTGCATACGTAAGCAATAAGGTGAACATGGGGGAAATTTAATTAGAAAGTTTGTGAATGTCGAAAGTTGTGGATGGGGAAGGGTGGCCTGAGAAAGTGCCACCTTAAGGGAAACACATAACAAAATGTATAAGAACATAAGGCGTAAGTAATTAACAGAATTGACCGTTAAAAAGACAAGTTTGGTTCTGTTTTTATTGACCGTTAAAAATAATTGGAATATTAAAGGAGAGAAAGGAGGGGAGAGAAAGGAGATTTTTTGTTCTCGAATATGTCATCAAGTCGAATGTTACGGAGATTAAAACTTGAAATCAATTCCCCATTCAAATATAAGTGTCGTCGTCTTATGTTTGTCATACGGTTTCCTTTTCACTCCAACTTTTGCCCATTAAGAAATGAGCTCCGTCTCGTTTTCATTGAAAATCTCCCAAAGAAAGTTTGAAAAAGAAAGGCAAACGACTTTCCCTTAGTATTTCTTCTCTTCCTTTAATGGGGCAGCGTACATAGAGTCCTATGGTGAAAGGCAGCGGAGATATGTGAAAGAGAAAGTTTTTCTGGATGAGAAAGTAATTTGAAATAGATGAGCATAACAAAAATGAAAGGAAGAATTGGCAGGAAGTCATCTTCTCAGATATTTCTTCCCTCGACTATAAAAATTATCGTGCGCTTCCTTTGCAAATGGTTATTACTTCCTGCTCATGACATTTTCATATTTTATGCAAATACCGTATCACTTGACTCTCTAAATAAACCAGAAGCTCCGCAATGCAACGTATACTCAGACTACTTAAGTTATGCCCCTCTGTAATCAAAATGTCTTTCCCCAACAATTTCATACCCAAACAATCCCAAAAATATTGACAGACATGAGCTATGGACTTTTTCAACTCTTTTTAATGTACAAAAACACGACTCGAAACTCCCTCCTTTCCCATACCTAACCATTACCTTTGACTTTCTCCCGTTACTTAACTTATAGAGCCATATAACTAATTCATGCAATAAAATCTTTTATTTATCCTACACTAACACACATTTACATTTTCTGACGTCAGCAACTGTACAGGATTTTAGGCACAAAAATTTTCCCTAGCCCCGTGTAATCAACAAATATATCTGCCACGTAGATTTTCTAATTTCCATATTATTATAATATACACTACAGAGGACAAGAACAACAGAGAATGACATTACAAGTACCTACACGATTCTCCACTGTTGTATACTAAGTAGACACAAAATACATATCCTGCACACACAAAAGCAAAGCTAATTTAAATTACATTTGCAAATTGTATTAGACTTTCCTTATTTTCACAGTTACTAACTAACCTCCCAGTGTCAGCTGAATGACTATAGTTTACATGGTGAAAGTGAAATGAAAACCTAACTTTAGACTGTAACTGAACTGACAATGAGTCGGAACGAAAGTCCCGAATTATTTATTAAGTAAGAATAAAATATTCATGAGTTTTCACAACTTGAACAAAGTTCGTTGAGTTTTACTTGGTAGCTCTGACCTGCTTTCACTTTGACTTGGCTTAGCTTGTTGACTGAAAACTTATCTTTATCACATCACAGCCTCATGTCACAACCAAGAAACAAATGCAGCCAACGCTAGATTTCTTTCTGTGGCTCGCCTCGCCCCGCGCCAGCCAAACATCTCTCTCAAAACTTCATCAACTTGAAAAATCTTTCAGACGTGACCCCCCAGTCTCTTCCACTCAATACCAATCCCAGATAACAAGACATTTATTCGCCAAATCGTCACTCTTCACTTTCACACCCAAATTCCCTAACACCACCATCCCAACTTTCCCTACATTGCGCCAAACCAGTATTTATTTGTAGTGTATGCAACAAATAACAAATGAAACCTTTCTTTATATAAATTATAAATATCCCACATACACTAAATCCCATTAAGTCGTAAATTATTGCATTTACATCTGCCTACTATGGCGGAATCTCCGAACCTATCGCATTTGGTTACAGAAAATTACCACTTACACAGCAAACTGGTACACCAGGTGCAAAATAACTATTCATTGTGATACTAATACTACCATTACAATATGTGGAGTCAGGAAATCAGGACTTGAAAAATCCTATTTTCCAAAACGGGGGTTTTGAGCCGTTATAACAGAAGGGCCACACTTTTAACAATTTTAGTCGCCCTGTATTCGGTTTTCGCGTCAATTTTCCCAGTTTTTACCGAGTTCAATCCGATTTTCACCCTGGTTTACACAGTTTTTACTGTGCTTTCTCTTATTTTCCCCAGTTTTTCCCCATCTATTTTAACAGAGTGCGTATTTTTCAAATATGCAAGCAAGGAAGTCGTATTTCCGAGAAGAGTAGGTCGAACAATAGCTGCACCTTACGTATTGTGAAACTGTATACATATGTAGTGAGATAATTTTGGTGTTCCCTGTTTTACTGTGGTCTCATTTTTAAGTCATGTGCCTTGTTGGCCTATTGGCCTTTAGGGCGAGGGAAAAGCAGTAATTTGAATGCATCGCGTTCTTTGCGTATTATTCTCATTTCCTACATGTCGAAGCGAGTCTAGTTACACGGAATTCCATCATTCGACTCTACGTTTATTTTAGTCATATTTTACTGTAGAGTAGGTATGCACTTAGGTACTCCACTTTATACTATTCTTCCTCATCCTTTGAGTACAACTATATAAGCGACACTAATGCTAACTTTCCTCTTCTGTTTGCTCACAGTCATAACTATTTTGACTTTCCCTTTTAGCCTTTCTTTTTCTCTTCCACGTATCTTACGTTTACGGTCTACGTACAATTGTATACGTTTGAACGTGGAAATGTCTGCAATGTAGGGCAAAGAAGAACTTTCTCCGCAACTTTCACCCACATACACACAATACATTACGCAGCCTGTAGTAAATACTAAATATAGGAATATAGGAACTTTCCCTACGTAGATTCTGCATAGCGTGCCTACATAAATATATTCATGTAGGCATGTGCATGTTTAGTAATGGCAAATCTACAACTATTATTGTACCTACATGCGATCGTAGATTCAACCTAAATATTAAGTACTATAGACAGACTTTAGACGAGAACTTGTGAATACTACAATAATACCCATTTCTATCCGTATACTTATAAAACTTTTCTAAAATTTTCGTTGGCATCGTTTGGCTTGGCTGAGTTAAAACACAATGGCATCGCATAGCATCCCACTTCTTCAATCCACCTCATGTTTCATTCATGATCACACTTCCCCAAACACACAGACATTCTACTCTTCTCTTCCTCTGTCTCTACCTACTCACATACATTCATTCCTACATACTCCTACCGAACACCACTTCCTTTACTTGTCCGTCTTATCTGTTGACTTCTTTCTCCCTACATCTTCCAAAACGCGGCAGTACCCAAATGTCATTTGCTTTCTCCACAATTAATTTTTTGACAATTTTTTAGCCACTTTCCCTCAATTTCTACCATTGGGATTCTATCATTTGGAATTTTCTCAATCTTAAATATTACCCTTTAAAAAATATCCTTTAAATATATATAATACAAATATCATTTTCTAGTCATGAAAATTAATACACATCGTATTGATTAGTAAACACACTTTCTTCATGAAAAAACTTATGATTTAAAGAAATCCTACTGTATTTAGCACTTACTAGTGAAAAATTACTGCTTATTGGCAACAAGTACTAGAACACTATAAATTAATCAATAACTGAGTAAATAATAGAGCCATTTTAGCAATATAAACATTGTCATTATTTTAAGGATGGTGGGTTATGATAATGGTGTATAGGAGGAACTTAGATGCACATTGTACTAATAGTATAGATGTGGAATGCGAAATAAATGTAAAACGGGAGAGGACAGGCGATACTTATAGTAAGTAGTTGTAGAGCAGTAAAACATAGAAAGAGTAATGTAGGTATAATAACGTGCGAAGCCTTGGGGAAACAATTGCCGTTCTCTCTTGCATATCCTATTGTGCATATAGGGTACTATTATATTATTTCTGGGTGAGTGGCTGAATAGATGTTTGTTAATATGTTTATATCATGTGAGTGTGCGTTCTATATTGTTATTATTATGTTTTCTCTTAGCTATAACTGCTTTCCTCACCGTTCACCTCACTGCAGTCCTAAGCCAACAAGGAACTTTCCCCAACATAAACTACAAGTGCTGCTTAGGCTCCAAGTAGAGCCATAGTCTTTAATACGCAGCAATGCAATACAAAGTTATGTCATTTTGTCTATCTGATCAGTGCTCAACTGCAAGCACTCTGCTATATGTGACAATGAGTCGATTGTGAACCATTATGGCCAAAGTCAAGTCAAACGATCTATTCTATTACTCCTCGTCTTTCTCCCAAGTAAATACCATACCTACATATGAAATGAAACTGTGCTATTTATCAATAAAGATTATATTCATGAATTTGAACAAACAAGGCCGACAGTATAGAGATGTGCACAGTAATGTGCTTAAGCCCAGCATATGCAGGGAGACATGACATATTTAAAGATAGAAACAATAGAAAGTCCGTAGTAATAGGAGTGAAAGGAGGAGAAAGTAATTAAATGAGCAACGTGGGGATAATCTTCATAGTGAATGTCTATGTCTTAATATTCATATTGGTATTCATGGAAGAACACATAAAGATATATGTTCAAAAAGCAATGTTATACATGCAGATACAAGATCTGCATCTTTACTCTATCTTTATAACCTTATAGGGTACTCCAAGTTTGTATTTTTGCCTAGACATGAAGTATTGTTGGGGAAAGCGTGTATAATAAAGACAGAGTATATGGTTCTTCTCTTTCACTTAAAAAGGGAGCTAGATGAACTGAGTTGGCTTGAATTTCGAGAAAGTGGGAACATTTTGTCGACAAAGTGCCAAGCTCGTCCTCTTTCGCTACACTGAACATTTTCAACGATATTTATTTCTTCTGGAGGAGGAATCTCATGCTTTCCCCATTCAGATTAGAATTCATGCAACAGTACCTTTAACTTGCTTCCTTTTCTTTTCCTCCGAACCCAGCAATGCACAAGAGACGCAAGACTTTCCCTCAACCAACCTACTAAACCATATAAGTCAATCCTATATACAATATTTCCAGATAGGCTCCCCACTACGGGTGTGTGCAGGAAAACACCTTTAACTTTATAACTATCTTTTTATGAACTCGAAACCAAGACGAAATTCTGTGTCAGTTCCTTCCATTGTTACAATACTTCATACTTGTACTTAAATCTATGTAAAGCAGCCTCTATAACGCATCTCCCGCCTATCCATGAATTCTCATTAACCTTTGCTCTTACATTCTGAATTATTCTCAAAAGACGAATCCTATGTATTATGTGTGCACTGTACCCTTTAGCCATGCCTCGCTACATTCATACACTATTATGTAATTTCAACCGGATTACACAGATACAACTCATAAGTAATTTCCTCTTTAAGCGTACACTACAACAGAACACTAATAATACATGTACTCAGCAACACACCAACAAACTTCCACCCTAAATTTGCATCTGGGACTGTATTATTGTTTAATACCTTGTTGTGACAATTTTTCAAAAATGCCAAACAAAAGCATCTTCGTGTGCAAAGCCCCTTCTCTTAATCTTCGAAATTGACTCATAATGAATGGTGTCATTGGCATAGTGTATTACCCATATTTTATCAAAAATTTTCATACAAAAATTACAATATTCATTAGATCCGAAAACATTAAAAATTCGTATTTCTATGCAAGCAATAGTTGAATTACAAATTCCCAAAGGCTGAATCAATGTGCATCAAAGTTTAACTTAATAAAGAAAATTATTAACGGGTAATGAAAAGGAAAAGGTATATTTTGTGGAATAAATTATTGAGTGTAAACATGTTGTTTAGAGAAGTAGTGGATTTTATCAAAGTCAGAATGATTCTCTTGAGTTGCTATTTCTCCTTTGTACTGCAGACTGCACATTCCTTACGTTTACGTTTGACTATAGTAAAAGTATGGAAAGTATGGAAAGTACACTATTACTACCGAAGTTTTTTGACACAGGATTACATTTCTTGATATGTAAACAGAAATTGCACGGTTGAATGATCGTTGAAACATTGAAAGCGATTTTCCTATATTATTGCCAGCATACGATAGAATGGTATCACAATAGAATAGAGCAGCATGTTATTCATACATAGTATTAGGGCTGTAGAAATAAATTGGCGATTGGTAGGGCAGAGTAAGTAGATATTAGAGGAGGGTGTTCTACTTAAAGTACATATGAGAGGGAAACATTTAAAATAATATATCAGCGTTTGAATCTGTCTGTGTAGATTTGGCATTTACAAAGGATGTGGTTTGGGATGGTTGGCTGTAGAGCTGTGATCTGATATGTTGTGATGTGATGTGCTGCTAATGCTAAGTATGACGTCTCTGGTTGGCAGTGCGGTGTGCACGGATGGAAGCCCTGCCAAAATATAATGCACATGTCTCACATTTTTCGTGAGCTTTGATTTTGATTCATCTCCGCCATTCATCTCGCAAATATTCCTTTCACTGTATTTCCAAACCACATCATACCGCTTTTTACTCCACCTTCCCAGCTTCCCTTTCAAATAACCTACACTGCCAACCAACTACAAATTTTTCTTGAACCGCATGTAGGACGCACATTCACAAATCGCTTTACAACTACCAACCATTCAACTCAAACAGATCCAAATAACAACTTTTCCTTTTACTTTGCGAATCCATTCAGCTCAAATACAATCTGCATTTCAATACACTTCTTTATGCCACAGATAGAGCCAGCTCACGAAATGAAACCGGCTGCTTTAGATTATTTATTGTCAAATACCAAATCAAAATTGCGCTTTTCATATTTATTGCACTTCAACTCAAGTCCCGTCTCGTTCAAACCAACATTTTCACAATACTTCACTCCCATCCACACAAATAACTATCTTATTACTGTTGCTACAAAATATAAATCGTATTCTCTCCAATAGAACCCGGGAGCTCCTTTAAAATACCACCAAATATATCTTTCTCCTTAATTTAATAAGTTTTACAACTTTTACTTTTAATTTACATGCAATATTTTTTTTTAGTTTTTAGTTTAAAAGTTCCCGTTTGTCAAGTCCTGTCAGTCCTGTCACTACACAAAATGTTGGAATGAGTTACATTATGGAAATCAACGCTTTTAATTCTCATTCCTTTATTTAAATGAATATAGTGCTGCTGATAAGGAACAAAGTAGACGAGGTATGTAGATAACTAACTGAAACTACATGAGACGTGTACTAACGATAAGAATAAAGTGCACAGAAAGTTTCAATTACTGGCACAACAGAGAACTAGAAGCAAACAAAACTAAACAGGAAACATTTTGAACAGAGCTGAGCGCAGTCCAATTATTTCCTAACAAAGCGTCACCATTATGCTTTAAATTGAAACTTTAACACATAATAGAGATTCCATGGCTAACACAAAGACTTAATCAAGATACATACGGAAACAGGAGACTCTTTAGCAAACTTTATCGTTTCATTTAAAAGAAATTACAGAAACGTACCTATTTTAAATGCACCAACCGTTTTCTCCTTTCTACACCATTCTCTAAGCCTACTGAGAAGGAATTCTTATGACGTTATTTAAAAAAGTATAAAAAAGTATGGGAAATATAATATTATAATATAAAAGCAATTTGGATTCACCCTGTACACCCAAGACAAATTAAACTTTTAAAATTCACAAAGGGATCAATTTTTACTCCTTTTTGGAATATATATAAAAATTCTGTATAATAATTATATTGGACATATCATACATAGTAAATACAGTAATAAATATGATGCATTGAATAATTATTATTACAAAATAAAAAACTTAAATCCTTCAACACTCCCCATCGCTTTCAGCTCTTGCATACGACAGGTATATGGTAAATATCTGTAATAACAGGTTGTAAATTGTAAGTAAAAGTAATTAAACAAGAGAGTTTGTTAAGCAATTTCTTAAGTGGAGATTGACGTGTGGAGTTGGCACTTGGAAAACCTCTCATTAAAACAATAAAGCCACTAAATAATTCAACACTGAGCTCGTAAAATGAGGAAGGAGAAAGTATTTGCATGTTCCATTTATTTGCTACTAATATAACTCTGATTCTGAATTTCTTTTACCTATATACTCCTGCATACTGCAAGGTTTCAGTTAAGATTCTGGAAATTGAAATATTAGAAATACAACCTTCAGAGAAATAGGTTCCAGGAAAAGCAAATTGAATTAAAGCTACATTCTTTGGGTTCACATTAGTAGTAGAAAAATTAAATTTGTCGACGATGCCTGCTTATAAAGTATAACGGAGTGCATACCGGAGCATAAAAGTACTACATAGCAATTAGGCAAAATAATGTTCCTCTCCGTACTTAACATTGCAAAAAATATTAGAATTGCGCATTAAAGAGCGTACGTAACTTTTTTGCATAATTGACATGGAAAAGGAGAAATTTGGTATAATTGAATAGATTTACATGACAGGTATAGTAGAATACAAGTTGTATTACAATTTTATTATTACGCAGTTGGTTTTGCTTTGATGTGGTCTTTGAATGTTTCGCATTTAACCGAATAATGATGGATGTGGGTTTTGCAGTCCTATTGTAAAGTATTAGCTGCGCATTGTGAGGATTGTGATTTAGGTGCATTGTGTTTGTGGAAGACATGAAAAGCGATAAGTTTTACGATTATGTTAATAAAACAGAGAAGTAGGGAGTTAACGAGAGAAAAATACTTTAGTTGAGAGTAAGAGCTCTGGAAATGGAGATTGTGCTGGAGGAGAGCCGCAGAATGTACCGAATATTTCAAATGAAATGACATTGCGGTGAAAATCAATTTGCAAACTCCTTTTTGATGGCCAACAATTTCTGGAATTCATTGTGCTGTGGTTTTTCGGTTGTTCTCTACTTACAGGATGAATTTATGCTCCTCTGCTGTCTGTCCCTCCGAAGCGTACTTTATAAGTTTCTACAGATACTACTCCAGACCGTACGCGGTTTCCATTCAAAAGCACTTTACATTATTACAGTGCGAAAGAATCACGTCAAATAATTTCAACTTAGAACCGTTTCAAATGGATATTTTTGACTCTGACTTATTTCAATTTTCGTTGCGACGAAAGAAGATGCAATTCGATTTGTTTCATCTCTTCATATTTTGGGTAGAGAAAAGTGCAGAGCAAAGAGAATCCTTAGATAAAGAAGAGTTAATACCTACTAACTGTTAACTAAAGTAAGTTGTAAAGTGAGGAAGGAAATGGAAGGTTCAACTTCTACTTAAGCAAGGCAAGACAAACGTAACTTTCCATTTCCTGCCGCCATGTGCGTGTTCTCTCCTGCCTCGTGTGCTGTGACCCACCTCCCGCTCCTTCTGTCTCCTTTCAGCTCAACCCTCTCTATTTACTTTCCCAGTCTTTCATTTCATAAATTAATACTTTCATTTTACTTTTACTTCTCATTTGAATTTACTCAAAGCCACAAAGCAATTTCTCTCAGCTATTAGCAACCTTTCTTTCTCCGCTGGAAACTTCTTCTCCCTTTTGTGTACCTAGGCTCTAGACACAACCACCAGACCTAAACATCAAAGAAGACATTCCAGATATGGGAGCGTCCACAAATTACGTGGTCACCCATAGGGGGGGTGGGGGTCAGCCAAATGGCCTCATCTAATTCTTCAAAATTGAGGGGGGGTGTCAGAGGTCTGACTTCAGAGGTCGTCAAACGATTTTTGTAGAACAAAAAAATTAAATACTAGTCTACGCAATCCAAATGTTAAGTTTAAAAAATGCCTGTCGATGCCAATTGCATCATTTCGAGCGCTTTTATTGTCTTGTTTGCATCTCAAAAGGGTATTCTCTTAAAGGAGATTATCATAATGTGCACACCATGCTAAGAGTACCAAATAAGCAATATGTAAGACAATCTGCAGGACTAGAGTTACATGTTTCAAAGGTACGTTTAGTATGCAAATTAAAAAAGTTCTCACTAGCTCAAGTCAAATTTGCCGAAAGGATTTCCTGAAGATTGGATTTATTATTTACACAAAATTATCAAACGTATCATTAGTCCTGCTCTAAAACGCGGAGTTGAATCTGTACTTTCAAATTGAATTTGCTTGCTTTCCTGAAATAATAAATTCAGTAACGTTCATAGATGATTTTAATGAAAATTTTATTGCTGGGCAAAAAAGGGTATAGGTCTTCGAAGACAGGGTAGGGGGGTGTACATCAATTGTCTTCAATGTCCTCAAAGGGGAGGGAGGGGGTCAAAAATCGGCAAAAAAGTGACTTCGTAATTTATGGACGCTCCCTATAAGAAAATTTATCAAATACTCTTTTCTTTCCTCCTTTTCACAATATTGCCGCTCTTACCATAGTCTGCAATAAAAATGCTCCGCCGACACGAAATTCGCAAATTCAACCAAAAATGACTGACTAATAAACGCAAAATCATCTAATTAAAGTTAATGTCATCAAAAATAGAGAAAATACAAACATTAATTAGTTACCATTGCAAAGTCATCATACCAAAGGAAAACTACTACAACATTTTTACTGCGTTTTTTTCGTTTTGTACAGCCAAAAGTATTTTACTGTAGGTAAAGTTGTAAAAACGCCCGTTATTTGATTGTTTTCACCATAACGGGTGCAACATTTCTTTTTAAAGGTAAAAGTGGGCTAAAACAATAAAGAAGACTATTTTGACTATTTATTACTAGCCTTTCACTAGGCCCAAATTCACTAGCGCGCAAACTTAGGATAGCCAAATTTTTCTGGGTGGTACACCAACACCTTAAGAAGGTCTGACTCGTCTGACATAAGTTATAGAAATGAGGTCTCTTTTGTTTCGGAGATAAAAAATCTTCCGTAAGTGCAGTTTTGCTACTTAAATACGTAGAGGTCAACTTCTATGAGAAAAAAGTGCCCGAGTGCGCAGCTATAAAATTCTTAAAAAATAGTTTCTCATAATGCAAGCATTTTAAAACTTATTTTGAAGTTTTTAGAAGTGAAGTCTCTTTTGTTTAAGAGAAATTCGAAATACAATTTTTTAAATTGGAGTTTTTCTAAAAATTTACGAAAATATGCTGCCAGCAGAGGCCTTCATCACTTAATTTTATCAAGGTGATTTGAACTCCATATTTACCTTGTTGGTAGATAGGTTGTAAAACACTGATTTGAGGTTCCTAGTATTTAGTAGAAGCTATGAGTCAAAATGGTGATATTGACTTCTGTAAATTGACATTTTGGGTCAAATAGCTTTTTTGGAACTTTTAGCAATCATTTTGAATTGTAATGGTGATTGAGAACTTATACAATGTCTGTAAAAATTTCAATACAGTGTCCGTAAAAATTTCTATTAATAACACTATTAAAATTGTCGCATAAAAGAAAGTTGACCTGTAGCTGGAAATAAATCATCTTGCATCCGAAGAGAGAATACAAGATTTTAGTGCGTCATTAAATTAGTTACGATGCAATCCACAAAAATCGCAGAGTAGTGAAAGTTAAGTCATAACAAATTGGCGTACCCGGGTAAATTAATTATATTTCTTGTGATTTTCTTGGCTTTCTACTTGCATTTAGAAAATTGAAATAAAGTAAATAAAAAATTTCCTGCAATAAGCTTAGAATTAATTTAGGATGAATTTTTGGTACTTGAAAGTAGTAAGTAGTTGCAGTAACGTGAGATTGAATGGAATTTGTGTGAGTCAGGAGCTGCCCAGAAAGTAACTTTCGCGTGGCACATTTAATGGTGTGGTGTAACGTAACAGATTTAATGACAATAGAAAGTAATAGTGATAATAGAGAAAGTGGAGCAGTGTCACTTGCGAGAAGGAACATGAAGCAGAGGGAGCCTAGGAGTGTTCTCTATAATTTGTGGAAGTTCATTTAATTTGCGCGAAAGTGACTCGCTTCGCACATACACAACGGAAGATAATGAATGAGAAGAAAAGAGTCGGCTGAACTTGCTGTGATTAATTTCTAGGCTAATAAGTAATGCATAATTAAAGGTTGACATCAACTATACAGTGGGGACTGTAACTCAAGAAAACAAGCAGTCTTCGCCTTTCTCCTCCTTTGTTTCCTCACAAGACAGAACCGGCCTGGTCATGAACTCAATCGCCTGGCTAACACAATTCCAGAAACATGAAAACATCATCAAGGATCACGGCCACCCTACCATCCACTCAAAACAAAAGTAACTTTATCCACAAAATGCCCACTTCCTCTTTCCTTCACCAAATCTATTTCGTGACGTTCCTACGCTCACCACGTTTGTCAACAGTACTGAAACTCTGATAATTTTTATGACTACAGAGAAAAACAGAATTGCATGTATTCAAAATAAATGCAATGAATAAAATAATATTCATCAATAATAATTATTAAAGGCTTACATTGACATTTAATGTGAAGTAGCACTTTTTTAGGCATACCTTCTAACTCAGCCTTAAAATTAAATATGTTATAGGAATCTTCACCAATTTTTGTCTTCTCCTTCAAAGAGCTTTAAATGTTCATTTCTTTGCCTCTGCAAATGGTATAATGCGAAAAAAGAAAAATATGAGAGAGGACTTACGTGTACAGCCAGCAAAAGAAGTAAATTGGAGATAAGAAGAGCGAATCCGATGTGGAGGTGAACAGGGAGGGAAGAAGTCGGTGAACTCTTTCGGACGCACCTTGCTGCTCCCAGAACTGTCAGCACTTGAGCCACCGCCGCCATCACGCCACCCACGGCCTACAAAATTCCAAATGCTTAGTTATAGATTCTTGACGAGATATCCATGCCTAATTGTACAGTCCGTAATCGTAGTATGATTATTTTGCAGAAGAGAGAAAAAAGTAAAAAGTGACATTTATTGAAGCATTTGTGAATTTCTTAAAGGTAGTCCGGAGTTTGAGAGTTGTGAGGTAAATGAGTAATTGAAAGGATGGATTGCATGGGAGGGATGATGGAAGTAGTGGAAGTGAGTGTGGAATGCAATGTCAACTAATCCCTTTGTAACGAACTTAATAAGATTACAGGCCTTGCCTTTGTTTGCTATTGAGATTTCTCTGTCGACTCATTTTCTCATGTCGTGCCTTCTGCTCTGCTCCACTGTCTGGACGCACTCATGCAATCTTTTGTTCACTTCCACTATCCATCATTTTCTTTTCCACTTCCTAGATTTATTTCTGATATCATGGGCTTTCTTTTGTAACATTCATCCGGTTACTTATCTCCGACAATAGATTCTAATGTACTGCCTTCAACATTTATTATTATAAATAATGCCCAGTCATTATTCCTCCTCTGATACCATTAACGTGCCATTACTTCTTACGCCATTGTTTTAATTTACATTAAATTTTTCTCTTAAAGTATTCAATTCTTTTATAACACCTTGCATTTCAGGAAAAATAAGGCGAGCAACATTACGGCTCATTTACTCATTACTTCGGAGTATCGGAGTGCAACAAATAGGGTTTTTGCTCACAAAAAGTGTTATTTACGGTACACTGACTACAAAATATACTGTATACGTCAACCCAAGCACATATGGCTAGGCGGCTTACGTGAATAATCAATTTCTAGGTTCTCTGCACGAGAGAGAGTTCGATTCCCTGCTTGGGTGACAAGGCCAGAGGTTGTTTGTGCGACGCATGAGTGGAAAGATAAGTTGTCTATAGGGGACTGGTATTGTAATTGTAGGGCCTTAGTCACTCTATCTAGGGCACACCGGCGGTGCAGAGACCCTATTTAATAAGGAAGCTATGAGTCCATTCAGATAACAGCGCTTGACCTTTATGTATTAATAACTAACAGCAATGTCAAATAGTAAGAGGCGTTTGCAATGCTCTCATTAGTGGAATGCGCACAGATCCTGCACTCAATAAGCTTTTAGAAGAGGAGCCTCATATCACAAACTATACTAAGTATACTATATTGTGCTAGCTAATAAAATGTAGTATTTTGTTAGTTCGTGAATTTAGTTTCTTTTATATATATTTCTTGGTTTTCTTTATTAGATGCTTAAAGTAGTCTTTTGAGGAGGGGAGGGGGATTGGTACTCTTGATAGCTCTTGATTGTGTGAAATAAAAGTGGGTAGGAAGTGCCAAGTGCAATTGGGCAGGCCTTTAGAATTTAGAATGCCTGTATAGTAAATAGGTATAGGTATGTGTGAAGGTTTGTAAGTGCCTAACCAAGGGGAAGTAGAGTTGGAGTTAAAATTTGAAGTTTTACTTAGTTTAAGTTTAACTTTAACCACAATTTGTATTACAAGTTGAAGTTGTCTTGTCGTTTCTTGTTCTGATCTGCCTGTCCTTGTATAAATTTACATTTGGAGTGAAGGAAGAGAGGAACGTGTGGTAGCTAACTTCTTGTGAGGAAAGTGTCCTGGTAGCGGAGAGTAAATAGGTGAAGATGGGAATAGGAGTTAGCGTGAGAGACTTTGTGTATTTTCATCTGCCTCGCTCTCCTCACAAGTCACACAGAGGAGAATGGAATACATAAATATAAAACAGTGGCGACGAAAAGGGAGAAAGTGAAGGAAAACTCTTGTCCTCTGATATCATTTCCTCATCAAGAGACTTGCACAAGAAAGCCCAGGAGGTCCCCTCTACTTTACTTTACTTTATCTTATTTTACTTTCCCTCACTTCAGTTAACACGACTTGACTAGAATTTAACTTTAGAATCTCCAGTGCAAAGCAAACATATCCCACCTGACTACACAGGCTTCCCGGCCACACTGCGCTATTATTACCCATGGATATGTCTCAAGTCGCACTTTCACCAAAGTGAAAGTCCTAACATGGCATCACACCCGCACTCGCCATCAGATGAATAAATTTAGGTGAAATTCTCACTTTACAAATTTGATTCTCGTTTACTCACACCGTTGTCATGCATAGCCTCCCCTACTTTCTCCAAATCCCACTCCCACAAGTCTACCTTTCAAAACAATGATAATTTCCTCTGGTGCTCTGCCATTTGCTGCTGTGATGTGACACGCTGAAACTTCTCGCTACACTTTCACTCTACTTTCCCTTTTATCTTCGGAAAAACGAATCAATGTAAATGTACGTGTACATATGGACATACACTTCATACGGAAGCTACTGCATAAAAGAAGTAATTGAGATCGTCTGTCCACATTTTGTACTTAAAATTCTTCTTGCATTTCAATTAAACTTTTTTCACCACCAGACATGAAATTCCAAAGGGTTTGTCAAGAAAAGACAAGGGAAGTGAAAGTAAGTGAAAGCAAGTCAGCGCACGTAAAATTTTCGACTACAACTTTTACTCTTTTCTCTCCTAAACTTTCTCTATTCTCCCTGCTATCAATGTACTCGTACTTTCTTTCGAGTCCTATAATATTATCTTTCTCTTTTCATGTATTCCTACTTAAATTATACTCTATATACCCAATAACACAGAGAAAGGAATATATTCACGGGGAGTAGGACCTATTGGGTTTGTTTTATTGATTCAGGTCTGAAAGACACATCAGATATTATCTCCGGCACTAGAATATAGGATATTACATTAGTAGAAAAGTAAGAAGATATTTAAAAGGAGCTATATCGTAAAAGTACTTTCTTTTGCTTTCACCAGCTTTCGTTTACTTTGTCCGATGGATAAGTATGGGAGCGACTACTTGCATATTTGCTCGTAACTGAACTATTCAGATTTTATTTTACTAGATTTTTCTCAACTTTTTCTGCCTTTTCATCGTATTTCTCTGTCTCTTTTCCTATTCACTTTATTTATTGCCCCGGAGTTACACAAACTTGTCGTAAACTAAACTCAACTCAACTCCTGAACTGAGCCGAACTAAACTAAACTAAACTGAGGGAGCTCATCTCATCTCCGCTCTCTTTGCATGCCTTTCCTCCAGGAATTTCCAGACCCACTATTTAAACTATCTCGTCCTTATCTCATCTCTCCCGTAGTTAATACTTCCCAACTCACACAAACAAAGAAACACTGCGTTCTGTTGTGCACTCAGATCAAAACTATCAATAAGCCTAAACAAACAGGAATGGGACACTCTTTTCTCTCTCCTCCTACACAAATTCAAATCTCACATACTTATTGCATTATAAAAAAGAATGCAGCTTCAATTCGCTCTTCTCAATTTCCAGTTCATTTCGCAACGCAAGAAACTAGCCAAGAATTATTGCAATCTGTTAACAACTTGTGCATGTGTTTATGACTCCGAAGCTCTTCCCACGCGCACAACTACTTCCCATACTCACAACATTCCTTTTATAGCACTATCCTCTCCAACTTATTCTATTATTGTTACTACCCAAACTTTCCCTATAAACTTTCATCAAAAATCCAATCCGCCCAGCAAAATATCAATTTCAAAGAATTATCAGCCCTTAGCGAACCTTTTTCAACCAATAACCAACTTTGCCAGAAATTCATTACTACTCATGCCCTTCAGATTACTTTTCTCTTAACAAATCTCATTAAAACACAAATTTCCAGCTAACGGAACAAGAAACTCTTTTTCTACAATTTTGTAATTAAAATTTACTTGTCTGAGTGAAAATACCTATACCAGTTAATCAGTTTACTTAATACCTACAGTATTTCCCTAATTCCATTATAGAATTATTATACATTTAGGTTTTTATTCTTTATAATTTCTACTAGTACTATTTGAATTTCTCTTCCTGTTGTCGCTTTCCCACAAAATAAAATGGTAAATTGTAGCAAACGTAAATTGGGTAGGGCAAAAACAGCGTTTTCTTCATCTTCCTCTTTTGCACATTGCTTAGTGAGCATCTGAACAATGTAATCAGGGACAGATAGCACATTTGAAAAACGTAATTACAGTTCTCACATCTTAAGAGTGTTAATAATTGCTTAAATAGTGTCAAGTGTGCATTTTATGTGCTGTTAACATACATTAATAACAGTGGGATAGATTGGAGCGATAAATGAGTATCTGATAAGGTATTTTTGCCGTTCTGTGAAATTTATGCTAAACCCTGTGTTTTCACCATTGTGTTTTCGAGTTTCTCTTATAAATACAACGGGCATAGTTTTAGAGTCCTGGAAAACAAGAAGTGTTAGGTTTATGTTCTGAATTCCCATCTGTTATTCCCTTACTGTACAGTTCAATGTTCTTCCAAACCATTTAGGAGTAGAAATAGCGTGAGGTTGATATAAGGATGTACAGTACACAAAAGGAACTAATCAATATTGCGCGAGAATAGGGTGGAAAAGCGTAGAAAACAGTGAGCGTTGTCCGTGTCTGTTTGTGTTTAACAGGAAATTGATGTTTGTAAATAATAGAGGAAAGTTAATTTAACGCGGGTAAATGAGAAGAAAAGGGTTTTACATGGTAAGAAAGGGGTACCGGGATTAAAGCCGTGTAAAAAATTGAATGTGGGCCCGTGGTAATAAATTTGATTAGGGAAATTACTGAAATTAGTGGATGATTAGAATTAGAGTGGAATTCAGTGCTTACTTGTATAATTCTTCCGGCGATTTCTTCTTTGTGGTAGTCATTGTACTTATTGTCTCCAAAGTAGACGTACATTACGCTGTCGATTCTTCCCCTGGAAATGACATCAGCGAGTCCACTTTGGGCAATAATAGCCTGAGGACTTTCAGTCGACGTTCGATCAGACAAGGCTGAGGCAGGGGATTCAGGCAGAGGATCTTTATACTTATCTCGAAGGGAATTTCCATTTCGAATGCGATTTCCACTGCGAACTCGTTCGTCTTCGTTGATCCGTTTTCTAATCGGCATCCTTCGTGAATTTTCCTCTTCCGGGTAATTGCTATTGGCATTGCTGTTCCCGTACGAATTTCTTTCCCTGGCACTCTCCCCACTTGCACTGCCAGAAGACAGCAGCGTTTCGTACTCCGGTTCGCCGTAGTACTCTCCAGTTGCATTGTTGTTGCTATCATCTGGATAAACTCCACCGGAAGAGAGCCACTCCGGATACAACATTTGATTACGAGATGCTTTCCCATTAAATCCCCCCAAACTCGCATCGGTCGAAGACGACAGAGTGGATGTTGACAACTTCGGTCTCCATTTAGGTCGATTATTTCTGTCAGATGAAAAATCGACGGTTGTAATTGTTGCTGGAGTGGCGACCGGCTCTGGGTTCTTCATTTTTGTCAGTACGGTAATGGTGACAGAGGGAGAATCAGCTGGAGTGGTGCTCGTAGTGACAGAAGTGTCAGTTGTTAATTCGACAGGCGCAACTGACGACGTTTCACTTTCCATTGAGTTCATCAATGGAAATCCAGATCCAGAAGTCACACTTGACGGCTCTTCTGAGGAAATTGAGGATGGAGACGGAATTGGCGGCGTCCGTGTCGAAATTGACATTTCACGCAGAAGATCTTGCAAATCGAATATTTGTTTACCAATTGAGTGTGAAGTATTTGGCATTTGAGGCTCGATCCGTAATAGAGATTGATGCTCTTGTGTTAAATTCAGTTTTCCAGCCCGGGTGCTCGACCACAACTTTCGCAGCAAATTGATGTTTGACGGTTTTTCAATAGCAGTCGCGTAGGTGGACATTGACATTGAGGAAGGCGTCGGGGTCGCTCGCGTCCCCATTGACACCTCTGACGATAATGTGTCTGAAACTGTTGTCGACGGCCATTCATAATTTATTGGTGAGCGCAGAACGGGAGGTGAGCGACGTGAGGAGGACGAGGAGGGGATTAGCGTTGATGATCTCTTTAATCCCAGTAATTGACCATTCGGAGGGAATGTAGTTGCTGAGTTTGCAGTCCAATGATTTCCTTCCTTTTCTTCCACTAAGTCTTTCACTGAAACGCCAAATCCAGTTGGCAGCTTTTCCCCTAAAGACACTTGTAAGTTTCTCTCTGTTGAATTTCCAATTCGCCTGTCCACCACAGAAAGCTCCTTTGAAGTTTCCGCTCCTGCAAAACAAAGATAGTCTACAGTTTCAATTTTCCTCTACTGCCGCTACTCTAAAAATTAACTCCACTCCACTCAACATTTCTTTACTTACCAGTTACAAACCCTACTGATAAATTCCAACACTGACACTAACACTGATAAAATTCACGAAAAGCCTAAATTAATTTCATGTCCCAGAGATCTCTGTCGCTCAATGCATTGCAGTGCATATGACTATTTAGAAAATATACACAAAGTATTAACAGTTTTTTCCTTGTGGTAAGTAGTCCTATTAGAATTCAAGGTAATAGTATTTTCCAGCATCTACTTCTGGAATCGTATTATCAACTTTACTATGGCTTCGTTTCTACATCGTTCTCAAATGCAGTACGAAGTAATTTATTTATCTATGCATGTACAGGTATATATAGGTGTATAGTATTTCTCTACGATAGTATCGAAGAGAAATGAATAATGATGTTGAATAATTGAAAATGATGAATAAATATCGTATGTGACCCAAATTCTTGTCTTTCCTTTCCTGTCTGCTTTTAGTAAGTTAATAATAAACTTATTGGGAGGATAACCGCGTAATACCTATAGTATAGGTATATCAAAATATCAACTTGGCTTATAATATTACTTGGAGTCAGAAAACTTAGGTAGAGAGGTAATGTAATCGGATCGTAACGCAATGACAGCGTTACATCAGCATGAATAAAAAATATGAGAACGGGAGCCAAATAGATGAGACGGAAAGTTGGGAGCTAGTCAGCTTACAGAATTAGAGTTTCTACGTTTCAGTAAAAAGAGATGGAAACTTGAGTTCTTCGCTAGTCGCTAACTTTCGTACCTGAGTTATCTACAGGGATACTCAAACACATTACAAAGGTTTCGAATCCTGGTTTTGAAATTCGACTGGCAAATGCTTTCTTTTATGCAAGCAAGGTAGAATTCCGTATCCGTTGTCACCATTCTGATAATTGCAATACTCTTTCAATGGAAGACTTTTTTACCAACTCTTTACCACCAAAACCTTACTTCGCGTGTTAAAGTGCTAACAATACCAGACGGAAATTCTAAATCTAAGTATTGATATTTACTGCACTTCTTGTAGCGTACGTGCTTTCATTTGTTCCATTTACCAATGAGTGAGCATTTGGGATATCCTACCAAGCTAATGTAAATATTCTTCATTATTTATGACTCAATTTCCATTTAAAATTACTATTACAAGAAATTGTAAAAACCCCAGCTGTCAGGAAAGAACAATGATAGCTTTTTAACCGAATTGATGAAATCAATAGTCTTCTGTGTAAAAATGTTGTTTCAGTGCACATGAATCTGTGACCCGATAAACAACCATAAGCTACATTTAATTCAGTACTAGGGTAAATATTATTTTGTATTTAGTGTAACTAGTAACTAGTATTATAATCCCGTACTTAGTACTTACTTACATACAATAGAGAAGGTTGGCAAGTAAAAAATCCATTGTTTGACTAGACTTTGATGTTTGTTTTGTAAGATTATGCACCCTGCACACGGCTTTTCTATGCTAGCTCTGCTTCGGTGATTCGAGTGCATTTAGTTTTGAATAAATTAACTCTGTAGCTACAGCGTAAATATTTACATAGAAATTAATTATCTGTGTGACAGAAGATAATACTTGCGTGTTTTAAATATTTACTATCCAGTCTTAATTCTTGTTCCATACACGTTTCAAGTCATTCTTTTCACACACAATGCAAACTTGATAGCACAATTGTAAATCGGGAACAAACGCAGAGGTATATCATTGTCACAACTGACTTTACAGTTTTATTTTTAAGTGTACACTTCCTCTCAAAAATAGACCACCTTTTGAAGTACTATTTTTTATTAAGCCTATAGGGCGTTACCAAGTATTTCTACAACAGGTTTATTGTTTCAAAACAATATTTTCTCCTAAAAATCAGGTTAGGTTAGTCCTCTCAAAAAATCTTCAAAGCTTGTGTATTAAAAAGGTCTTCCCAAAGGATCTCAAAATAACGAAATGCACTTAATGCACTTGCAGCAACTTAGAATAGAATGCAATCGGAGCTGCTTGAAATGTTTATTTTTATATTAAAGTATTTCATTATAAAAATTTTATTATTTTATATTAATTTATTAGGTCGAATATTTCAATTTGCAAAAGTTCTGGTTGAAGCAATACAGCCCCCGAGGGGATTATACATACTAGCGCTGCAAGCATTTTAATTACTTACTACAATTGACTTCATGAAATGTGGAATTGTAGAATGTAGAAGGAGATTTCATTGTGAAAAGGGGAGTAATTTTCTCGTTTTCCATTAGTATTGGAAAGATTAATAAATATTATTTTTAAGAAGCAGAATCCGACGCAGAAAGGGTTCACACCAACAAATTGAGATCAGGGGCTTATACTGCTTTTACGGATAAGATAACATTTTTATATTAAAGCAAATCATTATTACTTTTCAAATTCCTTCTAAACAAACTTTTGTAAAACAAAGGACCATATTATTTCATTTATAATGACAAAATTGGCGAAAGGTTGTGATTGTGAAGGTGGAAAGTTTATTGAGTCAGATAAATTCCCACTTTCCTATATACGTAGTACTAATATCCCTTTGGAAGGATGATTCGCATTATGCGTAAAATTTTGGGAGTAAACCAAGGGAAGAATTGTTTGACCCTACTGTCCTGGGAAATAACTAGTAATAAGATTAGTGAAAAATAAAGCTGCGTAAGTTAATAGTAGGAATGTATGGAATCGTTTTGTGATAGTGCCATTGCTGTGCACTCTGCATTTGTTCCATTGATCTTCGTTCGTCTGCCAGACACAATTCCACACCACACATACACGCTTAGTTACCATTGTGCCATACTGACGCACGTGTACTCTGTTCTGCACTCTCAATGAATACATACGTCTCAGATATACGGCGGTGAAAGCAGTAGAAAGAGGAGAAAGTTATACTGACAATGAGACGTATGGAAGAGAGAGAAACCCACATTGATGTGGAAAGAAAGGAAACGTAACGAAAGGACTTGGATTCATTCATTGTCATGTCAGCCATTCCTTGAACAAGTTCAGATCACACAAGTAATACATACCAACTCATTCTATTCCACGACATACAGTAAAACTATCAGTTATGTACAATATGCCTGCGTACCTATTTTCTTTTCAACACTCAAATCTATCAATAAGCCAAAGAACCAAAATTCTACACCCAGGGTTTCCTATACCCCAAAATATTTCACCACCTTTGGAATAATATTCAAAAAAACCTAAAATGCACAGGTTAAAGTAAATCCTCCTTGAAAATAAGTGAAAGTTTGCTTTCTCCTATTTTTAATTAATATAATTACCTTTTTATGTGCAAAAATGCATTATATTCACAGAAACCTAAAATGCGAGGGTGAAAAAAATTCCTTATTAACAATAAGTGAAAATTGACTTTCTCCTATTTTTGATTACCCGTTTATAAACTTTCTAAAGACAGAAATGTAATTTAGAGTAGGAAACCCTGATAGTTAAATAGTTTTTGTGGAGAAAGACGTAAGTCAAGGGAGGCTACAAAGAGTGACTGACTGGCTGGGGTTCGTCTATTGAACAATAAGAAATTGAGCCAAGAAGTGAAAGCTAAGCGTAAAGAGAGTCTTCCATGGTACGGCATTATGTGTCTTTGCTATGCTTAGATATAGTAATGCGAACGGGATCTTTGATTCACCCATTGAACGTATAAGTAGTTATCAAACGAAAGAGAACTTAGACTTACTTAGATAGGAAGTTATAAGAGAAAGCACATCCCATCACCAATGGAGAGTTTAAATAAGGAGCACAAAGAGAAAGTAAAGGCGACTCACCATAACAGAAAGTTATCGACGCGAGTAGAACCAACAGTAAAGTCACAGAGTTGCACTTGGTCCTTTGAAATCCCAAATCCCTTTCCCCTTCCTCTCCACATTTACGCCTCATTGCACTCTGAAACACAAAGATAAATTCATTACATACTACTTTCCCACAAAATCCCTTTTTTAACACTACCATTGTTTGCATTTACTGCTTGTCAATATTCCTACCTCTCAAATTGCCTAAGAAAATAAAATGCTCCTTTAAAGTTAATACCACACAATCTCTTAATATTTACATTTTTAATTTCACATTGTTTACATTTTATTTTGCCATATTTCCAAATATTGCTAAATTGCTTATATTTTTACACTGTTTTGCCATAATATCCATGTATGCATAATATGTTATGAGGTAAAAGGTCAAATTTAGTTAATCTGACAGTAATTTCAGAATAATGTACAGATGATTTGTCATTATGCTAGATTACTGTCATATTTTCCTTAAAAAAGTTAGACAGGCATATTTACATTCTGTTATTATAATGGTTGTAAGTAAATGAATTCAGATATATCGTTTTCTTGCATTTATTTGAAGACTGAAAGCATTGTGCACTCTGTCTCTGTCGCAGTGGCGATCATTGCTTATATTTTATTAATAAAAGTGGTAGTAAAATATTTGTGGCCTGTAGAATTAGAGTGGGATTGAATTGGAATAGGAGAATAAATGATGGAGATTGAAAAGTGGATGATAAATAGAATATGGATAAGTAGGGAGGACTTGTTTTGGTAAATGGGACGGAAAAGAAGATTTCACTGTTGATTAGGGAGTGAAGAGGTTAAAGTAAATTTGACAGTGGCCTAATTCGTATGCAGTGGTGTCTAAATACTACATCTGCAGCTGTTTACATTACACGGGAGTATTTTGGGCGGAGAAGAGGGAGACGGAGTGGATCGCGTGCATGGCGTTTGTTTTCTGACAGAAATGCAGATGCATCACCCAAACGGAGTCTGACGGAGCTTATCCAGCGAAATCCAATACGGAATACAGCCATGTAAAATAAATAGTGTGCTTTCTCCAGCAGTTTAGTTGGAGAAAGAGGAGGTTGGCTAACTCACACTTTCTCCGTTTGAGTACTGGCTGGGCTACTCTTTTATTGTACATATATAAGTGCAACATGTATAATTGATTAGGCGGAATGGAATGTGACTGATGCATTCCGTCCTCCTCCTCTAATATCCCCCTCTATCAGCATAATAACAACACGCTGTTTGTGTTTTGTATTTCAATTTCAATTGTAGTCCAGTCCGGAGTATCCAGTTGGTAATGTAATCCAGGCTCTTGTTATTTAAAGTAAAATGTAGGCCGTCCTCTCTCTCCATTCCTAAATATTTCATGTAGATAGCGGATAGATATCCCTTGACGTATGTACACAGTGCATTCAGACTCCTGTTCCTGTGCTGCGCATCAAAAGCAATGCTATAAACCTGTACTCCACTCCACTCCACTTCTCCAGTTAAATTTCAAGCGACTAAACTGCTGCTCTATGAATTCATCTAATGTTTTATGTATAGTTCGTAAACAAAATGCTAAAAACAAAGGCATGTTTCCTATGCTAATGTTTTCCAGCACTTTGTGCCATGTCCTTTACTGCACATATTATTATTCCGAGCCCTCATAATTCATACAACAATTTCAGTTAATACTAGGTCAGGTACATACAATAATAATATTATGATCCATATTAAGCTCTACCCTCCCAAGGCATACCTTACATCCTCAACATCCATTATTTATCTTTTTTGTGCGTTCTCCCGTCCAGAATTATATAATAGCTATGTCTATAAGTCATTGCCATACGATTTGCAATTCTCGTATAGTATACACCAAATTATAGTAAGTGAAGCAGTAAAAAGGAAACGTATGTTGGGCCTGCGATACTCAGATAGTGTGTAGGCGTGTTCGAACTCTTCAGCAGAGAGATGCATGCTCACATTCATTTCCTTCTTTCCTAAGAGGTGTCTTTTACTGCATTTTCTAAGACTAAAATTAAATACACCGTTTTATGCTCCCAACTTTAACTTCAACCAAAAATGCATTCTCTACTTCGCCACTATAAGTTCTTAACTTTCTGTTTTCCAGCGTTTCTTAGCTGTCGCAATATTTTCCGAATTCGGAAATCAATGGTCGAAAAATAATTTATAGTAATTTTAGCCAACATTTCAGCAGAAACCTCAAAAATTATAAATGCCACATTTTCAAATGTATTTAATTTTAAAAGACTGAGAAATAAATTGCAATTAAGAGCACCAGTATTTAAAAAGTAAGAGTTAAAGAGTTCAGTAAAATGTGAGGGACAATTATGCTCCAGTAAAATAAAGATGAGGTAGGTAAGTGGCTTAATAGATGGAGAAGGGAGGCGGAAGAAAATGAAGTGATGAAAGTGAAGAGAAAGACTCGCGTGATTAATCATTGGTGAATTTTGGATAGTGCACCATCTTGCAAGTCTACAATCTTAAGGAATAATATTCCCCGTGAACTGCTTTCGTATACAACCAATCATCAGCTTACTTCTATAAAGGTACAGGAAAGATCCCATTCAACGGTCTGAAAGCTTATTGCATTACACAATAATACCCACCGTTAGGTAGAAAAGAGTTTTAGATTATTATTGTAGCACGTTCCATTTTATGCATCTTATTTTATTTATTAAGTTATTTGGGAGGGAAGAGTTGTGTAGTGTGTTGTGCTCTATTTTACAAGGTACAAGAGCAAATGAAATGGAAGGAAGAAAGATGTCCCTCATAAATTACATTTTTCGTCGCCGTCATTTTATGCAAGCCTTCTCCGCTTTCGTCATAATATTAATGCCTTCTCCTCCACGTTCACATTAACTGGAGAATAAATGTTCACTGATTAGTAGAGAAATGAGGTTAGAAACTGGGTGACCCACCTACCCCTTACGTCATATGCAAATTATCACCTTTCTGTTACTTCAACTACTTATTTCCATTTTCTCTTTACTATAAAACGGAAACACTTCATATTACGCATTTTACTTTCTCCTTTTACAGAAAATTACTTAACAAAAGTATATTTTGATTTCTTAAAAATGGTTACAAATTATACTGGATTAATCGGAGCATGATTAATCGGATTAGTTTAATCAGACTGACCAATGTTTGATCAGAAATTCGAAATGCAAAAAGTAGTAATAAGGAAAATTCAATATTTTTGGTGGAAAAATTAATATTTTTTGGTCCCGGAAAATAAAATTATTTTGGTAAATTTAGGTATACTTGTGAAAGTTACGATTTTCATTTTAGTAAAACCCCTATTATACTGGGAATGCAATAAAATGATTTGAGGGAAATCTATATAATTTCTCAGTTGAAAAATCCTCTTGTAATTTTGGCTTTCCCTGTAGAAATTCTAAAGATTTGGTAAACAAGTAATGTAAAAGTGCCTAGCTGGTGTTTGAATTTTCTGTAGATCAGGATTTTTAGAGATAGGATGATAATAGGAAAGTTGTATATTGAAAAGGAGGTGTTTATGTGTGTAGTTGGACTAGAATGGAGTATTTTGCATTAGAGGTAGAGAGAGAGAAGGATGGATGTTAGGAGTGTGGTTGGGAGATGGATGGTGTGAAAAGTAGTTGGAGGAACGTTTCTTTGTCCCCAGGTCTTTTGAATTATCTTTTGAATAGAAAACTAAGGAGGGGAAACAATTGAGGCTGAGTTTAGTTATATAATATGAAAGCACTTGATGCAGCACACATCACATTTACAGATTCAATCTCCATTCGATTAGATCAGCTCATCTCAGAAACTTCGCTCACTCACCTCACAATGGAAATTCATCGCTTTCCTTTCTTCGCACTCTCTCCAACACTAAATTACATACTTAAAACACAGCAACCTCCGAGAGGTGTTGTGTTATTGCCAACTCAACATTTAATCTAATTCAATCCACTTTATATCCTTTCCTTTATCGCTTATTTTATACCCTCCAGTTCTCTTCCTCTACATACAACCCCATTTACTATTTACCTATTTTATTCTCCCGATAACAACATCTTTTCATCCTCTCCATATCCACAAATATCTAAACCACTTATTATTGCTCACTTGGTCGACTCTTAACACTTCTCCATCCATATACCCTTCTTTTCCATTTATGTACCTAGTGTCCTATAATTCTAGACTCAACTTTCTTATTCACCATAAATATTCACTAGTTATTTCGGATATGGCAAGACATCGGAGATGGATTGTTACTTAAAACTGTGAAGACAGGTCAGGTTGGTTAATGACTAGACCCAGAATTCTTGAGTACAGGTCTTACAGAACCCCCAAGTGAAAATAAAAGATGAGCTTGGATTAAGCATTCGCCGAAAATAGAAAATTGCGTTAGGAAACTTGTTTCCCGTTATAAAATTCGATTAAATTAGAATCTTCCATGGTCTTTTATGTATCCTAAGTAGTTTTTTATAAATACGGGTATTTTTAATGCTTAATAAATGTAATTTTTCTCATGAGTGCTTTCTGGAACAGGGAATTACTGTTGGATGAAAATACATATGCTGCTTGTATTTATGTTTTGTATACAGTATTGGTAAATAGAATTAATTTGGTATAAAAAGATGAATAGGATGATATTTTGGTTGTGTAAAATGAATCTTTTGGGCAGAGAGTTGTGGTAATGGAATGAAAAGTGGATTTGCGTAAGTTTTTCCATGCGGGAAATATTGAATAAAAGTTTCTATTATTTGTGTGATAGAGAGGTAATATAATATTGGGTCTGTATGACTGTGGAGTTGGTTTGGTTGGCGTGGCGTGGCCTGGGGCTGAAATTGGAATCTATTCCGTGTTACACACGGATAATCAAATTCGGATCGGTTCAACAGAGTTCACGGTTCAACTGAGACTGACTTTATTAGATTTAAGTTGGTTGAGAGTCTGAATAGGAATTTCCAATAGCTCTTTACTGGAAGACCAAGCGAAGGAATGGAGAAGCATCTACTTAACCGGAACAGCTATGCATTCTGGCTATTCTAATTCCAGTTAGGCAAGTCTAATATAAAGGAACCCATTTCCCTTTGAATTTCTGGTCTCGGCGATTACATTACATTAGTCCGCACATTTTCCGCCTTTGATGAGTACCTACCTTTTTTGGATATTCCCCAGCTAATATAATTACACGCGAAGTCTGGCTCAGGCTAAAAGTAAATGCTAATTCTCTTTTCCTAAATATTCGTCCTCCACAGGCAATGCAGGGGAAAGTAATCCGTTATGCCTGCATGTGTCTCTCTCTTCTCATCTTCCCAAAATGAAAGTCAGCGCAAATTCAAACAGCGTCAATTTCATTTTACTCATCCAAAAATGTCTCCCGGCTCATTTACATATTGAAATGAGGAAACGATGTTTTTCTCGCGAAGGAAATGCAATTTAAGCATGCATTAGTCTCCTCATTTCATCTTCCTCAGTCCCTACTTACAATTCCAATCCTACCACATAAATTTCCTTTCTGAAAGAAATAATATGCTTTCCCAACCACCCATCCACATTACAGTGTCACCAATCCTATCAAAATTTATTTTTAAACCCTCGAATATAAGTTTTATTATACATGCATTATCGCTGTACCTCAAGTATACCACGCTCTATGGCAAAAACATTTTTTCCAAAACATTTTCACTTGATAACACCTCTATAAGCATTAAAATACTATGATAATCGTCATTTTTCCACAATTATAAGTAATTTATTTATCATTGCAGTATTAGTCAGTAGACAAAACTGCTGTATGAGAACGGATGGCAGGTTAGCCTTTATGCTGAAACTTTCCGTTGGTCTTCTTGTGACTAATGAATGTGGATTACCTTTTGAATCTATTTCTGAAATATGACCTCAGAATAAAAAATCACAACCTCAAAAGTTAAATGTCATTAAATGCCATTAAATTCACTAAACAATACTTGTTGATGGTACTAAGATGTTTTAATCAATTTTTCTAATTTGTTTTCACTATTGTGTTATATGTATAGGTTTATATGTTTGTACTGGTTTATTTTCCCAAATAATGGGCCCTCCTTGCAAGATAAATCATTTTTCCACAAGTAATAATATCACGTTTTCCTTAAACATTACATTTTGCACATTTTTGTTTTGGCACTTATCATTAACTAACATTATTGTCGTTTTTCCATTTTGTTTCGGGTTATGCAAAGGCATATACACGGTTACTATTTTAGAATATGCGACGCACTATTATTTTTAGAAATATTGGGCGAATCCGCATTATTTGGAGGGTAAATGAAATTTGAGGGTTTGAGACACAAAGAAGTTATGGAATTGTGCCTTGGTGGGTATATGGTATTGAAATGTAAATATCTTGTAATAAAAAGAGTGAAAGGAGCGGTAGTGTAATTGTGTTGAGCCGGTGAAGTAGGTAAGTTGAAAGTAATCTCATTTTGCCTTATGTAGGGCGAATTGAGTGATAGGAGTGATAAGATAATAGCGAAGTGTGTTCTGGTTGGGTGTAGGCGAAGGCGAGGAACGGTGGGAGCCACTGCATTACCGGGGCATTATTACATTATAATTCAGAATAGACTTGTTTATTGAATTGGACATAAAATCGGCTGTGCTGGAAGTTGGAGGGAGCTGTAGCGAAGCGACGCAAGCTCCACTGCGACTCTGGGAACTATGTTAAATGTTTTCATTAGATTATTAGCCACAACTCTATTAAGGATATACTTAGTGTCGAGTAGCAGTTACTAATATAGAGAGAAGTGATTTCGCTGCATCCCGACAAACGAAGCCGAAGCCACAATCAGATTAATAGGGAAATGCCATGTTATTATATCATAAACGCCTACTGCTCCCCTTCACACTCTCCAATCCAATGGCTTGATTTCATTTCGGATTACTTGCTGAATTGACTCTCTTTCATCCATTCATTACTGTTTGTTATTTACCTGACGTGAGTGCTTCTCTTGTTTACCAACCGTCCCTACCTCTCTCCCACAAGTAAATAGCACACATTTCAAACACCAAAAATACACAATTCATACTCCTTTATTTCAGCACTAGTTCACACCGTATTGTTACCAATTCCGCTAATAACAAACCTAAACGCATTATTTAATTAATTATTATAGTCAATATGTCATGTAAAATTTGCTGTCCAAGCTCTTTCACTTATATGTGCGATTATATGTGCTATAAGGGCTGCACAGAAATGCATAGAGCTACAAAATCTGTCTTAATCATTCTAACATTCCCTAAATTTTAAACCTGGTTTGTATCTCTACAGTTTTATAAGAGTAGAAATGTGAAGAACTTGAACTGAGCAATTTTATTTATTTTCTGCTATATTCATTATTTTTCAGTAATCAATATTATCACGTGGAGAAACTCTTAAAGGCAGTTTTAATTAATTTACTGCTACTTTCATTATTTTCAGGAATAGATATCATGTGGAGAAAGTCTTAAAGCCAATTTTAATTATTTTACTGCAACATTCATTATCATTTTTAATAATCTATTATATTTATAGCATGTGCACGAAATTTTTAGTCTATTTTATATTTTTACTGCTAAATTCTTTATTTCCCATTAAAACGCTGTAAGTCTGTGACTGTAAACGAAAGTATATGGACAAAACTTTCTAATTTTGTTTAAAGCAATATCAAGTTTGATAACTGAAATAAAGCATTACTTGTCTAATTATTTAAAGTTAATACCTAAAGATTGCCATTAAAATTGTACTATTATGCCATTAAAATAAATTTCATCACTGAATGCATTTTCGCCGTTGTTTTGGCATAATGGTAAAGACGGCGAAAAAATGTTTCCGTTGTGCATGCGAATATAAGTTTGTGTATTGGCATTGGAAGAGTGTATTTCAGAATTAAATAACTTTTAATAAAAAAGTTATTATGTTAACCTTGTTATATTAGGTATACAGAGAGCATAACTACATTTAACGATCGAGGAAACCTTCACAGTCTGTAATACGTATGACTAATATGTTTACGACAAAGACAGCATTCAGAAATGTGCAGTTATTTCCATACGCGTCCTAATCTTCAGTTTACGACGCAATACATAGTATGTAATACATATGTATGGATTGAATTTGTTGGAGTAAGTAGCCACTATAGAAGAGGTATAAAAACACAATGCGACTATGTTTCATGGTGTACAATGTACAATGTGCAGTATAAATATAAAATTGTGTTCCTCAAGAAAACTTGACTAGCAACCAAATTCCGAGAAACTTTTCCTCTTTCCAATCCAACAGGAAAAATCTGAGCAAACTCTATTTTGCTACTTTTTATATCCGTTTTTTGCTTTTCGGGTTTTCAGTTTTCTTTCTCCTTGCATCACTATGAATGTACTGTGAGAAAAACTTTTGCATAGCAAATCAACCAGCCACGACAAGCTTAGCTGTTAGCATACGATAATGCTACATTATATTACGGGGTGCTCAGTGTATCTTAACTTACACACATAACTCTGTAGATATTGTACAAAACTATTTGGTATTATTTACCGTAAATATTGGCTTCGAAACCCTGTCGACATTAAGCTTTGCTACGGTTTTAAATAGTTAGGTTACCGAAAACATTTTAAATATACTTATATCATTGCTAAATATAATTTTTTTAAACTTCAAATCAAAAGAGAATTTAATTCTTTATATAAAATATTTTTCAGAGAAAATATAAATATATTAAGAGAAAGCACATAGAAGAGATTTCAAAACTCGTGACCTTAAGTTAAGAGCAGACTTTAAATCAAAATAGGAAGACTTCCTCAGTTTGCCAGGATGCTGACCAAGGGGCTTAACCGAGCGATTACGCTACGTCTATTTGACTGAATTTTAAGTTTCCGTTCGTAGCGACACTCAAAATTCCTATTGTACTCTTGTCAAATGTCAAATGGATAAAAGTTTTCTGCTTTGCTGCTGATCCAATATAATGCAAGTATGTGGGTCTTAAATACGAGAGTAACAAAATACATTACCATATCCGTCAAGACACTGCATGTCCACAGCTTATTTCTTCATTTTGAAAATGAATATTATTATTTTCTTCTTGTAAACAAACATTGCAATAATAAGCAAATTTATTTTTTTCCACACCGTTTTTGTATTATTTTTATATTTGCACCTGTAACATTTGAAATCTAATATACTACAATATATTACACATGATTAATATATAACTGATGTTATAGAAAGTGTGTAAAAATTTTGGGAAGTTAATAATTTCAGCTTCAGTTTATTTTTAAAGGATTTTTATATCGCGAACTTTTTAAGGGGTTTTTACTAGGTTGGTGTAATGTCGTTGAATGCTTATGCAAATTATGTATGGTCTTGGCTTTTAGGAGTGGAAATAAGTTTAAGACGCTGCCGGTGTAGTACGTTGAGTATGTGGGCGATGTAATTCTTGTCACAAGACATCATGTGCTTCAGTTTACTACTTTACTTCATACACGCATGGAGTCTCTCAACTTTTTCACATAAAGAAAGACTTACAGACTTACAAATAAAATCCGGGATTTTATTCCCCTTCTATAATCTCTTCTCCAGACTTGTTTACTTCTGCAGTACATTTTATTAGAAGTTACATTAAAACCCAAAAATACTGTTCCAAATCTCACATACGCATTACTAAAACATGGTCTCTTGTAAATTGCACTATGTATCAAAATAATATTTTATAATCTTTACAGCTTTAAAACTTTCTCCGTATTTTCTGTAACTATACGCTTATGGTTATATTTTGCTCCCTACTGCCCCTACTGTATACAGTAAATATGTATAAAATGTTTGTTTTCTTGTACGCTATAAATCAAATTAGAAGAATTGTTTATGCTACACAGGTATGTGACGGAGAAATTTTTGCGGTGTAAAAATTGTTGTATATATTGTTCTATAAGTTAACACACTGTTATCGGTTAACGTTGAGAATGAAATTAGTGGAAGTCTAGCGGAGAGAGAGAAAGTAGCAAAAGAAAATGTTTTATTGCACTTTGGTCCTAAAAATAGTTGTCGTAAATTGAAAGGAGGACTTTGTTAATAATGGCTTTCACCAAGTCCCAATGCTCATAATTCACACTCATTAATAAGTAAAAGTCGTCGATAAAAATAAAGGCTAATAATATTTTGGTTGACACGGCTTTCTTTAGTGCTGTTCGACATGCATTTTGCTCGTGCTTCGAAAAAGACTTTTTGAAAGATTAAGGTACGTGGAGGGGAGCAATAATATTTATTCATGCTATGACCTAATGGATTGCCTATAGCTATTTTATCTGTTACAACCACTTGGTTACTGTTATTATTTATATGGACTAGCTAGGAGGGGATTAGCACATAAATTGCTGTAGAAATGCATTGGAACGGTTAGTCTGCTAATACTTTGGATAATCGCCTACCTTTGGTCTCATCTCACTGAACTTTCACAAAATGAGCGGAAACATTCCCATAAAACATTTTCATGTTCTACTTGGCATTTTAAGCTTTTCCTCTTCCTCTAACTTTGTTATACATATGTGCCCATTATGTACATTTCCGCAGACGGTCTTACAGAAATATTTCTTATTCCAATTTCCCTACGGCTACTATTACAATATTCTACTGCATATTAAGTTACATGTTATTACTATGCATGATGCAAATCATTGTGTCTCCTATTGCAATTGGCAATTGAATGCTCATTCATTATTATTACATAGCGTTATCAATAATCTCCATATTATATTACCTTACTTTATACCTACATTACATAATAAAGGTCTTGAACAGTAATGCGAAAACTGACCGCGCACCCTTTCTATAATCCGGATTATTTTAAGTCCTCTATTGTTTTTAGGCGAAGCAAACCCTTCATGCACGTGCACTGAAGTAAGCCGTACTTGCGGTGTTGCCAGCGTTAACTTTTACGACTTTACGTTACGTTTGACTTAAAAAAGTGTATGCACTCACATAAAGGAATTTCTACGTCATGTATGAATGTGTATGAAAACATGTATGAAAACTATGTATGAAAACAACAAGCATAATTTGATCAGTCTAACGTTTTAAATAATATAAAAACAGTTTCGTTAAGCGTTGTATACAGTGTACCTACACTGTATAGGCACAAATTATACAAAAATTAGTATTCTGAATACTACAAACATTTCTTTACATTTTAGTCTACCAATGCAGGTAAAACTACACTTACTTCTTACTTGTTAGTAAATTATATACATAGTTTATTCAAAACTGTAAATTATGAGGACAATCATCATGATTTACTTTTGTTTAGCAACTCCAAAATACTTACTAAATTGCAATTAGGACAGCATACTTCGAATCCTTCGATTTGGATAGCTAAATCATTGCTACATATCTTCTTTCTTGGAAAATGATAAAAGGAAAATTTCTTAAATTTTTATATCCTTATTTTTTAATACAGATGATATGTATCACTGATTCAACTAATCAAACTGAATATAAGTATTCCATGATTTGAAATAGGTATGTAGCCATAAAAGCAATCGAGACTGACTTGAATTTTATACATGTGTGACATGATAATTTACCGTTTACACCACTGTTTATCTTTGCAGCATGTGCAATGTGCATAGGGTCATATTATAATACCAATAAGTACTCCACGTCCACCGCTGTAGGTATTCATATTATTATTCTTATAACTTCTACACTTTTATGAACAAAGAGACATGTCCGGCAATGTCCGCAACCCAGTAGTGGCAACACTGTCCTATTTATTTCATGATTTTTGGGATGCCTCTCACCAATCGCCGTTCAGGTGTTACTTTTAGGGACTAATTGGTAAAAAGGGCACATAATCCTTTAATCCGCTTACGCATAATTGTGCAGACCCCATAATAAATGCATTCGCCTCGTCGAGTAATCCTTTTGCATGCAATTTTATCAATTATAACTGAGATGAACAATGTAACATACACTTCGTACAAAATATCCATAAGTCACGTTTCATTTAAAATATCGGCAAGATTTCCTAGAAACACGTAATTACGTAAACGTTCGATCACCGTGATTTATCTTTCATGGAATTCCCATTCCCTTCAGCAAAATAACTTTGTTTTGGACATTGTAAGTTGAAATTACGAAGAGTGTGTTACGAGAATAATTATTGTGATCAAGGAACCGTGATAAACCACATTTGTTTGCATTATGAAGAGCCCATTGTTATTACCCATGTACAATTAATGTGTACTTCTTCCAGTTGGCTAGTCTTAATAATCTTTGACGTCAATTCTCTAGAATTTCCATGTCCTCCTCAACTATAAGACCATTTTAGAAATTCATTTTAGAAATCGCATTTATAACGTCTATTTACAATTTTGTTCTCTGTGTCAAAATTTTGAGTTTTGAACTGGACGAAGACTGAAGTGTAATATTCGAGGAGGGTTTATAAACAAGGAGTTAGAGAATAGGGAAATATCATTAGATTTTTGCTGTGGCGATGGGTAAAGCTGAAAGGGAAGAGTATGATGTCTGTTCTGTAGTTGAATTTAGTTGAGTTGATTATTGTGGATCAGAGAGTGACCACTATAATTATTGATATAGAAATGCATAATGGTGTGGTATCCGAAAAATAATGGGATTAGAGTCTGCCTGCATGGAATGCGTTGCCTGACTTGTCCAACCACGTCGTAATCTGATTTACATAATAATTCCCTGAGACCTACAGCATTGAAACACGAACGCTCTCCTTAACCATCATAAGCACCAATACTAACTACGCAATTATCTTTATCGACTCCATTTTGTGTCTGCAATGCCATTACAAAAACCAAGCGTTGCAATTTCGAACGCTAATTCCCCCTACTTCCATTTCAGTTCAAATGTCCGATCAAAAAATCAATAGCCAAGCCAGTTAGCAGCTAACCATCAGCCAGACATCAATCCGGAATGATTGCCATCTAATTAGAGTGGTGTGGTGACTCACCCTGTGTCTGCATTCAATGTTCCCTGTCTGTTCTACTTCTACGGAAGAATGATTTCTCTCCGATGTGCCATTTTATGATTATGACTTTGATAATAATACACGCAGTGATGTAGCAATACCGTGGTTGGCCAAATTCGCAGCGTTTTAGCTTTTAAAAACCTTTTAAGACCAATTCAACCGAACAGAATTAGCAGGAAGGCAAAATTGAGCTAATGCCGTACTCAACTACTCACAAAAACGCACGATACCATTCCTTCTCTCATTTATTTCTCACAAACTTTTCAGTTCACTTTAATTCAATTCCTGCTCATTCTTTCAGTTTCTCCATATACCTGGCTGGATTCACACTCAATTCTTCAGACCAATCAAATGACATGTCAGTTGTACTTGTACCGTACGTTACTTCTATTATGGTATTCTATAGTAGATATCTAAGCAAATCCCCAAGCCATGCAGAGATATACTATAAACGTTTCTATTAACCATTACAAATTTGGTTTCCGTAATTAAATTATCCATACACCAATCATAAAATTCTCCGATACTTGTTTATGTTCACTATTGTTCTAGTTTATTGTTATTTAGCATTGAACCTTTTTAATAAGGCAATGCATGATGCATGGCTTTAATGTTGCCCCAGGTAAGTGCACAGAAAATGGGATTTAAGGAAACGTGTTAGACTATAATATTGTGTGTCTGCACAGGATCGCTATGCTTCTAGATATCATGACAAGGGAGAAATTTAGAATATTATTGATTCAATCTCTGTTCTGCGTACTCGATGAACAAACACGAAGGAAAGCATTTCATGTTTATTTACTGCAAAGCAAAGTAAGAAAAGATGAAAGGAAGACCGTGGCAAAGTAACTCTATAGGAGTAGATTGCAGAAATCCTTTTTGTCCCGTAAACCACCAGCACCACCACTTTCATCATTGCATAAGTTAAGTAAATGTGAACGGTACCTACACCACTAATTCGATTGCTTCTCATGACTTTGGTCAACACAAAGCACAAACACTCAAATTCAAAAAATGGATCCCCAGAATTCAATTGCAAATCGCACATTTAATTTTTCTCTTTACGCGAACAGTTTACTTAGCAAATCCAAATAATTAAAACTTGCACATTTAAACTATGCCGTGAATTTGTCATATTATCGTGCTAATGATATTAGAGAGTTTGCGTTATTGGATAAAAAAGAGATCATAAAACGTACTTTTAAGGCAAAGTGATTTTAGATCATTCTATAAATTATAAATGCAGCATTCCCACGTGTTCTAGAAGGATTTCCTGTAAAGTATTATGAATGAATATTTAAATACTATTTTGGATACGCAAACTACCTATACTAAAGATTTGACTTAAGGTAAAGAATGAGACATTATTGTAAACGTAGAGATTTTGGTTGGGGGGAAGTGTGGGAGTTAAGTATTCATGGATTCGACAATTGAAGTTATAAATAAAGAAAAGGAGTATGAAATTGGCGAAAGTGTTCGAAAGGGGAAAGTGAACCTGACACAGTTAGAGTTAACTGTGAGAGTGGAATGTGGAGCGGCGTATCAGTGGAAAGCTAAATTTGTTTGCATTGCATTGTTCATTCATATATATCATTAGTTAGTTTAACTTATGTTCTCTGCATTTACTACAGAGTTACTACATGCAGTTTTGTTTGCGAAATTTTGGCAATGAGGGAATTGGAGTATGATTCTCTCGCATAGATTCTACTTTGTCGTGTCGTCTTCTCTCTGAGGAGAAGGAAACTTTTGGCTGAGATCGATACAAAAGAGCGAAAGCTTTAATATTCATAACGCGTTCCTTTTCACCTTCCCTACTTTCTCGCGAGCATTACCACACACCATTGTACACTCCAGCAACACAGAACACACGGACAACGAAGACGACTCAAAGTAAAACCTGAAAGAAAGGAACTTTCCCAGCTATTTGAAAGTCAAGAGAAAATAGTGAAAGCGGAGAAAGCAAGGATAGATACACATGTACAGATACCAACTTAAATCTATTCTATAATGGTTTTGTTCCTACTAAACGTTGCTACACACTTCCACTCTTGTCTTCTAACATTCTTTCTATTACATTTCTTTCACTATATGTTACACTGCATCAATTTGCCCTAAAGTCCAAAATACAAACCGCTACTTCAATCCTTTCTCTTCTCAACATTTTTAAAATGTCACACATTCCTACATTTTCTCTAGAAGAAATGGGAACACAATCATATATTTAATTTTAATTTTTTATTTTGCATACTTAATAGCTACAGTTGCCTAAAATTATAATTGTTATTGATATTGAGTTATTGATAACGTACTGGCTTTGAAATAAATACGTGACAAAATAGTAATTAGTGTAACATAAATACCAAATTAGTAGCAGGAAAAATTTTAATGCTTTCACCTTTCAGTTATCTTTTGTGTTCTTGTGATTTTCAAATATTTTGATAAGAATTTATTAAGTTTTTATTACAAAATACTAAGTTATACTGTAAAAATTATTGTGTTTAAACCGTATTAATTAAAGGAGATACTTTATAGTGTCATTCTCTCCCTTCGTCCGTCTCTCAGTGTGTCCGCGCAAATAAAAAATGTATACTTTACTCTCTTACAATAAAATTTGAAAATTTAGAATTCTGATGGTAATTTTAAAGTTTTCTAAGCTTGTTCTACTTAGTTACAGTAGAAGTGTGGTTGCAATTGAAGTATACACGGTGTAGAGGTTTAGACTGTAAATACTGTTGAGTGAGTATTTTAGAGGGAGTGTTTAGCGTGTACATTATAGACGAGCGGTTTGTATTGGGTTGAAGGAGTATAGGTAGTTGGTAGTGGTTTGGTTGAGCTTAGTTTACATTAGTGTGCCGATGGGTTGGCGGGTCTCGTCTGGAATGGCATTACTCTCTATTGAGCAGACGAATTTTCATCTTTTGTCACACAAACACATTCTTCACAAAATCACATACATTCTTCTCTCGTGTACTTCCACGAAACTCTTTCCCTTGAAACGGAACGGACTATTTGTGGATTGCATTGCATTAAACTCGATTGGATCGGCTGACTTGGCTTCCCCGACTCCAAAGTATAGCCCCACACTTGCAAATACCTGCCATGCCACACTGCTCCCTACTCCACCAACCACACACAGCTATAACTCTCCACTTCAAAGTATTAAGGAAAACTCAATAATTTCCTTATAAAGATTCTATCGCTCGTCTTAACTGTTTATTGGCTCTTTGCAACATTCTTCGTGTTGCTTTCCTTCCCATACCTTTCACTCACCCTTTCTCCCCTCATATTTCCTCCTCTTACCTATTCTCTCACAAAGAATGTCATTTTCCGTCAAATTTTAACCCATAATCTAGAACACTTATATTTCATACATCGCAGCATGCTAAAAAAACTCCGAGTCAGAAAAAAGTCACAAGAATTTACCCATTCCCTACTAAATAAGAAATGCCAGACAAAAAACGAAACCTTTCTCCATAAAAATGGATGGTGATAGTTTACATAGTAATTACACTTGTAGAAAAAAGTGCACAAAAGCAAGTTCCGTGGAGAATAAAGAATTGTATGGATAATTCTCGTAAATACAGGGAGTGTAAGACATGTTATTAGTCTGGTGAAGTGAAGTGGGACTAGTTATCTTTATTCGGATCGGCCTGGACTAGTTTGATTGCTGTTGAACTAATTTTATTAGATGTAGACTGTAGACTGGAGACTAGAGGTGCTACGGTGTATCTAGCACAACAGGACTGTAGAATGTTTGTAATGGATTTATTATGTGTATGTACATATGTACGTGTATCCTAATGCAATATGCATGTATGTACTAGGTGCATTTAAATATTTAGGTAGGGTAATGTAAAACTCATGTCAAATTCGTTTATGTGTTGGCCACAGTTTGTAATGAAACTAGTAAGGTAAGGAAGTGGATACACAGTGACATTTCCCTTCCACCTCATCTCCAGCTCCAATCCACTTTCTCCACCATCCAACATTCTCCACAGCAAACCAAACCAAATCAGCCGAGACTTGAACCTCAAATCTAATTTCCAGATATATTCCGTAACTGGATTCGCTATAGCGCCCCCATTGTACTGCGTTATGTAGATTTTATGTAGTCACTAACTTTCCAAGTATATATTTAAGTCAAGTCTGTTTTCTGGGGAAGAAAGCCTAGATGCCATTATTATCTAGATCTAGAGCATTATGTGTTCCTGAGGTTGGGTATCTAGATATTGCAGGAGGAGGGAGAAAACGAAATTACTACGTCAATTGGAGAAGTTGAAGTAGAGAGCCGGAGCAATTCTCACATCAGAGCGTAGTTCTATTTGATTCGATGGTTGGAGCCATGTCATAAGAGATTGCATTTATTCACTCCTTTCGCTAAGTGCTTTCTCTATGCATTAATATTACACAAACCTTTCACTTCACCTAACTAAGCTATACTTAAACACAATTTCTGCAAGGTTACACTTCCCCCCAAAGATAAAAATGAAAATTGTCCTTTTCCGCTTGTTAAATTTATACACCACCCGACGCCCGTCAATAAACCCAATCCAGATATCCCATTTCAATTTATACACACTCAGTACATCAAAAATCTCCACCACGCTCCCGACTCCCAACTACCTCTCTACACTTAATGCCAACTTAAATGGCACATAATCTCCCAAAGGTTATACTTTATGGATATTTTTATTCCCTTTATCAACCCTTGCATGCACAGGTGGACCTAATGTCTAAAGGCCAAAACCTACACGTAAAATCACTATTACTGCATTCCTCGTTAACCTTAACGAACTTAATGGCAACCTGACCTAGCTTTCCTCCACTCTCATGACATAGTGACACAATTCCAATTCACTCGTGTCTGACCTCCGCAATTTATTTCCACAAACCTTAAACACAGAATCTAGAAACTTTCAAATTAACAGTTTTCCTACATAAATTTTAATTCTGCAACTTTTCAGTTTTCACCGTTTTCACTCCGAAATTAGTGTCACAGTCGAGAAACTTTACTCTATGCACTATTTACTCAAAAATTTAATTTATTCATTGCTATGTAAATGTGTTAAGAGGAAAGAGCAAGAGTTCGTCTTGTTTACATTTATATGTTCAAAATTAGTGCCATGTTTTCCTTTACTTTCTCTTTATGCAATTTGTACATTAATGTCGTTGCAATGATGAAATTCTCATTTAAAACATTGGCATACGTAACATGTAACATAAGCATACACACATAACATAATAAACATTTAAAACTTAAAGCAAAGGAAAATAAGCAAAAAACTATTACATCTCATGATGCATAAGTGTTACACTGCATTGCATTTAGCAAATGTAAAGTTAGGTACATGGAGAAATCCTCGAAAAATGTAAGGCGGATTTTGCCTGTCTTCTAAGGTTCTGAGTCTGGTCAAGTGTAGTTTATTTATGTAGGATGTGTGGAAAATTGTTTATACTAGGAACCTTATAAGTAGACAGGACAAGACCGCTATGGATTTGATTTTTGCAAACATTGCTTGTTGGCTTGACTTTCACTGATGTGATGCGATTGGAGGGGAGCGGAGAAAGTGGAGAAAGTAAGCAGCGTTATAAGAAAGAGTCACGTAGACTGAGACTAATAGGTATATGTAGTATAGGGTAATAGGGATCAGGAGAAAGTAGAGAAAGCAGAAGAGGGTGTATACAAATTTTGTGGAGTAAGGAAAGGCTGACAAGGAAAAGGGAACGAAGGGAAGGGAAGTCTTGCGAAAGTAACAATAAGCCAGGAGAAAGCGGGACTGGGAAAGCGTAGGCATTACTTGTCTTCCTTTCTCCTCTCTGCTCGGATGCATTTTCATCTCTACTTACATTACGTTACATTGCACGGCATTGCATTACATTACATACACGACACACAAACACAAGATACTCAAGAGATTGATGGATCCAAGCTTACGACCAAATACATAGGAGATTTACGTTTTTTCGGAGAAAGTCTCCTATAATTCCTCTTTACTTACTTTTCCCATTATATACTTATGCATAAGTCAAATCTGAATAAATATTATAATTATAATAATACAAAAGTTAAAGAGGATCTGAAAAACGTCTGTCTTACAAAGAAGGGAAGAGAAAGTAGGAGAAAGTAAATGCGCAACACAACATAACACAAATCCTTAAGGACGTTCATTTTGTTAGGATATTATACACAACTGTTTTTACATTCTCTTTACTTCTGGAAACTTTCTCCTTTCACCGTTAATTTTCTGCTTCCTTGTTTTTCTCAATTGGAGTCCCTCGACTTTCTCTTTCTTTGGATGCCTGTGGCAAGTGGCAGTACACAGTTCAAGACTCTTCCTTCCTTTAAGACCTCTGCGCTCTTCTCACAAAGCATTTACATTTATGATCGACTTTTTCCGCTCTAACTTTCCTTTCAACTCTCACAGCACCGAAACTTGCATTTGCTTTCACTTCATCGACTGACTTACCAACGCAGCTACCTACACTCTAAATGTGTAACAAACATGTTAAGTGCTAACCATTTTTGTGGGAGGAATGAATTTCACGGATATTTTTCTTTTCATGTATTATAATGCTCCCACCAGTTTTGTGTAGGCGTTGTAAACCTCTAAAATGTATTATATATACCTTGACAAACAAACAACCGACATTCTTATTTACCTTACTATATTCTATGGCTGTGCTTTCACTATAGGAGGGGAAAATCATGCAACGTGAACTTTAGTTGGGCATGCAAGGCACGCACGTGTTCAGACAAGATGTTGTAAATTTTTTCGAGTCATTTACCTCAGTCAGTCTTCTAGTGCGGAGTATGTGGCATAGTAAAAGGTTATTTAGAGAAAGGAAGCATAGAAATGCCCTGCAGTTACTTTCTCTATGCTTATTATCCCATCATATAATAATACACTGTTGTAAAATAGAACCTACATAAATGCGGTTTGTTCACCCTCTTCTGTTTTTCATGTAGATACTTACGCGAGTCACTCACTATTAATAAGGATATCTTTATACCATTTCACCTTTCACTCCCTATATGCTTTCTCCCTAACAATACTACATAAATCAAGTTTACTCTTACTTATTACTCCCAAATATATAAAATACCAGTATATCAAAGCCAAGCCCGCTCACAATACACAATTGGATACTGTATTCTTACTAGTCCTCTTTATTATTGACTTTCTCCGGCAAAGGACCACATACCTTGCATCTTATGAAACTACGCTACTCTGTCTCAGATATATCCTGCTTTGTGCTCGCACAAATGGAAAGTGTATCCGTACACACACAAGAGAACTTTCCCCTGCCTTGGTTTCAGATTGGAATCCTCTTGTGGAATTTCATTTCATTTTCTGGCTTTTCTTTGTGCACTGCTCCAGCTCCTTTCTCCTTTAATTTTCTCTGAAGGATGCGCGACTCCTGAACATCCTACCGGTAAAAGGCCACTACCAACATACACTCACTTTCCATATTACAACTAAACACGTACATTACGCTCTCTAAAGTAACCAGCCACCTAACAAAACAAATGCACTTAAAACATCTAAACTCACAAGCTATTCCCATTCCTCGCTCCCCTAAAATTCCTCCTCCAATATTAAACATTACACATATTTCTCCCTATTGTCCAAAATGCACTCTAATTCATTTACAACTACTCACAGTACAAAAGAAACCATAAAAACCAAATTAAATTACGTTTCTGAAATTTGCTAAGGTCATTCAATGAAAAGAATTGCTATAATTTTATTGTACTCCAAAACAATGAGGTTCCATAAATTAATATCTTCCTTCTTCCACTACTACAATCATTTTATCATCACAATAACACTATAGGTAGACTTATTCGTTTTTCCACCACAATAATTATCATTCATCACAAGAATATTCAATATTCAATTTTCCACAAGTAATTCCTCATATTTTATTGCCTTTTCACAAAGGTGAACTACAAATTCCAGGAATAAAAGTATAATCAAATGGAAAACTAAGTAAAATGTGTAGACTGGTGGAAAAATGAAAATTCTGGTAATGAATGACTATTTTGTGGCATAATCAATAATAATAATAGTGATAAAAGTAACGATTTAAATTTGTGTAAAAATGATTACTTTTATGGTTAGTTATATAAAGGAAGCGAAAAAGAAATCTGTATTTATCTAAGTGACGATATTTCGTAGGAAGAGAAAGTACATGAAATCTTAGAGCGTGGTTGGGAAAAATAGCCTGAAAAGTAGAGTGTGCCTATGTATAGAAGCAAATGAAGTGTTCCTTCCGATTGCATGCCGGCGGGTATTTATAGAATCGTGGTTGACTTGAGTTTCAGTTTCCTTTGCTGTGTACCAATTGACATTTATACAACTGAATGCTTTCCCGCCCACAAAATCATCGCATTCACCTACTTTTGTTCGCGTTGTTTTATTTTATAATAGAATCGTCTTATCAGTTCATGTATTTTCCTACAGCACAATTGAATTATTCTCCACCATTCATAGCCTATATTTACATCATTTCTCCCATATACATGAGATAGCGTTTTATTACATTTCCTACAGACACCATACCAATTTTCTAATGTACTTGGAATTTATTCTGGATATATGTATACTAATATGGTATATATTTAATAGCACACCCACACGATGATTTATTTGATTCAGTTATGTAGAACAGTTTTCTCTCTGACCTTCAATATCTCTATTTATGCTATTTATGAGATCCCTCGCTATATTTAGTTATGTGTAATATAGATTTTACTTTGTAATGCAAAAGGTCATCTAGTCTGACTTTTCATTGCCAAAAGCACTAGGAATATGAGAATACACGATATTATTTACTATGTTGAACGGCAGAGTTAAGGTAAAAGTCCATAAAATATTAATTTATCTACCAGTCATGCATGGGATCTTCGATGTATGTAGATATTACAGTGGAAAGGTTAGCCAAATAGGTTTAAGTGCATACATTACATGAAACACTAAAGAGCTATGGTATTGTAATTGAGTGGAGTCGCAAGTCGCATGGCTTCTTTTCGTGTTTCATCAGTTCTCAACCAATTCCGCGAGAACAGTGAATTGAATCCAAGGTGAATTCCCAACAATAAAATAAATGGATATTGCTTTCTCCATCTCAATCCAAACTCAACCTGCATCACACTGCACAAGTACATTCCACATAATACGAATAAATCATCTACAACTAAGAAAGGAATGAAATAATCCTAAATGCCAATATAACAAGTCGAGTTTTATACATTTGCTACTGCAATTACAAAAATAAGTCACCGATAAGACTCTTTTAATGAAATATAAGTAAAGGTCAATTTTATTGGACTTCCTTTGCATTAATTATTTGCGCTTTACCTTTTAAAGCAAATAATCCTGGCATAACTCAAGGAAATCAAAAGCAAACTAGACCGAAGTGAATTACAAAAGCCCGCTCCAGATGTTCAACTTTTGTGAAGCCAATATATTTATACACATTAGGTTGCTGAATTTGTTTTCTTAAGTCAGTCATCGCCCATTAGTAACTCTGACCTTTTCTATCCAACAAACAATTTCTCCTCATATTTGACGTAAAATGTGTACAGCTACTATATCAATATTTGAAAAGAGAACCTATTTTTACGCCTCACTGAGTAAACTTGTCAATGCCAATCGAATTAAGCAAAAGGTGAATTTGAAATAATCATTAGTATTATTATCAAGGCTTTGAAGGAAATGTTAACTGTCATGTTAAATATCAAAATTCGAAGTCTTGTCATGTCATGAAATGACATTCTACCGAGCAAGCAAAATATTTGAAACACAGCTCAACCTAACTATCTGGAAACTCTGCCTTCTGAACTGCTTATAATACTTACAAGTATATTGAGGTGCATAACATTAAAGTGGTATTAATTTCCTAGAGACATTTGCATGTACTAGTAAATGTTGTGTTTTTTCGTGTTATTTGAATTATACAGGAACCTACTTCTTCACATTTCATGCAATCGAGGATATATAATTCTTTGCTAAGGTGTGCATGCTCTGAGATGGGCAGAAAAGATAGTTGAGGAAGGAGAGAAAGAGAAGTGGAAAGACGAAGAGTAGATGAGTTTCGGTGTAATGGAGGTTTATTTTGGAGAAAATTTACATGCACCTCAAAAATAATCGATTTACCTCAAGAAAAATAATCGTTGCTAATGTTTTTGTACATTTACCTCAAAGGTAATGAGGATTTTGTATTCTACTTGAGGTAAATGTACTAAAACATTAGGAAATTTCGTTAAAACTGGAGGTAAAGGTATATTATCAGTTCTTGAGACTGGATAAATATTTATTAGCTAAATTTATATGAGGTAAAGCGATTATTTTTGTTGGGGAAAGCGATTATTTTTGAGATGCACTTAAATAGAAGCCATTTATTTAGTTCATTTTGCGTCCAGTCACTCACCGAGACACACAATCATGCTAAGTAAGTTCTCCGTCAAGAATTGCTATTGTTAGCGTCACGTCATTTAATAGATTGACAGTCATGCCAGCGAGCGCCACTTTATGCCAAGCTGAAATACTTGTAATAACGTGAAATATTATTACAATGAGAATGCACGGAATCGTAAACCTCCCGAATTGTCAAAACCGTTTTCACTAATAGTGTTCTTGCTTAAACAGACAGAGCGACTTGACAGAACTCCTTTCACCTTCGCTTTCTCTGACTCACAATGCTATGGTAAACGAACTCTGTGCGTTTCTCGCAATCTCCTCAGATAAAAACTGCCATTGAAACACTACTCAATTTTCCTATCATTTTCCAGTCAAAAATGTAATATCTTTGTGCACTGTTTTCCTTTGAATTTAAACAGCCTGAAGAACTATGCACAAAATTGGAATACGAAACTCTGTAGTAAACATAGGGTTTTATTTTCCAGCTTCACATCCGAAAAACAAGTATAAATAAGTAACACAAGAATGAAAAACATTGGCGCATTTGCTCTGTGCATGTTCATGTCACGACCATGACTTCTCGTTTGATGTCTTTCGTTAGCACAACGTACTATTCACATGAGAAAGCACATTCTTGGAAAAGAATAGAAAAATACTTTTCCAAAGAGATGTTTAGCGAGAGAAAGCAATTGTACGTAAGTGAATTTTTAAATTCTATTTTTAGTCGTCGTTGTAAAAAGCAGTAATACTGAATGAAAATGGAATTTCTACATATAACATACAGTATTACAGTTTTTTCTTGTTTTATTGGATTTTTGGGAGAAAGTGAGCGGAGAAAGTATTTAGGGTAGCATAATGAGTGAAGTGTATTGATTTGGGCCTGGCTATATTGTTATGAGTATAGGTGGGGGTTGTAAGTGACTTTCACCGGATGTAGATAATTTGAATGAAAGCTGAGACGGAGGCAAGAACATAACATTAGTACGTGATATCCCCGTTGTATTGGATGCGGTGTTGGAGATGGACTGATAGAGTTCGCCTGGCTGCCAGAAAAACAAGTCTGGTTAGAAAGAAAGAAAAAAGTTTGAAAAGGGTAAACAGAAAGTTAGGAACTAAGTTTTCGCATTAGCATAGAGTGAAGTGGGAGAGAAGAAAAGGCTCGTCAGTGATGCAATGTGATGTGACTGTGTGGAGGAAGGGCCGCTCTCCACACTGCCAGGGAAAGCGCTGCCAAGCACAAGGGAGCCAAATACTTTCTCCTGGCACAGCATCGCATGGCACATAAAGAAAACGGAGAAAAGAAAATTCTTTCTCTCTCCAATAATATATACATATAATATTACATCTCTCATTCCTCCAATTCTCCCTTTTATAGACTTATTCTTCCATTACACAGACCTCTCCCAATAACAAAGCTTTCTCTCCTTTCACTCCACTTTCTTTCTATACGTCTCTAATTTAGCAATCATACGGAGTATAATACACTCAAGAATAAACGACTCCTAAGCTCACTTTCTCTATACTATCTCTCACTGACACGCTTTCTCTCTATGCTCTGCCTTTCTCTCTCTTTATTTCCTTATAGGGAATTGCATAGTATGAATACTAACATCAAAGCTAAGGAGAAAGAACCTTAGAGCAGCACAATGGAATACTGATTGCAAAAACAGAACCTCAATTACAAATGGCACATCCTACGCCTGTATTGTACCAAATATTATTTCCAATTCAACCAAATACAAACTGAATAATAATTTAAATATACATATAAATTCTCCTTTGCAGCACTTACTACAATTAAATAACCCAACTTCCCAGATTATTAGGAAAAGTAAATAAAATTCAGACAAAACTTAAATTAGGACGATTAGTGCCAATACACGCTCCAAGGACCACACCAGGATAAAATGGAGAAAGCACGTTCTGACAATTCTCTTTGTTTACTGGATAATGCAGATATATACACTAATTTATATTTTGATGCTATCTTTTACTCTCGCTTTAAATAATTTCCCCTCTCCCTTCCAAATAGTAAACTTCACTCATTTGAATACATTATAATTACCAGAGTGTTATTTATATTCAACTTATAAATTACATCAAACTTTTAGTCTCCAGTTCAACCTGTTCATTAAATAATTCATGTCACGTTCTTCAGCATAGCTTGTTGAACAAGGTAAATTTGCACAATAAATATAAAATCCTAACTCAATTTCTCCAAAAGATATTACAAACACACAAATAGACTTTTTCCATCCATCCCATGATCTGAATAACAAATTCATTACATATTTAAGTTTTGTTTGTTTGTCATTTGTTTTGTAAACGCACAAGTGTTCTCAAATCCTTTTAGAATCTGCACTGCTTTTGTAGTTCCCTACTTCTTCTATTATATCAGAGTATAAATGTTTTGCATTTCAGGTTTACGTATTATGTAAAGATAAATACCAACTGAATTGAAATGAATGTAAATCAAATACACAAAATGAGCTTAAGAAGGATTACATTGCAAATACAGCTCACATTATGTTTTCTATTTAGATTTCCTTAATACACCCTCAAAGGTTGTGTTGTGTGATCATCCTAAAGTTCTATACGGGGTCACACATAAATGCAAGTTCCTTTCCCTATTTTACTTCAATTTTGCGATCTGAAACAGAAACAATCTTTAAAAATTGCAATTTCAAATTTTGGAAATTATTTGATAATTACACGGGAAAAATAATTTTACAATGAAGGGTTTTGCTTTATTTGGTGACGAGCACAAAAATGTTTTGTGGGACCCTGTGTTTTTTTATTTTCATTCTGAAATACATTTTCTAGCGGTTCGGACTGGAAATGCTACAAGCCGGCTTTCTTTTAGGTAGACAAAAATGATGAGGTGTCCCATTTGTGGAATTGGAAAGCTGAACTAACAACATTGAACGTGCTTTGTTCCTCCTTACTCAATGTCTATCTATTTACATGTTTTCTGTCTGTCTGGCCTGGCTTACTCTAAGAAGCGCATTAAAGCTGGTGCACGTGCTCCTGCATACTTTCTCTTACTCTTCTTTCAAGTCTCGAACAAACATAACATGCCAATACACATGGATAAATACGTACTTTCACTCAGCTCCAGGACTAACAATTCTACTTATTGTTACTGTACACACATTTCTTGCTCCGATTCACTTTGTGCCGGGCTTCTACTATATATCGTTGTACCATTGTAAGTCGCAGTGAACAAATTCAAATAAATATTTTACATGCGAAAATCAAAAAACTCTTTTGTATAGTTAAAAAAGCACAAAAAGTACGAATTATCTGTAAGACATTTTCAAACCAAAGTAACCAAATTTTCAAACCAAACATTAGTTAAAAAATAACTCCAAAATGTATTAAAAGTAATGGTAAATGTTGAAAATTAAGGTATTTTGGGTTTAAAATTATGTTAAGCGTTTTCCATTCATGGGTACACATTGAATTATGGCTCTCTGCATGTTTATGAGAGTTATTTTATGGTAAAGTGAACTTTTATCATGGCAAACCATTTGTTTTTAACGAAGTAATGAAATGTTTTTAAATTATGAAATAGAAAATTATGTTAGGCAATAAAAACTATGTTTAAAGGTGCTTTAGAATTGTGTTTCGTTAGTTGGAGTGTCTACACGGTGATTTGGTATGGTTAATTGGAAGTATTAAATTAGTGTTTTGTCGCATTGTGCTTATTGGACATATCTAGGGGCAGTTAAGAAAACAAGTAAAAGAAATTGAAATGGGGAAGGAGAGGCGAGGGCATGGCAATTACAAGAGATAGAATTACTCATTGTATTCAATTGGTTTCAATTTGGCCGTCTGTGATGCTATGCCCATAGAAGTAAGCCTAGTGGAGCAGAGATGGGCTAAATAAATGTGTTAGCTCAGCCTTATTGTAAGTAGCTGCACTGCACTATAAGTAACAACAATATCAGTTTGTAGAAACTCGAGGACATTTTTATTGTTATTTGCTATTGAGGCAATGCCAAAGTCTTCCCTTGCATTCCTCTTACGCGATTAGCTATATTTTATTTACATGCTCATGAAAAGAAGACCTTACTTATCGTTAACGAGTACTTAGTCTTCATGACTATCGTAGCAGTGATGAGACGACTCTTCGTGTTTACTCTTAGCGTCCTTTTAAACTGAAATATCTATTTAGCAAAAAACTATATTATTATGCCTATAGGGACAATAAGCAATAATTCACAGAGATGTATTAGAATTCAGAATGAAGATGCTAAAAACGCAGGAAAATTTATTATTTATTTAAGTGTAATAAATAATATTTTTATTTTTATTATCTCTGAATACGTCTTGTCTTGTTTCGCAAACAACAATAGTTGGAGCAGTGGAGACTGCAGTAATGTATGTATTTAAGTATGAATAAATATTCTTTAATCCAAGAACTTTTCTGATATCTTCAAGCGTGTCTAATTCCTATTCGTTTTTTATTTAGCATGGATGCCCACATAGAAAAACCGAAGCATAGAGAAGAAATTAATCTTGAGATATGCTCCTACCTATATTTATAGCGTGCAGAAACTAATAAATTACTTGGGAAATAGTGAAGGAGGCTAGTTGCATTCTTTTGACTTGGGTCGCATAAAAATAAATACTCAACTCAGCTATTCCCATGAAATATGAGGGAGAAAGTGCTCAAGTGAACAGAAATTAAATGAACAACTATTTTCAATGAAAAGTCTGTTTTGCCCACGACGTTTTGTGCGAATATTTCCAAAAGAGATGCCCAAAAACCGCAGAGCATTCTGACACCGTTGGAGAGTCTTCATTTAGTGACCTCTGTCGAAATATTACACCGCTTAATTTAATATCTCCATTTATTCAGGTCTTTTTGCCAACTCATTTATTATTCTGCACAGTGAAAAGAGATGAGAGTAAATAAATTTAGTTAGTATCTAGAATCTACAGGGACTTTGAGAATATTTTTAATTTAGCTGGGAAGGAGTGAGTAGCGTTGTTCGGATGGCTAAATTAGAAGGGAGAAATTTAAAAGAGATTCCCGGATAAGTAGTTAGAGTGGAGGAGGATAGTGAAATGTACGACGTTTAATTGCGAGTTCTGTCTTGCCTTATAATTACGCGAAAGGATGGATTGGGTACCCTTTGGTTAAGTGTGGCATTATATCAGTGTACTAATAATGGCACGAAAAGGCAGTCGAAAGGAAAATGAAACGAAGCCACAAGGAAGAAACTCTAGACGAGAGTGGAGTAAGAAACGTACACATAAATGACTGACTTCATTTCTGGAGATGAGATGAGGAGGAGAGATTCCTCCGAAGTCGTACTCAAACAACGGTTCCAACGGGAATGCCGAATCCAAATCATCCTCAAATTCCAAATACCAAAACTGTACTTAATTAAAATTGAGCGGAGAGACACTCTTATTTATATTCGGGGAAAAGAGAAGCAAACCTCCCTGAATTTATTATTTTTACGATTCCGGTTTCGTTAAGAATAAGCAAGATAGATGTACAAAGATAATAAAGGAATATATGGAGGAAAACCAACGAGGTGCAGCCAAAAAGCTAAGGAAAGGGAGAGATGTTCCAGAACAGACGAAAGAAATAAGTAAAACTACCGTAAGTGCCTTTTCCCTACTACATTACAGATATTTTCCTTTCGATCCGCTCTCCTACAGTAAATACGACAGACTTATTAAGAGAAAGATATTGCCCAACCAATTGGCATTTGGATGGCATTCACATTCACTCACAATCAGTCTCACTCGCCTCGCTTCGCCTCCTATCATCCTTTTCCTCCATATATCCTCCTAAAACTTTTTCCATCCTCTTTAGTTTCACTTCTCTTCATGTACCCACCCAAACATTCCATTTCCCACCACACAAAATTATCTTTTCTCCACTACTATTTGTCTTTTCCCACAATAATTAAGTTTTCCCCCGAAAATTGGTCGATATCATTAAAATATTCACTTCTCCACCAATGATATTCAACTTTTATTGATTTCCCCACCAAATAATTACTACTGGAATTTTTTTTGCAAGAAAAGTATTAGAATATGTTAAAAACTCAATCAATATGGAAGTTAGTAGTTAATATTTCTGCGTTGAGTTTTGATCTGAAAAATAATAGTATAGCGTAGAGTAGAGTACATTATGAAAAATTTGGAACTGGGCAAATAAAGAATTTGCATTCTTTAGTATCTTCATTAATGAAACTATTGTATTTTGTGTTTCAAGGGACTAAGTTGGTAGAATTGGTTTTAAAATTAGTTAGTTTCTAAAAACGTGTTATATAATTGCTTTTTTGTTTTCTGGGAATAAAGGGAGGAATCTATAAAGGCATTAGGATAAGAAATGAGGGAAAGTAATGGGATGGTGGGCCAAAAGGAGGGCTGTGAGGGGAGATAGTTGAGCTCCGTCTCGTTGGTTGGTTAGTTGAGTTCGTTTTGTGGACTAATTGTAAGTTCTCTTGCCTCATAAATTCCGAGTCTGAGAATAATTAGATTAGTTCTTTTCCTGAGACCACGACAAGACAATGGCCAAGACTCCGTCTGTCTTGTCTCCGAATTCTTGTGCCATATACAAGCACCTTTACTCAACGCAGCTCAGTTGACTTTCTCCCAATTAGTTTATGTTATAGGCTTACCTTAAATATTTATCTACACCGAGGAGCAGGTAAATACCTTCTTCTTCCATTCCGGCACCACATCCAACAAGAAACTTCCATTCTCGCCAATAATTCCCTTTTCTCCTAACGCTTCTCGCTATAGATCTTCTATTTATACATTTCATTCATTTCTCCCTAAATGCCTTCTGATTCCGTCGCTCTCCCAAAGAAATTCCTTCCAACAACGAAAGACTCTTTTACTCCTGTCCCGACTAACAAGCCGCATTTCCCATTCTGTGTTTCCTCTTTACCCAACTACTTCTTAAGATGTCTACCCTAAGGGTATTATAATATTCGTGGAACAGACAATAAATCCCTTTTCCGAGAAAATAAAATAATTATGGGTTGGCACTATATCGCAGTAATTATTTAACGGCAGACTCTATCCCACAATGCAAACACAAAATAGAACACTTGAAATATTCAGAGATCCATTTGGCTAGAAAACAACATCATGTTGCTTTCTCGCTAATAGGATACTTATGGCCAGTGCATTGACGATGGTGCTTTATAGAAATGTGTTGTGTCGATATTCAGGATATTCATTAATGTGTTAAGTATTTTTTACATAAGAAGAACATGAATGCTTAAAGCTTACGATCGATAAAATAGCGAGACACAATACAAACACTTGTATATTCGTACAGTATTATTGTACCTATCTGCATGTATATCTCCCTTGAAGATGGTACTGTTTCCAGCTACATTTTTTCAAAAAACAATTATTTCGATAATTCAGTATGCATACTTTACTTGTTAATATGACATCATAAAGTATTTCGTAAAGGGAGAGACAATGTCGATAAATACAGTGTAGTTTCAATTAGTACATCAGCAGTCTGCATACTCCATTCCCAAAGATAGCAATAAGTATTAATTGTCTTAGAGCCTTTAAGATTTGCATAGTCTAATGAGAGAAAAATACAAATAAAGAAGTCAAATATTTACAGAACGTGGAATTGAGAAGTTTTTCTTGATAGCCACGCTTCTGCTTTGCTTGTCAATTTCCTTGGTGTACTGCGAATGTAATTCATATTAGTGAAAAAGTAAGTATATATTACGATATGTGCAAACATGTTGGTCGGTCCATACAAATATATTATAAGTATTAAGAGCGTAGTGTCTCTATAATAAATGATAGTAGTGTCTATGTAATCGTTCCCTAGTCTCCAAGTGTACATATAGTTTGAAGTTGATGATCTGATATGATGGAAAGATTGGAGTGTATAAAGGAAGTAAAAGAATCTTTGAAGCCAAAAGAGTTACGTCACTTGAGTTACTCACGTCAGTCAAATAGAGTAAGAGGAGTAGTAAGGAATATGTCTACGTAGAGTCAATAGTAATGTCGGAAGAGGAATTCTATCATTTAAATCTTATGTGGGTAGTAAATATCCCATCATCTCTCGAACAGTTCTGCTATCCTATAGCAAGTACAAACAGTACTAGAGATATAATATACTTTTCCATTCTGTCCAGACTACACTCAATTTATAATCCCCGTTATATTGGATGTATGTGCAGGATATAGAAAGTTATTAGATGAAATGTGATCTGACTCTGACTAAGTGAGTCAGTGAGTCAGAATGAGAAGAGGATTTTATGCACTATCTCTTGTCTCTAACTTTATTTTACTTATGGAAACTTGGTTTATTCAATATACGGCAGTGTGTATAGGTTGAGTGGTATATTTAGGGAAGTGGTGTGTAAGTGGAGGAAGTTAGTGCAGTGTACGTAGGTTTGCAAAGTGATGTGAATCTTTGTTTGTCCGGCTAGGTAAGAGTAGGCAGTGGTAAAGGAAAAGTTCTTTTGCTTACTGACACCCTGGGGATGTCCAATGACGTAAAAAGAGCAGATCAGAAGCCACAGGAACCAACTGACTCTCTTTTCCATATTACTAGCTACTTACTGACTTAGTTAGTTGTTAGTTATACGCGTCTGTTATGTGATGGGCGTTTGGGGACAGATACACATCTTCCTTTTCATACAAACATACTTTCCTCCTCTCAAACATATTTCTGCATTTACCTATCTCACTTACATATATAGACAAGTCTAATTCCACCTTTCCCCACTCCTCTCATACCAACTCACTTTTACTCAAGGATTACTAACTTTAAACCCAAAACTCCCCTTTCTCCTCTCCAACTTTTCTAGACAACTATCTTTGCATATCTCTACGTACAGAGGCTTCATACAAATGCAACATGATGTATTAGTAACTGCTCACTAATATTTTACTCAAATAATATACGTACTTAAGTAATAGCATATATTCAGCGTAGATATAAGTACTGTTTACTTAACTTCACATGCATACGGAAGATTAACTTTTCTGGGTGGAGAAAAAGGCAGACAGTGTATGAAATATTACAATTCTCGTGAATATTTCCTTCCAGTAGAGCTTGTCCAAAGCTCTGTAAAGGTGCGAATAAAGTCCGCGGCCTATCTTTAGGGCATTTCTGTTAAATCATAAGACTACGTATTACTACTACGTTTATGCATTACTATTACCTATTACTACGTATTATTACTGAGGATTTTTTTCTTTCCAGGACGTGGCTTATTTTAATAAGAATTCTACTTACTTTGAAGTGCTCATTTTCAATATTAAGACATGTTTCCAGTCTTTATTTTAAATTTGAGGGCGCGGTTTATTTTTACGGTCTTTATTATAAATTTTGAGAGCGCGACTTATTTTTGCGGTAATTATTATAAATTTTGAGCGCGCGACTTATTTTGCGGTATTTATTATAAATTTTGAGAGCGCGACATACTTTTGCGGTCAAAATTTATTATAAATTTTGAGAGCGCGGCTTATTTTGGCGGATTTTCAGTTAAATTTTTAGAATACAGACTTTTTGGAGTAGTTATTTTAAATGAGAATGCTGTTTAATTTTGAAAGACAGCATTTCGGTTAGCTTTTTCATAAAGTTCGGGTTATGTTCGATGGCTTACGGTAGCATTATTTGCAAGTAACGGTTACATGTAGGTGCATACATATACATGATAGGATTAGCGTAACCAACCTCACAGGGCTATCCGTCAATAGATAATTGAAATTCAGACATACCCGTGCGATGTCCTGAGGGATGTTTTTCCAATATTAACTGTATGATACTTTGATAACAAATCGCATATGGATGTATGCCAGTATGGAAAAAAGACGAAAGCCAATTCTATATCGAATTATTAAAAATTTTAGCAGAATAAATTGCCTTGAGAGTTTCCTTTACAGATCTGATCGATCTACCGGCTTGTTACACAAGTAATAGTTTGCTAAATACCCGGAGTTCTATAAATATACGATGAAAGGATCTCTGTAGGTTACTTTTTCATTTCTAAATGCAAGTTTTGCAATATAAGGGTATTTTGTGTACAGTACGTCTTATATGTGCATTAGAGAGAGATATTATTCCACTCTCCCATTTTAATTTCAGTTTCTCTGCTTCTTTGTTGCCAATTAAATACTTTGTGAACTGTAGTTGGTATCTATGCAAGGATCCACTGTGCAGACCTATACCTAATTTCCTTTGTCTCATTTTCCAACAGCCGTAGGCCAGTCTGCATGCGAAACTCTTAAGATAAAGTTCAATATCCACAAGTTTAACATGTTCCAAACAACATGACTTTCGTTCTACGTTCAAAGCACACATAAAAGGAGAGCAAAATAAGATCCTTCCTAACAAGTACAAACAAGACATGCTAATGTAAAATGCTTAAACTCTGTTTTTACATTTTCCGTCTTGCAATTCTAATTTTTTAGTAGGTAACTCGATTAAAACAACTATAGGTACTCCACTTTCCCTTGCAGGTAATCCCTTTTTAATTTACATATTGAACTTTCATGATCTTCTCCATACATTATTCCCTGTACTCCATTCCCTCCCCTATTTTCAAGAATACATCTAAACTTACTCCAGCTTAAATGAGATAATTCAATTATAGTACACGTACACAAGAAAAATTATATTTCAAACAATAAGAAATCGTATCTAGCAGAACAAATAATTTGTTTCACAGAATCAGAAAATGAAGTTATTCTCCAGCTTAACGCTAGTAAACCAGTTTTTAACGGATCTTAAATGGTAGAGCCAGTTAAATTCGTACAAGTGTGTAATATGGAAGCATCAAAATAGAGAACAATACAACTTCAGCCAAGAACCAAGCAATCCAAACAAGAAGCATCTAAGGTTATTATGACAAGACTTGGTACTTAAGGCCACTTGCGACAACAAAATAGCATATACCGTAAATACTCTATTAAATTCATGTCCACCTAGAGGTGGATAATGCATTATTCTTATTTCGGTGCAAAATACAGTATTTTTTACACCGTCGATTTCCAGATGAGCATCGCAACGTAGGGTTAAAAGGGTTAGCATTGAAATCCACACATAATATTTGTGTAAAGAAAATTTTGTTTTAAGACACCGAATTACAATCTTACCGAATTTTAAATGGGAATGAAACTAACGTATTTCGATTTTTTAATAATTACAAATAGAATTTTATTTTTTTAAAGTTACTATAAAAGTATGACTATATTATAATATACTACCATTATTATTAATAGTATTTTATAGTATTGATGTACTATAGTGTACCGGAATAGTAATTGAGGATTTACTGCATTCTGGTTAAGCAGAGTCGAATGAGGAGTGTTGCTTCGACTGTTCTTAAGCCACTGGGAGACCTACTTAGGATTAGAGTCTTGTTATTAGATTTCTGTCGCTGTGAAGAAGAATGGGACTGGCGAACATTCCACGGGCAACAACAGACAGAGAACATACAGTAACTTAACTCCTAGACAAACTAACGATAAGCAGACTACAAATCCACTGTACGCCATTCTACTCAACTCGCACGCTGTTTCCTCTTCCGCTTCTTTCACTTTTACTTTTATTACACCTTAAAAAGAATTTCGCCCAACTGTCGCCCGATACACATTGCTACTCCGTGCAATTAAGGGAGCATTCTATTATGTCACTACAGCCTACGCTACATCTTACACAAACTGCAAATGTCCCCACACACAGTCCTCTGCGCGCATTTAGAAATATAATATTTTAAAATTACCGCGTACAAGTGCACCAATTAAGAAACAGTATTGTAATACCGGGAAATTTAAAATGCAATAGCGCTATGCAATTAAGTGAAACCTGTGTATGTTCTCTAATGGAAATGATTAAAAATCTGATAAACTGGTGTGATTATTAGTTAAGAGAATTACGTACGCTGTAATTGGATTATAATTTCTTGGTGCGAGTTTCGTAAACGGAAAAAGAATGTAAATGAGTCTTTTTAATAATTTCTGAATATGCATACGGGTGTAGATAATTGATGGAAAGTTGATTACATTGTAGAATGTGCTGCGTTGTACGTTTTAAATTTTTTTCTAGAGAAATTTCGTGGGGGCTTAATAGTAGTGATCGTGAGTTTAGTATTGGTGCTTTTTTGAGTTGAGTTAGTTGAGTATTGCTGGGTGAAAGAGTGTAGTAAAAGAAATTTTGGTAGACTACTGCAGTGCAGTGCAGTGAATGGCTTCATTAGGAAAAAATCTTTAGACAAGAAAGACAGGGAGTACTAATACGTAGGGATATCTGTGCATACTGGAACTAGTTACTATGTACTTACTCTAGTTCATATTGTACTAGTGTATATACATAATGTGTATAAAATATATATAAATGAGAAACAAAGGGATAGGCTTGGAGATATAGAGTTATAGGAGAAAGCAGCTTGGTGACCTGCTTTCTGTGACTTTCTCTTTTTGTAGTTGTGATTCGTGTTAGGTTGCTTCCCTTATGGTGGCGTGTGTCGTGTGGTTTGAGAGCACAGTGACAGTGTTTAACTTTTGTGTAGTGCATTGCGAGGAATGTAAATGCAGCGGGAGGACGTCCAATAATAAGTATACTGCTAAGCAGGAAACTAAGTCAAGTCGAGAGAGATTCTTTTCGGAAGACAATCTGATGGGATGTGATGTGATCGCTCCGATTTCTCGCATCCACTCCGAACACTCCGATATTGCATGTGTGCCGTCCTCTCTATCCTCACTCACCCAGCAATGGGTTAACCTTAAAACTCTTAGCATCTCCTCCACCAGAAAAGCTCAGCTGTTCCGAATTCTTTCGCTCAGATTTGTTCTATATTTCACAAGTCCTGTCTCCCTCCCATTTCCATCCAGACATTATGTTACACCGCATCACAACTGTTGTCTCCCTTCCTCTCACTCAACCACTCACTTCTAATCTCCTTCAAATCAAACATCCACACCGGAAAATTGCCTCCACTACTCCAAATATTACTCCCACACAGTCAAAAACTTACCACAACCTTCCCCTACCTGCTCTACGGAACATACGCAAATTATTATCCGCATTCTACTACACATTAGTACCAAGTCTAAGTTAAAATAAATTATAAATATGTAAGATTTCTTATTTTTCTACTCATAAGAGTTTTCTAGATGATAGTGTATCACTTTCTTGGAGACAAGAACGAAACAAAAGGAAATATTCAAGAAAATGCTGGAAAAGTTGTATAAAAGTTTTATGTATTGCCAACAGATGTTGGATACACTGTGTTGCATGTAAGTAATCGGAAATTGGAACACAATCCTTTGCTAAATCGGAGGCAATTAATTATAAATGGGACATGTTAAGGTGTCTAGTTGAATTCGGCTGAAAGTAGTCGTTTTTATACCTACTTTGTGATTGTTTCTATAAGAATGTCTACTCTACTCCTAGTTACCGCTATTTGGTGGGCATCCTGTGTCCTGGCACTTCGCATCGTGTGCTCAAATGAGCTTTACGTGACTCTTGTCATTAATGACCATCTACAATTTCTGGATCTTTATTGCAAAATCCTGATTTTCCTTTGCTCAAGCTTTCATTCAATATAAACCCGAATCTACCAATACCACTTACTTATCTTTCCCATTTGAATATAGCGAATTATAATTTCCAGGAAATTAGTATTTGGGTGAACACAGAAAAATCAATTATCAACCCATTCGTGTGCTGAAGTTAATTAATTCTTCAGTTTGTGTTGCAATTAATTATCCGATACCACGTGAGCTAATTAGCATAAAAATTAAGAATCAATATTAATATCCAAAGAAATTTCTTGTTAAGGAGAGACCAAGGTCTCTGTTATGTAAGGAATCCAAGACAAGTACTAATCTAATAAGCGAGGGAGTTTATTACCTAATATCCCTGTATTTTCCTGTTGACAATTAAAATATTAACGTCTACACGAAAGCTTTATTTCACTGTCAAGACAGGTCGCTCTCCACGTGTATTGCATATATAATAAATCAGTTGGACAACTTTCGCAGTCGACTGAAACGCAACAAATGTATTCCTGTAATATACCTTGCAGACAATACACGCATGAAAATTTCCAGGAAAACAATTTAAGTTCCCTTAATGACAATATACAAATATTATAACCTTATTTGATTATGCTTTATGTTCAATATTATAACCAAAGTGATATAAATACAGAAAACATACCAAATTCCATATATCCTGTCGTGTGCTACTTACATGCGTATAAGATTATTTTATGAGTGCTTAATAACTGTCTACTGCACTATATGTCTGTGTATGTGTACAATCTAACGTGAATGCCCTGTCTAGTATTGTTATATGGAAGGGTTGAGTTGTGTGTACTTAAGTTTTGAATGCGAACATCGTTTTGCTTGCCTACATCTTTCATTTAGTATTCCGCATGTAAATCCAAATTGCTCTGCCAATCACAAACACAAATACATTCTCTGATAAATATAAACGCACCAGACTTGCATTGAGCTTACGCTTTAAGTGTGTTCTATTTGAGACAAGTTTCCCTGTAGGCATGCATGTTTTTCGCAAGTTTGCCGGTTACCGCAAAATGAGCAAAGCCACACGACATGACACGAGCGTCTATTACACAATAAAGTCTAGAAACATTAATAAAAGCTTTAGAGTGGGATTCTACTGGGAGGATATGGGACTATGCATGGGTTTATGTAAGGAACAGCGTAATATTTAAAGTCGTGGATCTGCGAGGCGCCTTTGAAGAGCGGACAGGTACTTAGAGTGGAATTGCAATAAGAAGTATATGGGGGAATTGTGTGTGAGATTATTGGTTGACTTGACTTGGTTTCCTTTCGTTTGGAAGTTGGAAAGCGTCATCTGCTTTTAAGTCTCCCAGTAGAATAGAATAGCTGACGATAATTCGTCAGCTCAGTCACATCAGTGAGCAACATAAATAAATCCATAACATTACATCACTTCCCATAACACACACATGCTCACAATACAATGTCTTCACACATCAAACACGCAGCTAGCATCAAATACCCTTTCCATCCCTTATATACCCATCCATGCACAAGAACAACTTACCTAAACAATAAACATCCACGAATTTACAATTTACACAATTTAATTTCACCTTCGCTTCAGGATTGAATGCCGACTTTCTCCTATTTGACTTTCTCTTCTGTGGTTATCATGTATTTATTCTGTGCGACGATCCCTTTGCCAATTTGCATTAGTATTGCAGTTTCCCTATATTTCTATAAATTACTACGTTGGTGTATGTATTTTGTACAGGGCCATCCATAATAAATAAAGAGGAAAGAAATGAAAAGAGTTGCGTCAGTTTCACCGAGCTAAATCAAAGGAACCACAAAGAAATAATCTTTTGGAAGTGGAGAGTGGTGCATGTGTGCATAATATGTATGAATGCATGCTTTTGTTGGTTTTATTTTATGAAGAGGGCATAGGAAACGTGTTTTATGCTCGATTATGAAGGCAATTAGGTAGAAGTGAGCACTTTGTACGTAGACTCGGCTGGAGAAAGGCACGTACTAAATTAAACTAAATTAAATTAAGTGTGACAAGTAAACGTAGTCGAGTACAGCTACAACTGAAGCTACCCGGACTAATGTGAGTCTAAAGTACGCAGACTAAAGTCACAACCAGAAATTTTTCATGGCATCTGATCTGATGGCAACTGAGACTCGGCTGTTCACATATATAATCGCATTACGTGCGCATTGTCTCCCTCCGCCAGGCTAAGGTTGTGCAATTATCCTATTTTATTTTATTCTTTCTCCTGCTCCTCCGACTTTCCCCACCGCACAGCACACACCACGCCACTCTTCTTACTTACACTCAAATAAATTATCCCACCCAACTCAAATCTCTACTTTGTCAGCCTCCACAAACCTCACGGCATCTTTTCCAACTTCCCATCACATCAAACTATTCATATATTTTATTTCAACCAAAAATTATCCAACACCTTTTAAATCCTCAAAGATAACCCTCCCTCGTGCATAATAAATCAGTTTTGTAGAACAAAAGCAACCATACACTACAGCACTAACATAGTATATGCCACCGCTACCAAAACTGCAACGAGACATTTAATACTCGCATATAATCCTCTCTCGTGTATAATAAAGTTTTTTTAATCAACTTTCTACGAAGTAATCTACCTGCCACTGCCAAATACATTTATGAGCTACCAAAAATATTTTAATGTCATATTTAACATTTCGAATTGCATCAAATGTAGTACACGAACGATTACCACATTTTACGAAAGATTTTAAAATTATCGTGTTAGAATTATAATTAGAGCATTAATTTTAAATCAGTAACACTGACATTTTTGAAACCTTCGAATATAATCTGCCATCATGTATAAATTTTCTTTAAAAGTTATACTCGATTTAGGGAAAGGCTTTCTCCAATGAGGGAAAGTTACTATACTCGATGTTTTATTTTTATCTGAGGTTGAGTTTACTTTGACAGAAGAATTTCGAGTACTTTGTCTGTTCGTCGTTCGTCGCGTGAAATAAAACAAAACCAAGTAATTGGAAAATAGAATTGAGTCGTCTCATTGAATTTGTGTACATAGAAAACTGCAGTAGGTCTACATTACATTATATTATATGCATACATAAAATAAATATATAAGAGTAGGCCATATTAAGGATGCATAGAGAGTGTAGTTTTGTGTTTTATCTCCTAGCTAACTATAGAGTGATATAGGTGGATGTCATTTACACGAATGGATGCGCTCGAACAATTTCACTAATTGTGATAAAAGAGATGATTTAGTAGATGAATCAGATTCAGACTGGTTGGCTGGATGCAAAGCCAAAGGAGACACTTGCAAAGGAAAATACTCTCATTTGTTTCTTCTCATTAGACAAACTTTTCTGCTTTCACTCTCCTTCTTTTGTCTTATCCAGGCTTTTCTATCTCATCCGCTGGAATTTCTTTGCCAACGTCCCATTCAGCAGCTAAAATAAAGTTACAATAAGACTCGCTTCACTACGCTAAATAAGAGCATTAGGAATGCGCCCTAAAAACACACTCTCACATACAACCCTTTTCTAAAGCACTACACCAACTATGCACATTTCTTTGGCGCCATTCACCTTTTCAAATGGAAACGAACCAATTTTAGTAAACAGAACAATAACATTCCTTTATACTTTATGGCTCACTTTGTTTCCTCGCCCGTGACTTATTGCTAAATGTTTTCAAACTTTCAAATCATAAATACTCTCCCCGATAACGCTAATGCAGATAAATCTTCCCTTCGTTGTTTCCATCCCGAACGTTCAAGGTTTTCCCACTCACTCTTGTTTTCGCTAATGGCCATTGTCACTTGCATGCAGAAATTTACTATTTACTGGCTTTCAAATTTTTATAATCACCCGTTCAGAATCGTATATACAATGAAAAGTAATATTTTCAGGGCCCTATTTTAAAATAAATAGAAAATTAATTTATCTTCGCAAACTACTAAAACTGGAAAGTAATAATGCAGTAATTTTATGTATTCGTCCCACAATTTCAGTAAAATAGGTCAAACTACTGAAAAGTGCCCATTTTCTGCAATCTGATTGTTGATAATGCCCTTTCTGGGGCACATGTAATCATTAATTAAAGTCAACAATAAACATTTTAATCTCCTATTCATGTCCCTCTTGCTTTTGAAATTTTATTGCATATTATTTTTACTGATTACTGAAACTATATGAAAAAGTTACAAGGTAACTGCAGAATATAATTTTTGAAGGTATAAAATAGGTTTAAAATTTGAAATCTGTGGATTACAAGGTAGATAGAATGTGGAGGGTTGTTTAGAGTGGAGTAGGTTTGAGTGGCATACGATATGCTTGGTATAATTTGACTCTGTTCTCCGTGCATCTACATACATGCATTTGAAATGGAGACGGTGGATGTAATTTGCATATTATCGAGAGCGAGGAGTGGAGTGACATTAAGGCAGATGATGGTGACATATATGCACATAATTTCCCCTGTCCATCATTGGGCCTATAGTTGGGTTGGCGTGAGATTCTGTATTGCGGTAGTCGGTGTGCATACGTATAAACTGAGTACCCCTCGTATCCATTTGGAAAGCACACAAAGCTAAGTAAAATATGGAGCTTTCCTTTGATCTGATATAGTGTAATAAAGTAAGGCCCGCCTCCGTTGCCTTGTCTGTCTGTCTCTGGTGTCACTTGTGCTGCTTTGTCTTTCGTCAATGCAATGCAATGCGCTACAAGATATTCACTTCAATTCCGACTTTTTGTGTACACAAAAAGCGAACTGATTGAGTATACAAACACACATGGAGGGCGAAGGCAAGAAGCACATAGATTATCTCACATCACATCCTTCTTCTCTTTTAGACTCCCTTTCAAACCCGAACTTTTTGTTACCATAACGGAAACTTAAACTATACGGGAAAAGAGTTGGGTGGGCCGCCTTGGATTTCTTTCACAGTTTTTCGGCAGTAAGCCTTTTAGCCTCTCTCATACAAATACGGAAGCATAGAACAGCACCCAATTGCCATTCAGTCAAGGCAGAGAAACCCAAAGCCAAGATTCACGAATTAGCATAAGGAGCGTCCTTGCCTGCGCTCACTCCAAGCTATGTGATCTGACTACATCTTTAACTTCCAATGATTTTTTATAAAATCTCAATATTACACTCACTCACTTTCTCCAACTTCTTTTCCCAACTCCACACTCTACTGTTTTAACACTTTCCAACCAAATACAGGGTCCCAATTAATACCCTGCCCATTTTCCTTCTAGGGAAAGAGAAGGAAATATTTCCCCTATTTCCCTCCTCTCCATTTTATGATACACCCTGTACTCATACAAATACTGCATCCGCATTCATATCAAGTCTGGATTTATTTTGGATACACCTGGATGCTATCTAATGTACTTTCATGTTTTTTCATGTCAACTTTTCTCCCTTTCTCATACATACTCAACTTTTTTGCATTACAAATATATTCAGATACTGTACTACCAAGAAATTTCTAAAATGCTAATGCTAATGACGTGGAGCATTCAAATGTCAGGTTAATCTGTTTCAGCATCATGGAAACACTGCGCCTTCAAAGTCCCAAAACATAAAAATGCTTCCTTCATATAGTACAACTAAAACTAAGCTTTATTCTATCTTGACAAAATACTACAAAAGAATAAATATCTACATTTAGAGTAGCTTTAAACACACATACGACATTCCTCACATCAAAAACACATTGCAGGGAATTCTAAATGTTCAAAATGCTGAAGTGAATCAAACTATAAGTAAATAGGTATAGCTTCTAAGTACTCGATGTATAGGCATAGAAATAATTTAAATATTATGGCTGGCGAATAAATTGCGTAGCTTAACTTTGTCTGTGTATGGATTGGAACTGTCTGCGTGCGTGTGTCATTCTTGAATGTGTGCTGACACAGTCATTCGTGATGGATCGATAAAAAGACCATTTTTCAAAGAAAAGTAGCCAGACCAGAGATTTCGCCAAAACATTAGTTACAGATACCAAGCTAAAGTAACGGCATGCTGAATAGCACAAAGTATACAATGCACCATTGTTTGCCATTGTCATTCAATTCAGGTAACTCGCAATCTAGCTGTAGGTACACAGAATCGTAGGCATCCGACACAGACTTTTGCATGAATACATAAATCAAGAACTAAATCAAAATCTATGCAAAATTACCAACGAAATATAATATACCTAGCTCAATATTAGTATATATTCATGTATATTTAATATATCCATATTATGAACATTTGATGTATTTGCAATGTAATAATCATTATAAAATTGCCCACAACGCATAATTTACTTACAAAAAGCTAATTAATTTTCCAAAAATCCAAATTAATTATATAAAGGAGTTCCTCATTCCTCAGGTAATTGTTGTTCAATTAACGTTTGCACATTTGTTTATAGGTTGCAATGAAGTGTTGAAGCCATTAAGTGATTATCTGTCTTTTTCTTCTAAATTGTGTGACCAAGTATTCTTATTGTTGGTACTATGTTAAGGTAGGAAGGAGCTATAAGTTTGGTATAGATTATTACTGTGGTGTTTCTGCGGAACTTTCACTTTCATCTTGCAATACGCTATTTCTTTCTCCGTCACAAATGGTGCTCCTGTCTGGTGTGCATATAAAGATTGAATAAAGAAGTTAGCCAAGGGTAGATGTCTTTACTATGTACAGGGTCGGAAAAAAGGATTGTCAAAGGGGCGTGGCTACTCCAGGATGTTACGAAAAATTTTCTGGGGCACTATTTCCTAGAGAATTTTGTTGCAAATTCAATGTTATCTAACCGTTTGGTGTTTAATGGGTCTGAGGTCAAGTTGAACATTATTATGGTGAATTTTTGAAATATTTAGTGATCACAACTTTTTTTGAAAAATCCTTTTCACATTTTGAAGGGTTAAAGTAGCAGAATTTAAAAAAATTTCGTTGTTATCGAAGCAAGTTTAAGCAGCATTAAATGTGGTCACTAAAAATTTCTAAGACTCAAAAATTAAACTGTAGTCGTTAGGTCGTCAACCTGACATTAGTCCTAGTAAACACCAACCGATTTGGATGAAATTAAGATAACTGAATTTGGAACAAGATTTTCTACAAAATAGTGCCCCACAACATTTTCCATAACTCCCCGGAGTAGCCACTCCCCTGGACAATTCTTTTCGGACCCTGTACTTATAATGATTTCATTGAAGTAGACATTAGACTATAGTACAAAGTATGTGTGATATTGGGGAAGAGAGCGGCTGAAAAGTGAAAGGAAGGTATAGAATTTGGCGAGAAGGAGGAAAGAGGTCTGTGAGGAAGTGTAAACACAATAGAGCCTTAATGTCATGCATTAGCCAGAGAATCGGATTCATTGAGCCATGTCGTACAAGACTAACAGAGTGGTGGAGCAACGTGTGTCAGTTGTGAGGGAAATATATTCGGATGAGGGAGAAGAGTAGGGTGCAGCGTTGCTAAGAAAAGATATAAATTGCTGAGTAAATCCAATCCACTCAACTCAAATGCAGTCGAAGGAAATAACTTTCTTTGCTTTCTCCAGTGGAAATCAATGGAATGCAAGGAGTCCTTCTCACCTATGGGCATCCAGACAGTCTCAACTCAAAATCAAACGTATGGTTACTCTGAGTCAACAGAATGTTGACTTCCCCTTAGTCTTCCCTCTCAGATGCAGACCCTTCCACCTAAACGGCAGTCCTCACCAACACTCGCACCTTCACTTTACTCCACTTTCACTCCAGAGTGCAATAGCCTCTTTATACAAATATTTCCACCAGGCCTAAGCACCTGCCTGCATTCACTTGACGGTCTTATCTTATCTCAACAGCAAACCCCAACTTATTACTCCCTACTTCCGCCAAACCCAAGCATCCAGCATTCAGTTCCAACTTTATTAGTTACACCTACAGCTTATGCCCAATAACATTCTCCTATGTTTACCAAATACTATTCACTTATTCTACAAATATGTTATAGTTTCTTGGATTAGAAAGTCATAAAGGCGGGGTGTGCGTGAAATTCTTAATTGTTGGTTATATTATGTCATTTAGCATAAAGATGCATATTTCAGTAGAATTATTGCTTATTTTGTGTATGAGGGAATTGAATGCGCGTATTAGGAGTTTAGTTACATTTTGTGTGTAAGAGTGATCTAGTTTCTGGACTCGTCTTGAAGGATTATTTAGTGGGTATAAAGATAAAGGAGAGTAAATAGGGACAGTGTATAGCGGGAGAAATGGTGAAAGTGGAGTCTGGAGAGAAAGTGGGGAAAGTCAAGTCCGTTTGGAAGGGAGTGACGAGAGAATTCTCCAATGGGCTACATTACTTTGAGTATTATGTACTCTGGCTGGGTACAGTAGGGGAAATATGTAGCTAAATACATATAAGTTGAAATATATATTTATTATTATATGTCTTGGCTCTTTTTCATTTCTTTCTCTTTATGCTGACTGACTGACTGAGTCCGTCAGTTCAGGTCACTTGTATTGCAGGCTTAGGCGGAGATAGCACTCGCGCTGAATTCAGTTTGGTCCGGGCAGAGTGGAAAGAGAATAGAGGCCAAGTGAATTCTCTGCTAAATGTATCTCTGTATATTCGTGTGCTATAGAAGCACTACTTAGTAGTTATTAGTATTATCCACTGGAATAGAAATATAGTATAGCATAAAAAATTTAGTAGTGGAGAAAGTACGGGAGAAAGTATGTGTAACAATAGAAAGGCTATCTGACACAGAGGACTCAGTCTGGTCCACTAACCCAACTTGAGTTTTGAGTTCTATTCTATTTCCATTCCTTGCTATCATTGCTCTCCAAGAATTCTTCATTCTTATGTCCCTACAACGAAATAACTTTTTGGCTCTTCTTGTTCACGTCTGTCATGTCAGCTCCGTTTTCCTCTCTTCTTCCTTTTCATTCGACTTGTCTGCCTCCTCCAAATATCCCTCTCTACACAACTCTCCTATATGGCACATATTCCTATCATATTTAAGTGCCTCTGCTTTCCCCGTGCTCTTTCACCAGCTTTCTCTCTTTGTTTTAAATAAACCAAACGTACATACTATGCAGTATAAATACAGGATTTTCTATAACTATTATTGTAGTAAATAGTGGTATAGGAGTCGCTAGTCTAAATGATTAGGAAAAGCTATAAAATATTACGAGGATCATTTCTAAAAATTTGGCTTTCGTATTTTTCTATTATTGAGAGCATCTCAGCGGGATTAGCAGCCTAGTCGAGTCAATTCAATTTAAGTCTGTAGAGACTGGACCGGACGGAAGAACAACCTGACTTTGACTGCTCTGGGAATTTTTCTCCGTCGTAAACAAACAAACTAGGAGAATACTTTGAACGATTTCTTAAGCTGTCTATAGGGAATTAGTGCTGTGCTGGGTAAGATATATATCTTAGTTAGAAATACATGAGATAATTCGTCGAATGGAATACAAATAGTGAAGAAAAGAAACAATTTCTATGAATTTATTGTTTCCTCTAAAATCTATCTCGAATTCAGAAACAACCTGTCTTACTTTGGGGAGGAGAAAGCAGAGAAAGACAAACTAGACTAAGGTTACAAAGCTTCAGTGAATTCAGTTCTCTTTGTAAATGTATACAGTCCACGTATTGTATTGCATTCTATTCTATTCCGTTGTATAGAGTAGAAAAATATTTTAGTGCTTCCTATAATGGAAATCTATTGGAGAAAGTTATGGACTGTAGTGGACTACAGTACAGTAAACTAAGTAAGTAGAAAGAAAAGAAAAGCAAGTTCGTGGCATTCTGAAATACTTAGTATCTACTTAGCTACATTATACTTACGTAGGTATGCTATAGTATAAATGACCCTGTATATTTCGGGTACCTAGAAAAGAGCAATTCATCTATCCTCCTTATATTTCCAGTTTCTGCTGTAATACTTTCGGAGGAGAAAGTGGGAATAGTTGGATGAGACGGAGGAGCGGAGAAACCAGACCAGTTGAGTTGAACTTTCTTTCCCTTTGGACGAGAAATTCGAAGAAAGTAAATGGATTAGAGATTCGTTTGGTGAATACGGATATCCATCCGGAGATTCCCAGAGCAAAGAACATCGTCGACTCCTATGCACGTAAGACAAGAACTTTCCCCGCTTTCTCCACACAACCTACACAAATACGTTTGCTTATATTTCTCCATTGACATCCTTTCTCTCCTCTCTGACTTGACTTGACTGAATCAGCAGTCATAATAAACGTACATATTGGATTGCATCAACTTCTCTTGGCATACAGCACGGAACTACCACTCACTACGTATAACGTCTAAGCAGAATATTCTCTATAGCCATACTATAATATAAAGTAGGCTACCAGTATTTGTACACACGTAACGAAGGGAATGCTACATACTACAACAAGAGTCGATTTCCGATGAACAGATATAAAGAAAATGAATTGAGGCGCACTAAATTCTGGATCTTTCTATCCATCAACCAAAACCAAGTATTCTGAAGGGAGATCAACTCAAATGAAGGCGAACCAAACCATGCATCACTAAGTCAAATCTTTAATAACGCAGCTTCTGATCTGCTCTATTATCTCACATACGTTGTTTCCTCGTGTAAGTACAATAGACACATTTATAAGTGCTTTCCTTTTCACAATTACAACACTAAGGCTTTTCTGCAGAACAAATGAGTAATTATATTGTATGCAATAAATGAAAATGTTACGGAAGAAAATTTATTTCTACTACCAGTTGCAATTGTTGTGAATTTGCTCTAAGAAGCACAATATCAGTATTCGGCTCGAAGGACCAAATAAATACGGTAAAATATACCGGGTGTCCACGAAATATACGGTCACAATTCTACAAAAATATCGGAGAAACTAAATAATTCCTTTGATATTTTTAGTTAAAAGTCTCGTTAAAAGTGTTGTGAAACAATGCTTTAGGCATTTTTCATTCAGTGCGACTTTGACCTAGTAAACATCGACAGATTTTGATGAAACAAAGTTTCGTAAATTATTATTTTTCTGTTCTTTAGGGTGACGTAAACCACTTAAAGCTATCTTAGCCCGTTCCTGCGATATGGTCAAAATGTGGCCGTATATTTCGTAGACCCTGTATAGTTATTGTATATTTTATATGACCATTTTTAACCACAGAAATATCGTAATAGAAATGCAATAATGGATGAACTTTCCAATTGATATTAACTACAATAGTATTAAATCATTAAATGTGCAATAAAGAGTACAGAAGTACGAGAGACGTGGAAATGGTAGGAATTTCTCTATGGGAGGAGTGTGCGTAAGCTGTGTGGCGTGGTGCAATTATTAAAGTGATGAGACAAGTGTGCTGAGTGTTCTCACCTAAAAAGCAGACTTAGCAGACTAGCGAACCATTCATTTCAGAGACTCTTCATCTGTTCACATCATATCACATCCCATCGTGTATCATTTCCCAATTTTTTCTTTTCTTTCAGTGGCGAGAAAAAATTCGCGGAATCCATTCCAGATTACTTACACGTTGAGTCCCTGGCACCCGCTTCTTATTTTTTCTCCTAGCGTGCGTCAATGTACTCTGACACGATTTCCTCGCAATATTACCAGTACTCTCTCCCTTGTCATCTGTCATGTCATTTGGCTTACACTGTGGGAACTAATACATCATATTATTGATAACTTTCTTTCTCCTAAGCAGAAATAAAGTAGCTTCCCACAATATCCTACAACATTTTTATGTCACTGAATTTACCCAAGGATTTACCTACACTTTTACAGTGTGGGCGACTATATTACGCCCGCTAATAATCTACTGACAATTTCTGTGTGCCAGTCACATTAATTGAAAATTCAACGGAAAAATGCACATATGACACTAAATTTTTAAAGAAGTAGTTTACATCCTGTTTTTGTTCGTTTTTACGCAGACAGGCAGACAGACAAACGAATAGGGCATTTCTATAGAGTATCTTTCATTATTTTTTAATAACAATCCCCTTGAGGCTCTTCAGTTTTCAACTAGCACTTGTAATCCAACATGGTACGTAAGACAAGAGTCAAGTGAGGTCCACAAAAATTTAACGAAAGTAATTTTATGTTTCCTGGCTTGGTATTCATGTATTATAAATGTGTATATTTATGTAAGCATACTCACGAGAAGGTAATCTTATTTGAAATTTTTGTAAATAGCCTTACAATTTACATTATGTGCGGAGCCGGATGAAATACGACAAGTTTTTTTATATTGGCTTCTATTTGCAAGAAAAGTGGGACGATGGTTTGACATGAAGACAAAAAGTGCGGAGGACGAGTATATTTTTTGAAATTAAGTAAAGGCATGGACTGCAGTCAAAGAATATAAAATACTTATGATGCTGCTTGCAGCATTTGTAAGTACATGAAGGAGAACTTTTATAACTTCATACAGCATTCATGTTATGTATAAACATGAATTATTTGTAAACACGTAGTTGAAAGCGTAGCATAGGCTTAGATATCATGTACCGATACAATATCATGTAACATTTATGGAAGCCATAATGTTGCTGAACATTTTATCTCGTTTAGTTCCCTTCCCTAATATTCCATATAGAAAATATTGGTTGGGAAAGGAAGCCGTCTTATAAATTACTGCATAGCAGTTCTCCTTAAATTGCGAGTAGCGATAGAATATACAATGGAACTATTAAAAGTACATGACATCATTAAATAAGTAGTTCACATGTTGCAACAAGAGAATAAGCACGGAATTTTTGAACTGATGTCATTAATGGAGGGATGGGACACGAGCTGAATGGAGAAAAGAGCGGAGAGTGGTGGTAACCGGAGAGGAAACGTTGGGAGACGAGGATCGGGTTATCTGTGTGTAGAGGCGCATTTGCAGAGTAGAGAGGTCAGAGCGGAGGAGCTACGGCATGCCAAGCCACTGACTGGGTGTCATGCCCAGTACTAATAACGTTAGTAAGTAGGCGACAGAGAAGAAGCCATAGAATCCCTAGTGAACTTTCATCCTAGTTTTTTCATTGACAGAGATGGATTGCATGGCAAAGTTCACACCAGGTGCGATGCAAGTGCAAATAATCCAAGTATCTTCACTGCCGAAGTGAGAGTCAAGCCGGCTCTGCTCTAAAAACATCCAAAAGAACTCAATATACCATTGGATACCCTAACTCACTTCTCCCTCAACATCCGCACTCGCCAACAATCTATTACTCTCTATTGTGCTCTCTATTGATATTTACATTCCACCATAACCTCTCTTTTAACACCATAGGGTCTTAAAACATATGCAATGCTTTAAAATTCCCATCCGGTAAAACCACCATTTTTCTAGTCAATTATTATGTAATATTATATCCATTAGTTGTATAACATGTTATTCTTGTGGTGATTATAGTACTAGTAAAATACCCGTCCTGTCACCGGGCGTATTTTTCCAACGAATTATTAAATAACGCAAGTACTAATTTTGCCAAATGTATGTGCTTCTGCCATGATACTAGTAAAATGCACGTCCTATTGACGGGACTGACTAAAACGTATTTGCGAAAATAGTGTGCATTGATTAAAAACTGTAATTGCCGCTTATTGGGCTATTAAATAGGTGTTAGATACTGTATTGGTTTAGTGAATACGGTATAAAGGGTTATTTAAGCCGAATTGGAATATCTAGTGGCGATACTATGTATTATTTGGAAAGCTGAAAGTGTAATTTTGTATAGGGTTCGTACATACATTTTTGAGTGGTGAAAGTAGAGAAGACAGGCGGAATAGAGTGAAATAGAATCGAAGTGTGGAAGTGCAAGTACAAGTTGGTATCTCCATTGTGTGTACATATTTATGAGATTGCTACACTACATTACACACTCCTACTCCCTTCCATGTGTTCCGTGTACACGGCATTTCCCACTCGCTCAACAGCTTTCTTTTCTATTTTCGTCCACACTATAATAACCCACAGTGCACGAGAAGGCAGGCACAGCAGCCAAACTGGAGAGTGGGAAACCCTAACTACATAACAAGTAGGGTAAGTAAACTAACGTATGGTTAAGCTAAAGTTAAGCCAACAAGAGCACTGCACTGATAAGTATCTTGCAAAGGTGTAAAGTGAATTTCCCTGGGAAAATCTTCACAATATCTTTATCAACAGATCCTCTACTCTCAACTGAATTGAACTGTGCAAATTATATTCTATATAATGCATTGAATATTTTTCCTCCAGCTTTCCCCTAAATCCTACATGCACATCTCTAAGCATACAATATTTACTTCATGGGAAGAAACTTGGTATGTGGATTTAAGGAATTTACTATACTTGTCTATAATTTAAATAACGTTCCGTAATACCGTAGAACTCCTTATCCTTATAAAGCGCATAAACTAAAGTAACGGAAGTATTAAAATTTGTTGCAAAAATAGTACACGTTGTTAAAGCTTAGTTACCAAAACATTTATGTTATTATACCTATATATAATAATCTACAGTAGTGCTTTCGTGTGTTTGGGTGTCTGGAATGGAAGTAGGAGCTTAAGCACTCACATTTCAATAAATAAATGAAAGATACAACATGTGACGTCTACTGAAGCATCGGAATATAAATATGTGCAAATTGAATGTACATGGAAGGATATTATCGCAGAGTAGACATATATAGCTGTTGTTGAGAAGTGTGCCTATCTACTTATGTATAGAGAAGGTGAAAGTGGCAAAACTGAAGAGTGCTTGAACACAGAGAAAAGATCTCATGCAGCTCACGATGAGTTCCATCCATCCATTCACGTCTATTGTGTTCTGCAATCCTTCGTCGTCGTGTTTTCAATACTCCAGTCAACTCAACTCAACCTATAAGCTCATAGGCACTAACAAAACAACACGGTCCGTGTGACAAGTCAAGCGAGAGTATGAATATCATCTGTAGGTGAAAGTTCACATGCAATTTTGGCACACAAGCCAACTTATATTTATTTCCTATATCTATCTGCAGACTCTCAACTTTATATGACTCTTTGTACTATTGAGTTTAGTGCAGAATTTGCTAACGTTTGTTTTGTATTCATAACCTTTTAAGGAGCATTTTACAGTTTATAGTGTAAACAGGCAATTTAAATTTGTTATCGGAAGGAAAAGTCGTGAAAATAAATATTGCCTACTAAAAGGTACTAGAAAAAAGTTATTTTTATTAAGTGGCTTACCTCAGGGTGGAAATAATGAGTACTTGTGGCTCGGCTTTTGTGGCTTTCTGGATCTCGCTTTTTTTGATGAGTGTTTGCAGCATTTGTGTATGAATGGAAATTAGAAGTGTTTATGTTTGTAATATTGCTTGTTGACGCCATTATTTCATAGTTTTCTATTATTTTCTGTAGATTTTTATGCTCAATCATATGAAGAACTTTTACTTTCACTCACGAATTACTGTACACGTAATTACTAAAAGGTTTTGCAAAGAGTGTTTTTACCAAGTGAGGTGTTAGTATTGAATGCAGCCAAGCCACTTTATGTAAATAGTAATATTATAACTAGGTTGAAAGTAATTATGAATGTGAAAACAGGCTAGAAACAATGCAAGTTTGCTAGTAGAGCTGGAAATGAATTTTCTTTCCACTTGGCCAATAAGCTCCGAATGGATTTTGAGTTGGTTTTAGTATTACATCGTTAAAAGTGTTTCCAGTTCAAGTAGTTGGCAGAGGGTAGAAATGCGGGTTAAAGTTCCAGTTGAAGCTTAAAGTTTCTATTGGACTAGATTACTGGAAAAGTCGAAAGTGTGTGAAAGAAAGTTTATAATAAGTAGAAGAGTAGTAATTTTTTAGTGGTGGCACTTTGTAAAAGGAGGAAGCAAAGAGGAAATCCTATCGGCTTATCATCCAACACACTACAGGCACACAAGAGAAAGATAGAACGACCACGGTAGATCAGAGTCTGGAAAAAGTACGGTGGGGAAAGTGAACCAGTGAAAGTCAAGTCGGCAGACTACGAGGAGGTCAGCCTGCACTGTAATGATGCGACTTTACTTTGCTTTCTCTTATATTGGATAAAGAGAGAAAGGTGGCAATGCTTTCAGGGCAGTTCTTTCACTGACTATAACTACTTCTTTACAGAACAATTAGCAGCTAGTTTCAGAAGGTTCAAGCAGGTATTAATTCCTAAGTTAAATTCAGTGTTAGGTTTATATTCTAGGAATATAATTAGAGAAAACTTGAAATGCAGTTGAATTCAGTGTTACCAGGAGTTGTCACTTTTATTTTTGCTTTCTCCTTTAGAAATGTAAGTGACCTGCGTTTTACAGTTATAGTCCCAGAATGCGGTTTAGAAATGCACTATTTTCTTATAGCGGTGAAAGCTTTTTGAGTCAGTTTTTTTCAAGTACAACTTAACAGTCTGGGAACTTTTCCTTACTCTTTAGCTGTGCTTTCACTGAGTTGGCAGGAAAGTAGTAAATAGAAGGAAGGAGAAATGAAGGATTTCTGAGGGCGTTAGCCTTCGCCTACTGTCTCCTATTTTCTCTCCTTGTCTCCTTACTGTTCAAAACTGGCAAGAGGATTCTAAGTATATTTTCTCAGCAGGAGAAAAAATTCACGTTTCTTTCGTCAACTTTGGTGCTGCACTGCTGTCGTGAGATGCAAACACGTTCTCTTTTCACCTCTGCTTTCTCTCACTTTCTCTTATTATTTCTGTGGAGCTATTTGGAGTATCTGTAATAGGAGGCGAATGGCCTGTCTGGCTCTTCCAAACAGGTTAGTGCAGTGAGAAGAAAATAGAAAGTAAAACAAAGTCCTTTACTTTCTCCCAAAGTGAAAGTCCCAAAGTTTTTCTTTCACGATCTTAGTTTCTTTGAAGACTTTCTGCGTTGGTAGAGTGATGCTTTGGTTTGGTTTAGTTTCGTTTAGCTTGGTTGGCTGATTTCCTTCCTTCCTCTGCCTTCGTTTACGTTTGGTTTACTCTCTCCCAGAATGTAGGTAAGTAAGTCCACGCAGTATTATCAGTAGCAGTGGAAGCAGAGAAAGATAAAAGACAACTTCTGAATTTAAGACTAGAACCGAAAACTTACACTAAATAGAGTCTAAATCGCCACAGTTCATTTTTCATCCTTTTCACAATAAACAGTTAAAATCTCACTTGATTTACTTTTTGCGCAGCTCTCCCTAGTTAGCGGCCAAACCGGTTGGAAAAAGAAGAGAAAGCTAGCGCGATTGCGAATTCGGTTGCTAATGTGCTCCTGCTAGTCATCAGTGTTCATTTTACCTCTTTTGTCTTGTCAGTTATTATTAAGAAAGACTGAGGACTACAAAACAGAGCAGTTCGTCCGGACTCACTTTCTCTCGCTATCAATTTACTTTAGTTTCGTTTAACTCGGTTAATTTTACAGGACGGCCTCCTTCTCCGTCCAAAATCAAATCAATCAGGGAATGTTTCGTGGCTGAGTGACGTTCCCCAGCTCTGCTGTTTTCTCTCAAGTTTGCTTTCTCCAACTTAAGTTACACGTGTCCATCCGCTTAGTACATAAAAGTCTAGTCCACCAGCAGAGAACAGTCCGGCGCTAGTCCTTAAGAAAAATTAGAGTTTCTGTCAAGCAAACGATATCGATAGCTTACTCGACAAGACTACTTAATAACTTTCACTTTCACCAACTCGGTACTAACTACTACTTTCACCGCACACCAGAATACTTCCCCTTGATAAAGCAGGAGGGAAAAGATTGTAAAATATGTATGGACGAAAATAAATGGAAAAGTGTAAATGTAAACGCACCGGCAACGTCCTTAATACACTTTATTTTGGGTTAGCCACTCTCCTCCTTGCTAAAGTATTTATCAGTCTGGGCTGTCTTTGGTCTGGCGAGTTAGACGGTTGGAAATTTGAGAGGAGTATTGTATTGACAGTAAGAATTTTGCGGCGGTGGTAAAGTAACGTAACGTGAAACAGAATTTTCGGTATGGAAAGCCTCGGATGCGGAAGGAGAAAGCTAGACTGAGTGCCAGACACACATGGACATCCGTGAAAGTTCTCCACGAGAGTATTATTGAACGAATGAGGAAGCTACTGGTGAAGTTTCGAAGAGAAAGCTAGCTGATGAGCTTGAGCAGAGCACAGCTCCTTTCTTTTCACTCGACACTTGTGTTCCTACAGTGCTTGCTTTCACTCCATATACACGGAAGCCTACAGAGACACAGATATTTGCATCCCTTTCTCTGTTGTGCTCTATTTAGACCAGAAATGCAGTACATACATAAAGTAATGCAATGTAATGTAATGCAAAGGCTTTCTCACCGCTTTCCTTTCTCTGCGATACTTTCTCTATTGCTAGAGAGTCTAGAGTGCCAAGTAGTTGCTTCTGAAGAGTAGAGCAGCCAGTTTCATAGTGAGCTTTCTCCTCTGCAAACCTTCCTATATCACTTCCAGCTCTGCGTGTGCACACTGCTTACTTTCTCCACTGTACTCTCGCTATCCCGCGTACTTCCCAACATCCACCAGTTTACTCTATGTTCGTGGTGGAAAGTAGATCGGAGAGAAAGCAGCTACTCTGCTCCAGCTAACCGAGAGCCAAAGGATTTTTGCGCACAAACTTACCGCAGGAGCAGCAAGGAGCATCAACAGCAAAGTCAACTCAAGTCAACTCACATCACACATATAGACTCCTCTTTCTCTCTCTCTCTGCAGTATACTCCACCAAGTGTGCATTACACAGGAAATAGAACAGTCCGGCTCTCTGTAGACATTGGACACTTACAAAGTATAACATATCTAGCGCAAAGCAAACTACACACATCTCATCTTCTCCTCTTAATACACACCAATTCTATACTCCCGTTCCTAAATCATGCGCAATTCACATTTCGCATACTCGATCCTATCTCCTTATACAGTCGCCCTGCAATCGCTACTCCGTCCTCGCCTGCCCTCCCTTACTCCAGTAAGTAGTCCCACTAACCATAAGTATACTAGACTCAAACAGTTCACTTCACATCCATACACCTATTTAACTTACACACAAACTAGGAGAAAGCACACTAATATAACACTGCACTAACGCTCTTTTCTTTACTCCCCTATATCCTATCTAAACCAACAATCATTCCCTTATTATTCCACTACTTACAAAATTAACGCACTAACCTACAAATTCAATATCGGAAAACAGTCGTATATACTCATCACGCCTTTAGTCATTCACAAGTTACAGAATTAAAACCCTAGTCAAGGGCTACTCATGTCTACTGCCTTAATAATCGTAATCGTGTAACAAAATAAACTAAATGTGAAACATCTCTTCCGTAATTCATATAATATTAGAGCTGTCATTCATGATTTGTATTGCAATATGAACATATTTAAGGATATCTTGAAAAATAAGTAGTATTCCTGCATATTTATTTTTAAATATGCAGTTTTAGCTCCCAATATAAATTATTTTGATTTGTATGCCCAATCCATTCTTAAGATGACCTATTAAACAAAATAATACATATTTTTTGTCTGAAAATGCATTTCGCGAAAGGCAAATGACTTCCTCACACTAATTTTCCATTGCTACATAACATATAGTGTCCTGATATATTTTTCGTTCTCCCTTTTTCTATTATTATAAGCGATTACAATTATTATTACATGATAGTAGACTGTTGTACCATAACTAGACACTTGTAGAGAAAGTGATAGAGGGGTATACTTGTAGGAAGCATTGCCAGGGAAGTAGAGTGGACAAAGTGAAGCGGAGTCGTGGACTTATTTAGGTCCAAAGATTTGGTTTGGAGTTGGTTGTGTATTCTTGGTGGAGGTTGCTGGCCTGAGGACAGGGAGAAAGCATTGTGTTATTCCTTTATGGTTTTGTGCACTAGCGATGGCTGGGGTAATGACACAGAGATATAGAGAGGAGTGGTCTGCGATATGTGGAGTAGTAGTGGGAGCAGTTGGGAGAAGTCAAAGCGGAGATCGTCAGAGTCATTTCATCGCCACTTCCTTTCTGCTTGGGAGCTGGTCGGGAGCTGCATGAAAGGGAAAGGAGGGAAGTTAACCCAAAGAGAAAGCAAGAGACAAGGCTAAGGAGCACTTGCTCCAAATTCTACTTCCTTAATCCACAGAGGCTTTAGTTTACTCTTAAGATATTTCGTGGATATACTCCACTAGGCTGAAGCGTGAAGTGAAAGTGAACTACGTGCATAAAATGTCGTTCCAGTAAGTAAGACACAGACTGCACTCCCAGATAACTCAGTTCTCAGGCCCCTCACTCCACTTCCACAGTAACTAATACTAATTGAGCTAGTCCTATGTAGCCACCTCTCATAAATGCACACTTATAGGCATACACTCTGCAGTCTCTGTATACCACAACCAAACTTATGCACAGGGTGACTCACAAAAGAAGCGGTCTGTAATGAGATGCTGCTAAATTGTAAATTATGTACTTTAATCAATTCAAAATTCATAATCAATGCCTTTTATAGCTTCTAAATGAATACGTAGGCTTTTCCTCCAAATAATTAGAGCCTTCTACACACTAAATAAAAATTATCGTTGCATTCTTACAGAATACTAAGTTTCTAATAACCAAAGTAAAAATTGAAAAATATTCGGTTAAAGTGGCCAAATCCACTCAACAGAGCCTGGATATTAAATAGCAAACGCTATATTGGAGGAAAGCCTGGAAAGCCTGGAGTTGGACTGGAATAATTTGGGATACTTTTATTTTCATTCAATAATTAACATCCGCTTTACTTTAAGAAATAGGACACGATACAGGAGACAATTGCTACCAAACTGCAGTGTATTTGTGACAAAGGAGTAGTCTTCAGCACGCCTTCAGTGTTTTGCGTTACTCTGGTACACACCAAAAAAATAAGCCCTGTCCACATAAGTAGAATGAATTTGCAGGCCTTGCCTTCGGTTTTTGCTAAATTATTCGAAGCACCGTGTGGAAAGGTATCAGAAAAATTCATTGACACATTCTAACTAGGAAAAGATATGGGTAGGTACGGGTAGAACTACAGTGAGTTCCAGTACAAACGTTACATTGGCAAACTCATGTATAACAAAGTATCTAATTTGGTTTTGACTTTACGCACGTCGAGCCAGCAAGCGGCAATTGAAATACCAATGTTTCTACATAAACATGAGTTAGCCGATGTAACGTTTGTACTGGGACTCACTGTTGATGTTGAACATATTGGTATTATTATTAAGTGGACGATAAGTCCGCTTTATGCTTTTGTTTTGTCTGTCTGTCTGTCTGTCCGTCTGTCTGTCTGTCTGTGGAGAATCGCTTGTGGTGCCCATAACTCACGAACCCATTGAGATAATTCAATGAAACTTTTTTTAATCAATTGAGCATTCAAATAGCATCCTTCAGTTCAAAGATGAACACTCTGTAACCTTTGACCTTTGAATAAAAAATCAAAAACGGTTTTTGCTAAAGTCTGTGGTGTCCATAACTCATGAACCCATTGAGATAACCTGATGAAATTTTGTGTGTGTGTTCTTTGGGTTGTGGGGAAGACTCAATTTGAAGATGAAGTCAATCGGTTTATTGGAAATATACGCGGAACCATAGAGCCTACGGCTACATGTGTGAGTATATGTCGCAGGCCATACAAGCCACCAATGTGTGTCGCAGTCTCCGTTAGTCACTCAGACAGTGGAGTCTACTT